>CM071925.1:63462020-63805857 GCA_016081115.2 Rehmannia glutinosa
TCAAGAGTCAAACTCAAAGTCGACTAAGGAGCCGAGTACTCACAAGTCAAAACGATGAGAATGAAAGTTTAAAGGCCGTAAATGCTAAATTAATAGCGAAATTGTTGCTATAGAGAAGAGGAGAATGACCTCCAAGAATGTTATTGCCTCATTCACTAAGGCATCTAAATCATTGGATGATCTTATTTTGAGTCAAAGAGAATGTGGAGACAAGACAGCCTGTGGATTTAATTCCTCTGTATAGGCTATGTCAAACCTCAAAAGTAATCTTGGAAAAGGATCGCAAGCCATGAAGAATCAAAATCCAACACTCTAAATGATGCACACACATTCACTCCAAAACACAAAGAACAAGCAAACTGGCCTTGGTTATAAAGGAAAAGGAAAACAAGTTACTGAGTGCGCCTGAAAGACAATGAGAAGAGATTCAACGAGTTCCTCAAAGAACTCCAAACAAAAATACTGTAAAAAGAAGGTGAGCTACCAAAAACCCCTTAAAATCCATAAGAGAAATACATATGATGGGAATGGTAGAAAATATCCAAGCCAAGTTGATTGGAATAATGTGAACCATCAAAGATAGACTTATGGAATATAAGCCCAAATGGCAAAGGCCTAGAACTCAAAGAAAGGCCATTCCAAAAGTATAAGAGCTTTCATCAAAGACACATATGCACCTAGCACTACACTCAAAGACACCACAATTACCAAGAAAGGCAATTGCTAAAACACATATGCATGCATACGACAAAAGAGACAAATTGATGAACCTAAAATCCCCAAGCAATTTGCCAGGATTAATTATGATTATGGGTATCGATAGATGGCAACCCCTGTGAGTCAAATCATTTGGCTATAAAGTTGGCTGGATCATCTTACAATTTAACCCTCGTGACCTGCACAAATATGGGTACCTAAAACTTAATTTCCTTGATTGTGTGTTCAAGGAACAATTGAGTGCCAAGGAACCTGGTACATGGATAGTGGTCGTTCCGCATATATGACAGAAACAAGAAAAATCACAAAATTCAAGGAAGTAAAAGGAGCAAAAGTCATATTTGGAGGAAATGAAGCTCCTGGTGAAATAAGAGGCATCGATCCATCAAGAGGAATGGATTAGAAATCACAGACGCTGCATATGTTGAAGGACTTAACTTCAACATGCTAAGCATCACCAACTCGTGAGTGGTTACAATGTTGGATTTAACATGGGTATATGCCAAATCAAGCGATATTGAATCAAATGAAGTTGTGGCCGCAAGGATGTAGAGTAAGAATATGTATGTCGTGGATTGGTCAATCGCAACACCCAAAGACTGGTCTACTAGCAAAAGAGCAAACAATCAACCAAGTCATCGTGGGCACAAAAAGTCGAGTCACCTAAATTTCAAAACGACAATGCTTGCAAGAAGTAATCTTGTGGAAGGACTTGCACTCATTATACAAGAAGGAAAGTATATGTGATGCATGTCAATGGTAAACAAATCAAATCTTCATTCAAAGAAAAGACATGCCAATCTTCAACAAGAATATTGATCATTGCCTATATGGATCTATTTGGCCCAAAGGGAACCAAGCCAAAGATAAGTGGGAAACAAATACACCTTGGTGGTAGTAGATGACTACTCAAGATATACATGGACAATATTCATGTGTAAGAAGAAAGAAACTCTACAAAAACTACCACAAATTGATGAAGAGGATTCAAAACGGTAGAAGAGTCAAACCATTATCAAAATAAGATCGTAGAGGAACCGAGTTTGTCAATGGAATAATAACTCAATCATTGTATTGAAAATGGTATCGGGTCATGAACTATCGCCAGCAAGAACTCCACAAACAGAATGGAGCGTAAAGAATGAATGTAACCCCCTCAAAGAAGTAGCAAGGACCATGTTAGTCAAGCAGGTTACCAAAAAGATTTTGGGTCAAGCAATCAACACAAACTTGCTACACCCAAAAACAATGTATGATAGATGATAAATTTGACAAAGACTCCCTATGAGATTTGATCGAAGAAAACCAAATGTTGCATATTTCGAATATTTGGATGTAAATGCTTCATCCACAACAATGGCAAGACAATCTAAAGGCTTTTGATGCTAAAGTCGATGAAGGTATCTTCTTCAGATACTCAAATGAAAGCAAAGCCTACAAAGTACTCAATAAAAGGACTATGGTTGCGTAATAATCCATTCATGTGGTATTTGATGAGCCAAATGTAAATGGAGAAGACATTGAAGAGTCACCGATAAGTCAATCATCCAACCATACGTAAAAGTCCTGTCAAGTCAAGCCGGAATTATCAATTCAAGAAGATGAGATAGTCAATCTCAAAAAAATGGAAAATTTGCGGCTAAGTTGATTACGAGAGAGTCGACCACAAAGAACACACCGCAAGTCGATCAATCAAAGCCTAACTTACTCCAACCCGATGTAAGATGGCTGAGAGACCATCCAATTTAACTTGTCATTGGAGATATAAGAAAAGGTGTCAAAACAAGATCCGTAACTCAACAAGAAGCCATGTTCACATGCTTCATCTTGCAAATAGAGCCCAAAGACGTGTCACAAGCTTTGACGACACACATTGATTCAAGCTATGCAAGAAGAGTCAATCGCTTTGAAAGAAATAAAGTATGGAAATTAGTGCAAAGACCCATACATCAAAATGTTATCGCACCAAATGGGTGTTCGTAAATAAGATGAACGAGGAAGGTTCTGTGGGTAAGAAACAAAGCAAGTTAGTAGCCAAAGGATATTGCCAAGAAGAAGGGATAGATTTTGATGAAACATTTGCCCTCGTAGCAAGATTGGAAGCTATAATGATGTTTCTTGCCTATGCACTCACAAGAATTTCATTGTATATCAAATGGATGTAAAAAGTGCATTCCTAAATGGTTTATTGGAAGAAGAAGTGTATGTTGAACAACCTCCGTGATTTGAGCAAGACACTTGGAGATAAGGTATATAAACTCAAGAAAGCTCTATATGGATTGAAACAGCACCCGTAGCTTGGTATGATACCTTGTCACAATTCCTAATCAAAAATGGATTCACAAAAGGAAAAGTAGATAGAACACTTTTCGTAATTCAAGACAAAAAGAGTATACCGCTTGTTCAAATATATGTGGATGACATCATTTTTGGATCTACAAACAAAGAGTCGTGTGTGAAAAGTTTTCAAACCTCATGCAAAGTAAATTTGAAATGAGCATGATGGGAGAGTCGACATTCTTCCTTGACTCCAAGTGAAACAAATTAAGGATGGAACCTTCATAAGTCAAACAAAATACACCGTAGATTTAATGAAGAAGTTTGGTATGAGGAGAAGTCTTCAGAAAATACCAATGAATACATCACCAAAATGGACAATGATGCAGATGGCAAGTTCAGAGATCAAAACAAGATACAGAGCACTTATTGATCATTGCTCTATCTCACAAAGAAGGTGCCGACATCACCTTTGATGTAAGTGTATGTGCAAGATTTCAATCGCTCCAAAAGAGAGCCATATGACAATGCCTAAGAGAATATTGAGATATTTGAAAGGAAGCCAAGAAGAGGCTTATGGTATCCAAAGGAAGTGGATTCAAGCTAATTGGCTATTCAGACTCGACTATGCTTGATGCAAGAGTGGACAGAAGAGCACTTCGTGCACATGTCAAATGCTAGGAACAGTCGATTTCCTGGTTTAGCAAGAAGCAAAACTCAATAGCCACCTCTACAACCGGGCTAAGCAGAATACATACCGCGGCAAATCAGTGCCCAAGTCCTATGGATGAGACAAAGAAATGAGAGACTATGAAGTTGAAGAAAAAGAAATTCCAATCATGTGTGACAACACAAGTGCAATTGCCATTACTCAAAATCGTGTTGCAGACTCAAGAACAAAGCATATCGATGTCGATATCACTTCACAAGAGATCACGTTTGAAAAGTTAAGGACATCATCTTGGAATATATCTCAACCGATAAACAATCGGGCCGACATCTTCATAAAACCATTATGTGAGTCAAGATTTGAAGAACTCAAACATGAGTTGGGGTTAATTGAATCGAAATGACACTTAAGAATCAAAGAAAAGAAATGGAACAAAAAAGGAGGTGAAAAGAGTCGAACACTAAAATCACCAAGAATCACCAGATTGAAAGACAAATACACCGAGTCACCGAGAAGCCGAGTCACCAAGAGAGTCGTGAGAAGTAGAGTTAAATCAGCTAAGGGATAAGTTTCGAGTCACTTATGAGCAAAGTGACAAAACGCAATGCTTTGACAAAGCCGGAATGTTTTAAGGAATACGCCAAAGATAATGATGATGTGCGGTACATAAAGTCGCACACCAAGCTTATGATTAGATATAAATGCCGCCATTAAATACTTAGACATTAAATGCTAAATAGGCGTGCAAAATCTACGCCGTTGATTTCGATCACATTTCAAAACCACCCGCACGCCCTTTCATAAACCATACTTAAACCATTTCCCGCTTTCTCTCTCACACTACCAAAACTGCTTCATCTCTTTATCTCAAAAGCAAAGGCAAAAATTCTCTCAAAACCCTATCCATCTTCAAATCAATCTCTTAGTTTTTCTTTGATAAAATCCTGAAAAATGGCACCAACCTACGACTTTGTCAAATTAGGGAAGCAAATCCACACCGGGTCTCACTGCTTTGGGGATTTCGATTTTAATGGTGAAACAAGGGTCCGACGACACCCTAGTGAAGAAAATCGCTGAAAAATTGGAAACGCCGGCTAAAACCGTTTCGACGTTAGAACATCCAATGACCTATGTGGAGGAGGTCGATACACCCTACGTGAATGCCGAGATTCACGATGAAGGAATAAAGTCATATGTTCACTTTAAAGCAATGACTATCTCGCCAAGGATTTGGTCAACACGCTTCACTACAAACCAAGGAGCTTTAAATTAACGGTGGCGATGTAAACTTGGGTGATGCTTGGAAAGAAATAGCTAAGCCCGACTTTGCCGATAAAATAGTGTACACAAGCAAAAACAGAGACTACAAGGAGGATTATCACAAGTTGTTGGACATAGTTGCCAAAATGTATTGACATCATTTGGCGATTTGACCAATCACAAAAGCAAAGTCGATTGTAATGGCCGCAATCATCGCAGTAAAAGAAAATAAATCGGGCTGAGTTTGTCTACAGCAGACTCGCCTTAACGTAGGGAACAAATCCTTCAAGGAAGATGGCTCATTTGGGAGGATCCTTGTGATATGGCCTAGTGATTGGCCGACACGATGGAGGTGAAAGAGTCCCTCTAGACATGGGAAGGCATTCCATGTTAACAAGAGGATGTTTAGAGCAAACCTCCTCGGCGCACGTAAGAGAGCCTATGCCAAGAGAGCGACACGAGTGAGGGGGAATCACCTGACCAAGATACAACACTGCTTTCCTCTCCACCCAAGAAGAAAGTTGCCCCTCGCACAAGTAAGAAGATCACGCCTCGCAACAAGCTAAGAAGATCGGGCCGCCCGCAGAAAGAAAGTCAAACATGCTCATGCCCCGGAGCAGAGTCACCGCTCGCAGCCGTGTCTCCCCCTCGCAGCAGCCGGGCCGAGAAGGACTCACAAATACCTTCTCCGATCGTCAAAAAGAGGAGAATCGAGAAGCCAAGACGGCCCGCCTTAGAAAAAGACACCAAAGACGCCCCCGCCGCCAAGACTCGAGGAATCGTCTCGAACCGTAAATCCCTCGGTACAAACTAGAGATGAAGAAGAATCATCAAGCACTCCGAGCTTGAGAAACCGGCCGAGTCGCCCACTCACCTGGAGTAGATACGGAGACTAGCTGGGCGAAGTAGAGTCTCCTGATGTAATTGATGAAACAGCCTAAGTCTCACAAGGCGATCACAGAGGCAACCGGAAGACACAAACGTAGTCCACACAACAAAACACAAGAAGTTCGATAAAGCGGATAGTGATGTGATGATCCTATCTCCACCTTACCCAGACATCCAACATCGTCGTGAGTGGAGGAAATAGAAGTTGAGTAAATCAAAGGAACAGTTCCAACGGCCCGAGTTTATAGAAGAAGAAGAGGAATCGTTAAACTTCCTCGACTAACCACCGTGCTCCCAAAGATCGGGATGAAGACAATCGCATGTACATCCGCGATCTACAAGGACAAGGAGAAAGAAAAGCAAAGAGGAGGCCGAGGCACGTGAGAAGGCAAGCATCCGCCCCATCTCCAAGCACACGTAACACACACATCCTCTCCTTGATGTCTTTCCGACAAAGCTGATGAGATCCGGAGAATGCCGCCGCCACGTAAGAGTTAAAATGCAGCAAGCATCGCACGAATCCGTAATCCTTCACGAGCAAAGATCGATGGAGGACCAGTGAGAGTCCTCCAACACGCCTAGAAATTGATCCAATGGGAGTGGTTCAAAGAAATCGCCATCGTTGTTGCCGCCACCACTTCCCCTCACCACTCGGAAGAAGGCAATAAGGACATGGCGATGAAACTGGGATATGGGGGACCCCAATGAGCCAACCCTATTGAAGGTGTGTTACCACCGCCCCAACTACTGAACATTCAATCGAAACAATGGGAGCTTGGAGACGAGTGACCCCATTCCAAGTCACTCACCGGTGCGCCACCGAGGGGAAAACTCCTCCACCGCAGAAGGCCTGAGGATGCCGCAGATGACTCCACAATGAATCAAGGAGGCGAAGAGAGAAAATACAAACACAAGAAGAACAAAGAAGTTGCCATCAACGAAGCTCGCCAGCTTGAGACTGCCTCAAACTGAGGTGCCAACCGCTCAAGCGTTAATGACGTTGCCGATGCGCAAATGCAGTACGCGGGAATGAACACTGGGAGTTAACACTGGGCGATGAAAGTGCAATCCATGGGGTTGAGACTCCAATGGATGCCACCGCAGAAGACCCTAAGACACCGACATCGTCGAAAGGGAGACTAAGGCCTCTCGCCGCAAGAGAGAGCCGGGAGGTAATGAAGGCCCACGGAGGTTGAGACTTCCCTGGTAAAGAAGTCAAGAGAGAACATCTCTCCCGCTATCATCGACCCATCCGAGAAGGAGATAAGCGCACTTCATGATTCCCAGGATAATCCCCGATGTAACCTTCTCGGGATCGGGCGAAGAAGAAGTTCGAGTCATCCCCCCGATGCATCCAAAAGACACACATGGGGATGTTCCAAGCACGAGCAAGTCCGATCCCAAGACTACTCGCCTAACCTTTAATTTTGATGATGAGCCACCAATGGAAATCTCATCATCGTCCGATGACGCTTCTAATAAGGCCGAGGACCGCCTACTCAATTGGAGAAATCGCTTGAGACCAACGGGTTGCTGAGAGAAATTGAGGCTCAAAGCAAGTCGGGTCCACTTCACAACAAACCTACCTGAACTGTGAGTCCACCGCGCAGCTCCTCAAGTCGCAGCAGGTCGATTCCAAAAAGAACTTCACGCGCACCGCTTATCATCGAACAAATCCCGCTTGGCGGTGATGAATCCTTTATAGAATCTTTTCCTTTTTCTCCGGAGGTACCCAACCTCCATGAAGAGTCAAAAATGAAACGACGCTACCACGCACAGACCAGCTCCCGTTTTTCAATCAGCACCATTGTTCCAAATTGATTATGATTTTGATTTGCATGGCCATCACCGCAATTAAGAAATCACCAAGTCCGCGAAGTGTTCAAGGCATTATTCACGAGATTGAACGGATGGAGAGGCATCGTGCCTCTATGGACATGCGATCGACAACAGAGATGCCAATCTCACCGCCGATTTAAGAGGCATCAACGGTCCGGATCGGGAATGGTGGCAACAAAGAAGAAACAATGCGTGTGGAACAAGTTAGATACTTCAGGACATTGTTCAACAAGTCAGCTGGTATGGAGAGTGAAAATGCCGATGCAAAAAACGGCCGAGGGAACATATTGAGCACTGCATGAAGCTCACATTGCCGAGATTAAGTCAGCCGCGTGAGCAAAACAAGAGTGATCTACGCGCTTGGAAGAAACCATGAATACAAAATTCACCTTCTCATGGCCGAGATGAAGTTGATTTCAGCAGAGTCCACCGCTACTCGATCCGAATTTCGTGTTGCATACTCGCAGCACGACGCGAGACAAAAAAACTCAACTATCGCCAGGCTTGACTTCCCGCTTGCAAGTTCATTTCCGTGCGTTCCTCTCTCCTTTGATGATGCCAAAAAGGGGGAAGAGGAATACCTAAAAAGCGCAAGGGGGATCCTCAAGTTGAGAAGGAAGGAACAATCGCGAAGGAAAATCAAGGGGAAGTGTTGAAACAAAAGAAAGGAAAGCTTGTTGAGGGGGAAGGATCGGCGATGTGACCTTGATGATTGCACAAACCCTCAACAGGTCTGTCACCGACATTATCGCAAAGAAACTCCCTCGTGACTCGCCACCCAACACTCGCTATATCTATGGTCGAAAAGAGAAAAACAATTGAAGCAGGGATGAAGGAAGTGGAAGGAAGAATGGATGCCCGAGTTATGAACATCTTGAAAGAACATGGAGGCATTCCAAAGAGACAGAGACACTTATGCCATCTCGGATGCCGGGACAGAGCCACGATCGGTTGATGAATTTAAAACGCTCGAATCAAGGATACTTTGCAAATATGTCTATGGCTCAAGCTTGGGACTTGTCTTGGGAAAAGGGTCTCACGTTATGTGAAGAAGCCGACAGACAGATCACCGCAATCACTGATGGTCACTCCGCTGGTCACTCACCGAAAGAAGAAGACACCGACAATACACGCCGCAGGTAGAGGAAAAAGTAGTGGTGGAGGAAGAGGTTTGCACCCAGGCCTCCGCTTAAAAATATTGAATACGTAGATCCGGAAAGAAAGGAGGGATCATTGGGCAACTTGACCAAGTAGCAAATTTGCAAGTAGCTAAAACCAACGCTGAGTATGCAAAAAGAAAACAAGAGACAAACTCGGCTATGGGAGGAAAGACAGAAAGAATAAGAAGAGATGAAGCCGCCAGAAGGCATATGAAAAGAAAAAGAAGGCGGTTGACGATGAGAAAAAGAGAAGAAAGAGAAGAAGATTCGAACAAGATGAAAAGAATGAGACAATAAGGAGATGAAGTGTCATTTTCCACCCTTCGTGTATTTTATTATGTAAATACATACAATGTAAGTCTTCGAAATAAAGCTATAAATTCTTTATTTTTGTGTAGACAAATATGTGCTCTGATACACCTTTGTAAAATTTGTGTAAAAGAACAAGAATGTTATGATCAATAAAAGGATTGATTTTGCGATACATTCTATGTCAATACACTATCTGTATGTATCTTTGCTATTTGCATTTTTGAATGGTTTAAGTTTTGGCATCATCGAAAAGGGGGAAATTGTTAGGAAATTTATTGTTTAGATTTTGATGAATGCCATGTAAAACTTAGAATAGAAAGTTGGCACCCCAATTCTTGTTGTAAAATGCATTGTAATAAATAGAGTCGCTAAGCCGAGTTAAGTCACACGACCTAACATGCAAGAAGACAATCAAGACTAGAAGGAAGACTCCATTGCGAGACATTGAGTATGGCAAATAAGAGTAGACGGGAACTCTATCGAAGACCGAGATGCACTGAGTGGAGTATCATCAAGTCAACTCAAGAAAAGCCAAGTCTCAAGTTGAAGTGATGAAGAGTCATCCAATGATTGGAAGTCGACTCTAAGTCACCTCGGGGAAAGCAAAGAAATGCAATAAGTCGAGATAACTATAAAAGATCCGTTGTACGTAAATCAAGAGAATTACTTAAACAAGTAATATCTCCATACCACCTTTCTCGGAGTGCTCACCCTAAGCGTGCAAATGGAATGAAGCAATGGGAAGCACTACACCGTGTCGAACTCTCGAAAAAGATGAAAGAACAATTCATACGAGGAAATGGCAATTCCAAGGATCGCAACAAGACAAGCCAACGATCGCAAGTGACTTTCAAAAAAATAAGCCTATCTCTTCAACGGGCAAATTTTGAAAGATCACTATAAAAGGCCGAGGAATTTAAATTGAGAAAGAAGAGAGACACAAGTGACACAAGAGATAGATCTGAACCAAAAACGTTCAAGCAATTATTAGAAAATCAAATATTCTTAATCCTCAAGCCTACACTACGGAAGGACATCAATCCAACACTCACCTGTGAAGGAAAGATAACTCCAATCGGTTGAAGAGGAAAAATACTGAAAATCAAGGGGTCTACATTCCACGAAGGATTGTAGGAAGGTTCAAGGTCGAACCAAGTCTTAAGCTTTTGGAGGGCTTCGTGATCAAATCCAAAGAGCTTGAGCAAGTGAGTCAGTAGTAGCAAGGCACCGCCTGTGAAGAAGCTGAGTCGTACGAGAAGCGGTTTGAGTGATCAAGGCGTCTCAGATCGAGTCCCAAAGGATCAAGTAAATTTTGTGTGATCAAGACTTGTATCCGGACTGTTACCACTTTGTATACCGATCATTACCTAGTGGATTCCTCCAGAGTTGGAGAAGAGAGGAGTAGAAGAATTACCCCATCTTCGAACCTCTATAAAAATTTCATTGTGTCATTTACATTTCAAAGACTTTAATTCCCGCATTTTTAATCGCTTATATCCGCGGTAAATTTGCTATCCACTTGATAATTTATAAGTACTAAACCAAGCACTAAACTCTTGCTTAATCAAATTTAAGGGTGTTAAGTCTTCCGCTAAAAACAAAACCACTGAGTTGAGTTAATTTAGAACAACGGTGAGTTATTCCATCAAGCTCAGTTGAGTCTGTTGAGAGATTAACTCATGAGTGGCTAAATTGATCGTCCATCATGACACAAATTGTAGTATCAACTCAGTATATTTAAAAGGACTAAGTCGAAAATTTGTAAGGTTTATTCAACCCCTCTTCTAAACCTTACACTTACACCCTTGGGACCTACAAACTGTTATATTTTAAAAGGACTAAAATCGAAAAGTTTGGTAAGGTTTATTCAACCCCCTTTCTAAACCTTACTTACACCCTTGGAACCTACAAGTGGTATCGGAGCGGTTGGTTCATTGAGCCTTCCTTGATCCGGTTCTTGAACTAGATCTCCAATCTTTCAAAGAAACTTTTAACACTCGCTTTTTCAAAAGTTATTTTTATTCAAAGAAAGTTATTATCATGGAAGCAAATTCGACACGCATTCCTATGTTCACTATTGAGGAATTTGATGATCGAAAATTTGTATGCATGCTCATCTATCCGCTTATACATGATGAAATGTGGATAGTGATAAAGGATGGGCCATCGCAAATATTGAAAGTGAACACATGTACCAGACGAGAGAAAAGCATTGCCAAGGAGGAGAAGTTGTTGTTGAGGCAAGACCAACCCTAGTTGAGAAACCAAGGACCGAATGGAAAAACGAGGAGAAAAAGATACAACTTGGACAATGTAGCCAAGGACATACTTTACAAAACCTTGGACAAAGCAATGTTCAACAAAGTCAAATCTTGCTAAACCGCAAAACAAATCGGGATAAATTAATTTTAATTTGTGAAGGGTTTGAGCAAATTAAAGAAAACAAATTGTCTGTCAGTATTTAAATTTGAAAATTTTAAAATGCTTGGTGTGAAACTCGATCAATTGGATGCTAGATTCACGTAAAATCACAAATGAACTATCGGACTTGGGAAAGAATATACACGAATGAAATGTGTATGAAGATTCTCGAGAAGCCTCCCATTGAATGGGAAATGAAGGTCATGGCCCCGAGACATTCAATGAACCTCACAACAATATCCAATCATGAGCTATTCTCGACCTCAAAGCCTATGAGTTTTGCCGAGAAGAAAAGATCAAGAAGAGACAAGCTTGTACCCAAAACAATTTGCACTTATAGTCAATGATGGAAAAAGAGTCAAGTCAAGGAAGTCATAGACCAGGAGGAAATTGCCCCGATGGTTAAAAGATTCAACAAGTTTTTCAACAAGAACTATAAAAGAAACAAGGGTGAATATTCCAGAGACATTCACTCCCTCCAAGTCAAGGGAAGATAGGCCACCCAAGAGAGCCGAGCACCAAAGGTTGAATATCGAGAGCCGATAACCCAAGAACGGAAAGAGTCGATCAAAGAGCCGAGAACTCCGTGTTGAATCTGCAGACAACCAGGACACTTTGCTATTGAGTGTCCATATCCAAAGAGTCAATAAATGCAGGAATGAAGAAGAAAGAAGAATCTCCAGAGAAAGAAGACAGGAAAAGAAAAATGTTATGTTGGCTGCCGAGATCACGAGACAAAACTAAGTCTAAAGAAGCAAAGAGACTCGAAAGTAGTGAAGCTGACTATTCAAGTGATTCGAAGAAGAAGCAATGATCCTGTCGATGGCTAAAGAACAAGATCAACCGACCAAGAAGATGAGGTACACTCTAACCCATCTCACTCAGATTCGAGTGATAGTGATTGTGACACACACACTTCATCACCCACTCGATCTTTATGATTCATTAGGCAAAATGATGAAAGACTTTGAGCACATTAAATCCTCACACACACTATTAAATGAGGAAAACAACCACTCAAAAGCCAAAACTCACAAATGACTAAGGAGCTGAGTATTCTGAGTCACATAGTTGATGAGAACAAAGAGCTGAAGGCTGAGGATGCTAAACTAATAGCAGCGATAGCTGCTATAGAAAAGAGGGAAAATGATCTCAAAAATGTGATTGCATCATTTACAAAGGCATCTAAATCATTGGATGACCTTATTATGAGCCAAAAAGAGTGTGGAGATAAGACAGCATAGATTCAATTCCTTTGTTCACAAATAAACTCCCGAGTGATTTTGGAAAAAGATCTTCAAGTAATGAAGCATCTCAAAAATCCAAAACACTAAATGGTGCACCCACATTCATTCCAAAGCCCAATCACCAACAAACTGGCCTTGGATATAAAGGAAAAGGAAAAAAATGCCGAGTTGAGTATAATGAGAGGACAGCTGAGAAGAAATCTAGCTGAGTTCCTCAGAAAACTCCAAACAAGAAGTACTGTGAAAAATAAACAGAGCTACCAAAAACCCTTAAATTTTATCAAAGAAACACATATGATGGGAATGGTAGAAACTACCCAAGCCAAGCTGATTGGAATAATGTGAAATATCAGCAAAGACCTATGGAATACAAGCCTAAATGGCAGAGACCTAGAACTCAGCAAAGGCCATTCCAAAGGCAAAAGAGCAATCATCAGCACACATATGCACCCAGGCATTACACTCATAAATATCACAACTACGCAAATAAGGCAATTGCTAAAACACACACACGGGCATACAGACAAAAGAGACAGCTATATGAACCTAAAGCCCCCAAGCAATTTGCCAAAGTGAGTTATGATTATGGCACATATAGATGGCAACCTCTTAGAGTCAAGTCCTTTGGCTATAGGTTGGTTGGATCATCTTATAGCACTAACTCCCTCGTGACCCGCACAAGCATGGGTACCTAAAAACTAATTTCATTGATTGCAGGTTCAAGGGAAAGTGCCAAGGAACCTGGTACATGGATAGTAGTTGTTCCGGACATATGACAGAAACAAGAAAAATATGTCAAAATTCAAGGAGAATAGAGGCGCAAAAGTCATATTTGGAGGAAATGAAGCTCCAGGGGAAATAAGAGGCCTTTGGATCCATCAAGAAAAATGGATTAGAAATCACGGATGTTGCATATGTTGAAGGCCTCAACTTCAACTCGTTAAGCATCACCAACTCGTGACAAGGGCTACAATGTTGGATTCAATATGGGAGTGTGCCAAATTAAAGATAATTTGAATCAAATGAAATAGTCTTTGCAAGGATCTAGCATGCAGAATAACATGTATGTGGTAGAATGGTCGACCGCCACACCAAACACGTCATAGCAAAAGCACAATCAATCAAGTTGGTTGTGGCACAAGAAGTTTGAGTCATCTGAATTTCAAGACAATCAACAAGCTTGAAAGGAGTCATCTTGTGGAAGGATTGCGGACTCGGTGTATAAGAAAGAAAGTGTATGTGATGCATGCCGATGGGAAAGCAAATCAAATCTTCATTCAAGGAGAAGTTTAGTCCTTCTTCAACAAGAATATTGCATTTGTTAAATATGGATTTATTTGGTCCTGTTGAACCACCAAAGATAAGTGGAAAGAAATACACCTTAGTGGTGGTGGATGATTATTCAAGATATACATGGACAATCTTCATGTGCAAAAAGAAGGAAAAATTGCGAAGTTACCTCACCGGTGATGAAAATAGTTCAAAATGAAAAGAGCCAAACCATTATAAAGATAAGGTTCGATAGAGGAACCGAGTTTGTCAATGGGATAATAACTCAAGATTGTGTAGAAAATGGCATTGCTCATGAGTTATCTCGCAACAAGAACTCCACAAAGACAATGTAGTAGCCGAAAGAAGGAACAAAACTCTCAAGGAAGTCGCAAGGACCATGTTAATTTGGTCGGATTGCTTAAGAGATTTTGGGAAGCCATCAATATCGCATGCTATTCTCAAAATAGATGCATGATAAACAGTAATTGACCAAGACTCCCTATGAAATATGGATAGGGAGAAAACCAAATGTTGGGTACTTTAGAATATTTGGATGTAAATGCTTCATCCACAACAATGGCAAGGACAATCTAAAGGCTTTTGATGCTAAAGTTGATGAAGGTATCTTTTTGGGATACTCAGCTGAAAGTAAAGCCTATAGTCTTGAATAAGAGGACTATGGTCACAGAAGAGTCTATTCATGTGGTTTTTGATGAACCTAATGTGAATGGAGAAGATATTGAAGAGTTAGTCGATAAGCTAAATCACCCAACTATGCGTAAGAGTCCTTATGTTGAAGTCAAGAAAGTGTTATCAACCAAGATGAAGATGAGATAGTGAATCTCAAAGACACCTGGAAAATGCTGCCGGTGAATGATGATGAAAGAGTCGCTCAAGACAACACAACGTGAGACAAATTTGAACCCAGTGATTTGCTTCAACCCGATGTGAGATGCCGAGAGACCATCCACCGAACTAGTCATTGGAGATGTGAGAGATGGTGTGAGAACCAGATCTAGAGCTCAAAGAAGAAGCAATGTTCACTTGTTTTATTTCCCAAATAGAGCCAAAAGATGTGTCCCAAGCATTGGATGACACACATTGGATTCAAGCCATGCAAGAAGAGTCAATCGGTTTGGAAGGAACAAGGTGTGGGAATGGTGCAGACCAACCCATCAAAATGTTATTGGCACAAAATGGGTCTTCAAAAACAAGATGAATGAGGAAGGATCGTGGTAAGAAACACAAAGAAGATTGGTAGCCAAAGGGTATTGCCAAGAAAAGGGAATAGATTTTGATGAAACATTTGCTCCTGTTAAAAGACTAGAAGCAATAAGAATGTTTCTTGCCTATCCGCACACAAGAACTTCATGGTATATCAAATGGATGTGAAAAGTGCATTTTTAAATGGATTGTTGGAAGTAGAAGTCTATGTTGAGCAACCTCCAGGCTTTGAGCAAAAGACCATTGGAGATAAGGTGTACAAGCTCAAGAAAGCTTTATATGGATTGAAACAAGCACATAGAGAGCATGGTATGACACATTGTCTCAATTTCTAATCGACAATGGATACACCAAAGGCAAAGTGGATGTAACACTCTTTAATTCAAGATGGAGAGAGTATATCGCTTGTTCAAATATATGTGGATGATATCATTTTTGGATCCACAAACAAAGAGTTGTGTGATAAGTTCTCAAACCTCATGCAAGGCAAATTTGAAATGAGCATGATGGGAGAGTTGACCTTTTCTAGGACTTCAAGTTAAAGTGAAGGATGGAACCTTCATAAGTCAAACAAAGTACACTAGAGATTTAATGAAGAAATTTGGTATGGAAGAGAAGTCCTTGTGAAAATACCAATGAACTCATCATCAAGATGGACATGGATGCAGATAGTAAAGCGTCAGATCAAACAAGATATAGAGCACTTATTGGATCACTACTCTATTTAACAAAAAGCAGCCGACATCACCTTTGCAAAGAGGTGTATGTGCAAGATTTCAATCTGCACCAAAGGAGAGACATATGATCGCAGCCTAAGAGAATCCTAAGATATTTGAAGGGATGCCAAGAAGTTGGCTTATGGTATCCAAAGGAAGGTGGATTCAAGCTTATTGGTTACTCAAACTCGACTATCTTTGGATATAGAGTTGATGAGGAAGAGTACCTCGTACATGTCAAATGCTTGGAAACAGATTAGTTTCCTGGTTTAGCAAGAAGCAAAATTCAATAGCCACATCCACACTGAAGCCGAGAACATAGTCCGGCGCCTATGGTGCCCAAGTTTTATGGATGAGACAAAGAAAGGTGAGAGATTATGAAATTGAAGCAAAAGAGATTCCAATTATGTGTGATAACATAAGTGCTATTGCAATCACTCAAAATCGTGTGTTGCATTCAAGAACAAAGCACATTGATGTCAGATATCATTTTATAAGAGATCATGTTGAAAAGAAAGATATCATTTTGGAATACATCTCAACTCATAAACAAGAATGACATTTTCACCAAGCCCTTATGTGAATCAAGATTTGAAGAGCTTAAGCATGAGCTACGGTTAATTGAGTGAGTTGACACTCGGAAGACTCAATGAGAAGAGATGGAACGTGAAAAGATGAAAATAGAACAAATCTCATAAATCGGCCCAAGTGAATCACCATATCGGAAAGTCAATCAGAGTTAGTTAGGACAAATTTGAGTCGCTTAATGAAAGGATAGAAGTTGAGTTAAGTCACGTTGACATAAGTTGAGTCATTTATGAGCTAAGTGACAAAAACGATCGTTTTTAATGAGCGGTAATGTTTTTAAGGATGACATCAAGCGTAATAATGACGGGTACGAGTCAAAAAGTCGCCGCATAAGCATATGATTGGATATAAATGTCTTGCCGCATTAAATGCGAGCAATTAAATGCAGTGTGGACGCTAAACTGAGTCGTTGATCTTGATCAAATTTCAAAATCCAAAAACACGCCCTTTCGTGAACCCTTAAATACCCACTCTTCCGTTTTCTCTCTCTCATACTCAAAATTGTTCATCTTCAAAGCAGAAGCAAGCAAATCATTTTTCTCTCAAAAACCCTACGAGTTCACAAGAAGGTTAATCAAGTTTTATTCGGTAAAACTCTCTAAAAATGGCACCAAAACTCGATTTTGTTAAGTTATCAAGCAAATCCACTCGGATTCGATTGTGGATTTCAAAGGAATGATAAAGCGGGGTTGGATGAAACCCTAGTAAAGAAGATAGCTGATATGCTGGAAAAGTCCGGTCTAAGACCTTTTCTTACCTTGGATTACTCGCACACCTATCTTGAAGAGGTGGCGCAGTTCTATGTAAATGTTGAGGTGCAGGACGAAGGAATCAAGTCTTCCGTCCACCGCAAGGACATCATGATCACTGCTAAGGACCTTGCGGAGCACTGTTTGCTATCGTCTGAGGGCATGACGGAAATCTACGAAGCTGATGTGGACTTGGCTGCTGCATGGAAAAAAGTAGCCAAACCGGAGTGTGCTGCGAAAATAGTCTACACAGCTGAGAAGAAGTTGCTGAAGGACGACTATCACAAGCTGATGGATGTTGTCTCAAAATGTGTGGACATGAAGTTCGGAAACTTCAACTAGCTATCAGGGACTAAGCTGATCGTCATGGCTGCGATCATGCAAGGAAAGAAAGTTAACTGGGTTGAGTTCGTGTACAGCAGACTCTGCCAGAACGTTGTGAATAAATCTTTCAAGGAAGATGGATCCTTTGGTGTAGGTCCCAAGGGGTGTGAGTAAGGTTTAGAAAATGGGGGTTGAATAAACCTTACCAACTTTTCGATTTTAGTCCTTTTAAAATATTACAGAGTTAAATACACAAAGCTAAGTCCTTGATGGGACTAAGTTAGTTAACCAGAGTTAGCCACTCAACAGACTCGATTGAGCTATTGATAGAATAACTCATTGTTTAGTCTAAACCTTAACTTGGCTGTGATGAAATTTTCAGCGGAAGACTTAACACCCTTAAGTTTGGTTTAAGTTTGTTTTAACACTTGGTTTTTGCACTTTGTTATTTATCAGTTGGATAGCAAATTATCAGCAGATGTAAAATGATATGCAGAAATTAAATGCTGAAAAATAAGTGACACAATAATTTTTATGGAGGTTCGAAGATGGGGTAATTCTTCTAATCCTCTCTTCTCCAACTTCTCGGAGGAATCCACTAAGTATTGATCGTGAGTACAAAGTGGTTATCACCCAGGATACAAGTCTTGATCACACAGTGACTTGATCCTTTGGGACTCGATGGAGATGCCTTGGTCACACAGTGGCTTCTCGTCCGACTCAGCCTTCTTCAGGGCTTGCCTTACTACTTCAGCTCACTTGCTCAAGCTTCTTGGATTTGATCACGAAGCCCTCCAATAACTCGAGACTGGTTTGACCTTGAACCTTTCTACAATCCTCCTTAGAATGTAGACCCCTTTTGATTCTTCAAAAGTTTCCTCTTCAACAGTTTGAAGTTGTCTTTCCTTCACAGCTTGGTGTTGGATTGATTTCCTTCAAAATTTAGGCTTGAGGATTTGCTTGAATAACTTGAGAATATTTTGCAGGTTACAGTTCGAATAATTTCTTGAATGCTTAGGTATGCAAGGTAACCCTTTCTCAAGGTGATTCCTAAGCCTTTTATAGTGAACTTTCAAAACAATCTGCCTATTGAAGAGATAGGCTGATTTTCAAAAGTCACTTATGTTCATTGGCTTGTCTTGTTGCAGTCCTTGATATTGATATTTCCTCGTATTAAATGAACATTCAGCTTTTTAGAGTCTAACACAAGGTGCAGTGCTTCCTATTAGTTTATTCCTTTTGCACGCTTCTGGGACTGAGCACTTTAAGACATGGCAAAGATGGAAGTATTACTTGTTTAGGTAATATTCTTGACTTTCAGGCAACGGATTCTTTTTAGTTATCTCTTCTTTGCAGCTGCCTTTTCCCTAGGTGACTTGAGTCTACTCCAATGATTGAAATACTCATCCTGTCACTTCAACTTGACTTGGCTTCTTGAGTTGACTTGACCGACGCTTCACATTCAGTATCCCACCGATACTCCTTGATCGAGTTCTTGACTTCTCCTCCTTGCCATCAAATTGTTTCACAACGGAGTCTTCATTTTAGTCTTGATTGACTTCTTGTATGTCCAGCATACCGACTTGACTCACTCGTACAACCCTATCTATTACAATACAAATTACAAGGGAAATGGGGTGCCAACTTTCTAGTCTTAGTTTTACATGGCATTCATCAAAATCTAATAAATAAATTTCCCAACATTTGGAGGATCACTTGGCTATGGCCTAGTTATTGGGCATTTGATGGAAGTGAAGGGCATTCCCTTCAACATGGAAAGCCCTTCCATGTAAACAAGAAGATGTTGGGCTAACCTTCAGAGCCCAAAAGAGAGCCCATGCGAAGAGGGCGGATACAAGTGAGGGGGAATCGGTGACCCGAGGACACACGGTGCTTTCCTCCCCTCCTAAGAAGAAAGTCGCAAAGAAGAAGGTTGCCCCCGCAAAGAAAGTTAATGGACGCCCATGCCCCCGCAAATGAAAGTCATCCGCCAAGCAAACCGTGTCTCTTGCCCCACAGCATTGAGGCGGAGAAGGAAGCCCAAATACCTTCCACCATAAGAAAAAAGAGGATCGCCAAGCCTAGAAAGACAATGACTCCATCTAAGAAAATGCTCCGGCCCCGCCGCCAAGGAACCCGAAAAAGAGGAATCGAACCGTAAACTCCTCTAGTTAAAACCAAGAGAAGGAAGAGAATCTCCAAGCCGTCGAGCTTGAAAAAACAGTGCGTCTGCTACTCACCGAGAAAACCTCTAAGACTGCTGACGTTGAGGAAGTGCGATCTCAGGAATAATCGATGAAAGCGCCAAGTCTTCTGAAAGCGATCAGCAAAGGCCCCCAGAAGACTTAGTTGTGGAGAGGGCATCTGAGGATAAAAAGAAAGGTGAGACAATCAATCTCCGCTTTAAAAGGTTGTCTCTCCGCCTGCTCCGGATGCTGCTGAAGGTGAAGAGCAGCAAAGCATGCTACCTTCCATTCCAGAAAAGGAAGAACAAGAACAAGATGATAATGATGATGTCATCATGTATTCTCCAATATACCCAGACATCAAGCGTCGTCTACGCGAATGGAGGGCGTGGAAGCTGAGTCACTCAAGGGTGCAATTTGAAGAAGAGGAGGAATTGTTCGAATTTCTCGGGATCACCAAGGTGATTCAAGCCCTTGATAAAGAAGATAGCTTGAACATCTTACAAATCTTCAAGGCGAATGAACAGGCCAAAGCAGCTAAAGAAACATAAGCTCGTGAGAAAGCAAGTATATGTACCCTCACTGGAACTCTAGAACATACGCATCCTCATTTAGATGTGTTGTCAGATATTGATGAAGACTTGATCCCATGGTCGCAAATAAAAGTCCGATATGCAAAGCAAGCTCTAAGGAACTCCGTGCTAATGCATGAGCAATAGATTGATGGAAGGACCAGGAGAGTCTTCAAAATCTCTCCCCGAGATAGACCCGTTGGGAGTGGTGAAAAACAGATTGCCACGCTTATTGCCGTGACCACATCCCCAAGATTTCGAAAGATGGGTCCAAGGGACTTGGCAATGAGACCGGGAATTTGGGCACCCAAGTTGAGCCAACCCCATCAAGGTGTGTTACCACCGCCCTTTACTACCGAGCACTCAATGGAAGCAATGAGAGTTTGGAGAAGAGTGACCCCATCATCACCACCCACTGGTGGTGTGCCATGAGGGGGAAACTCACTCCACTACAAGCAGGGTCGGAGGAGATGCCGCAGATGACTCCACATTGCGAGAAAGGAGGCGAAGTTGAAAAAGAAAAAGAACCACAACAGATCGACACCGACAAAGCTCTGGACAATTGAGTTTGTCTTAGCTAAAGTGCCAACTACTTTGCGGCCGAGGACGTTCTTGGTGCAAATCGAGGCACAAAGTTGAAATGCCCGGGAGTTAACACTCTGGGCACTAAAAGTGCAATCCAAGGGGTTGAGACTCCTTTGGATGCCATGGTCCAAGACCCTAAAACAGTTGCGTCTGTCGAATGGAATGTAGAAGGCCTTTCTCGTAGTTGAGATCGCTAAAGGTATTGAAGGCCCGAGGAGGTTGAGACTTCCGGGTAAAGAGAAAGGAATGCGTAACATCCCTCCTATTCACATTGAAGAACTCGAGAATGAGATTAGTGCACTTCATGATTCCCAAGATAACCCTGATATATCATTTCTAGGATCTGAAGATGAAGCTGAGTCCACCCCGTTGCACATCACAAGGACCCAGTGAGGATGTTTTTCCCGACAGACGATCACCAAGTTTCAAAGTCGCCGTGAAATATTCAAATTTGATGATGAACCAAGCCTCCGTGTTTCATCATCATCCGATGACGCTGATGATACAGCCAAGGACCAGTTTACTCAAATGGAAAAACCTATCGAGGCCGAGGAAGTCGTTAAGACAGTGAGGCTCAATCACCGGGCAACAACAATCAATCGCCCCCCCGCCGCAATAACTTCACACGCGCAGCTACCGTAGTCGCAGAAGAAATGACCACCTCGCACACAATATCTCACGTGCGAGATGATGCATTTGAGGATGTATTTCCCTTTTCTCTCGAGCTGCATGTGCTAGAAGAAGAAACTGCGGGAGAACAGAAGCGCTACACTGTCCAAGAAGATCCCATAATTTCAACTTCGATGCAGAGTGGCCGGCAGCTAATACATAATTTTTTCTTGAATCAACAAAAAAATTATTGATAAATCCATTTACACTCAAGTCAGACAGCTGAGATGCGTGAAATCTTCAAGAAGATATGTGAAGAGATTGAGAAGATTGAACGGCACCAAGCCTCTCTCGACATGCGCCTGGACAACAGAGATGTCACTCTCACAACAAACTTGAGAGGAGTGGTGGCCAGGATAAAGGAATGGTCTCAACAGCAGAGTGCCATGCGTCTCGAGCAAGTTCGCTACTTCAAGGCACTATTTAATAGAATGTTGGTTTGGAGTGCTGACAATGCTGACATGAAGCAAAGAATGTAGACCTATATGGAGAGATTGCAAGCCTCCCATACAACTGAAATGGAGTTGCTGCGTGAATTTTATCGAAAAGAAATTATGCATGTTGAAGAGAATATGAATATGAAGTTCAGCCTTCTCATGGATGAAATGAAATTGGTGGCAGCTGAATCGAAGGCCACTCGCTCAGAACTCCGCACAGCTTATGCCGCAGCAGACTCTAAGCAGAACTCAGCTCTCAGCCGACTGGATTTTATGCTCGCAGGAATGTTCCCTGGGTTATTCTCTCCTTCGATGATGCCAAAAAGGGGGAAGAGGAATACCTGAGGAAATTGAAGGAAGAAACAGCTGAGAAGCAAAAGGATGAAACAGATTGTTGAGAAGGAGAAGGAAAAGTTGTTGAAGGGGAAAGGTCAAAGGATTTGACTCGATGTTTCGAAACCCCTCAAAGAAGGTCATGTGACAAAGATCTATAATCGCAAACTTCCGGTGACTCTCCGATCCAACACACAGCCCATGTCGAGAAGAGAAAAATTGTAGAAGCGGGGATGGAGGAGTTCGACAAGAGAACGGATGCCCGTGTTGAAGAAAGGTTGAAAAGCAGTTTGGTGGCATTCCGGCAGAAAAGGATCAAGATTCCACAGATGACGGAAACGAGCCAAGATCGGTTGAAGAATTTCAAACTCTCGAATCTGAAGGCTATTTCAAGAATATGCCCTCAGCCCAAGCCTGGGATCTGTACTGGGAGAAGGGTCTGAAGTTATGTGAAGAAGCGACAAAGTAGACTACCTGCCACCATTCAATCGGTAAATGTAAGACTCTTGTACAAGATATACACCCAGAGGAAAAGGAAGAAGTGGTGGAGGAGAGGTTTTCGACCTAGACCTTTACCCAAGAAGGAAGGATCTACCGGGATGGGTATGATGCAGTAACCAATCTGGAAGTGGCTAGAAAGAATGTTGAATATGTGACGAGAATTGAAGAGGAAAATAAAAGACAAGACCAGATATGGCAAGAAAGGCAAGAAAAGAAGCAAAAAGACGATGTTGTGAAGAGAGCTTATGAAAAAAAGAAAAAAAAGCGGTGAAGAAAAGAAAAGAAAGAGAAGAAAGAGAGCCGATAAAGTGTTTTTGAATCATCTCACTTTGTATATGTATCCTAGCATAGATGTGTGTAATTTGCTAGATATGAGTATGCTCGATACACCTTGAAAAACAAGATTGTGTAAAGGACAAGTTAATGATATGATCAATAAAATGATCTATTCCATACATTCTTTATTTTTACTTTTGTATTTATCCTGTTGTTTACATTCTATTTAATGTTTTTAAGTTTTGGCATCATCAAAAAGGGGGAAATTGTTAAAATTTATTGTTTAGATTTTTGAATGCCATCAATTCATTTTTTTTTTTTTGTAACCGTTAACCGAATCAACTCCAGTCAGAACCGAATTAGATGAATGGTTAAAGGTTTTGAAGAATTTAGGTTATCGGTTAATTGGTTTGAAAATTGAAATTAACCGATTAACCGATTTAACCGAAATATTATGTAAAACATATATTTTATATATAATTATAATTATATATAATAAGCATATATTTTTATTTATTTATATCATATACTATATATAAAAATTATATTTTTTATTTTAAATAACTTTCTATGAATTATATTTATTTATTTATATCATATATTATATATACAACATATATTTTTGTATTTTAAAGAAATTTCGGTTAATTCGGTTTCAATTCGAATTAAACGAAATATAATTTGGCATCGGTAAATGTAAAGGTTGTTAATGGTTTTGCCAATTAGCAAATTTGGTTAATTCGATTTTCAATATTTATTGTTTAATGGTTTTGAATTAATGAATGAACACCCCTAGAATGCCATGTAAAACTTAAACTAGAAAGTTGGCACCCCATTTTTCTTGTAATTTGTATTGTAATAGATAGGGTTGAATAAGCCGAGTCAAGTCACTATGCCTGGAAATACAAGAAGTCAATCAAGATTGAAGTGAAGACTCACGCGTGTGGAGCAATTTGAGTATGGGCAAGAAGAAGAAACAAGAACTCGATCGAAAGAGTATCTACCGTGAAATAAATTGATGAAGAATTAGTCAAGTCAACTCAAGAAGCCAAGTCTCAAGTTGAAGTGACAGATGAGTCATCCAATGTTTGGAAGCTAACTCAAGTCACCTGGAGAATAAAAGACAGTAGTCAAGTCAAGACAACTGAACGAGATCCGTTGATGAAAGTCAAGAATGTTACTCAGAGTAGTAACCTGTTAAAGTTGTCAGAGAGAAAGTATTAGGTCCAGTTGTGTGCAAAAGGAACAAACCAATGGGAAGCACTGCACCAAGTGTCAGAAACGCTACAATGCTGCAAGACATTAAATACGAGGAAATGTCATCATCAAGGACTGCAACAAGACAAACCAACGAACACAAGTGATTTTTGAAAATCATCCTATCTCTTCAACGGGCAGATTTTTGAAAGTTCACTATAAAAGGCTGAGGAATCATATTCAGAAGAAGTTACCTTGCATACCTGAGAAATCGAGCTCTATTCATACTGTAACCTGCAAATACTCTCAAAGCATATTCAAGCAAAATCCTCAAGCCTAAATCTCGAAGGAAATCGATCCAACACCAAACTGTTGAAGAGGAAACTTTTGAAGAATCAAAAGAGGTCTACTTTCCAAGGAGGATTGTAGGAAGGTTCAAGGTCGAACCAATCTCAAGTTATTGGAGGGCTTCGTGATCAAATCCAAAAGCTTGAGAAAGTGAGCTGAAGTAGCAAGGCAGCTGCTCTGTGAAGAAGCTGAGTCGGACGAGAAGCCAGTTGTGTGACCAAGGCATCTCCAGACTGAGTCCAAGGAGCAAGTCAGCTGCGTGATCAAGACTTGTCTCTAAACTGATAGCTACTTTGTAAATTAATCATTACTTAGTGGATTCCTCCAGGAGTTGGAGAAAAAAGGAGTAGAAGAATTACCCCATCTTCCAACCTCTATAAAATTTACTTGTGTCATTTACATTTCAGCATATTTACATTCCTGCACACATATTTTATATCTGCTGATAATTTGCTATCCAACTGATAAATTACTAAGTGCTAAAATCAAGTGTTAAAACAAAGTTAAATTAAATTCAAGGGTGTTAAGTCTTCCATTTGGGAAAACTTATCACACCCAAGTTAAGTCTTAGACTAAACAAATTTGAGTTATTCTATCAATGACTCTATCGAGTCCATTGAGTGGCTAACTCACGATTAACTAACTTAGTTGTCCCCAAGGACTTAGTTGTGCATTAACTCGTAATATTTTAAAAGGACTAAAATCGAAAAGTTGGTAAGGTTTATTCAACCCCCCTTCTAAACCTTACTTACACCCCTTGGGACCTACAGAAAGAATAAACGCTCGAGTTAAATTCATTAACCCACAATATTTTCTTTGTTATAGTCATGGAATTATCTAGTTTCCTACCTTAAAGCAACCACCTGTTTTGCTTCGAGAATTATTGTTTGGTGACAGAGAAAAAAGCAAACACTTTCAAGATAACATTAGATCTTATAATAACATGTTTTGTTTCACATCGATGGGAGGTAAGATCAACAACGACATAAACAGAGGTGGTGGACCTCCAGTCTTTCAAATGTATGGGCAAAACTATCATCTAATTGGTAGTTTATTGTCGTCTCGATGGTTCAACTTCAAATTTGCACAACTATACATATATGATACTGAAAATGAAGTATCAAATAGACTAAAATCTGTCAGTTTGTTTTCTTTTGATTGTTAAATTATAATATTGACTATTATTTACTATATTTTCGATCATGCTAATATTTTTTTTATTTATTCAATTTTGTAGGCAGAGAAGTGAAACAAATAATCTACATGAATTTATTGTGGCTGAACTTAAAGAAATACTTGATGAAAATAATGTTTTGGTAAAAACATTTAAAATAGCGAGAGAGAAGATTCAAGAATGCAGACATTCATATATTAGATTGCGGCTTATTGGTAAAAGATGCGTGGATGCCAGAAGATACAATTCGCCTTCATGTTCTGAAGTGGCAGCTTTGATTGTTGGTGATTTTGATGAAGCTTTAGGGGATAGAGATATCGTAATCGAAACAAGAACTGGTCTATTGTAGCGGATAAATGAGTTGAATGTTTCTTACTTGGCATTACAATACCATTGTTACTATCTTATGGTGAAGATGGTTTTAGAGAAGACATCCCATTCTCAGACCTCAAGAAGACAACTAGTACAAGAGAAAGGAAAAAGTTAGTGTTCGAGAATTTTTTTTATATCGGTTGCACGAAAGGGAAAATGAACCTTCTACGATTATGTCGTCAAGACGATTATTCCAGCAATTTGTTGTTGATGCTTATACGATGGTTGAATCAGCCCGATTGAAATATATACGTTTGAATCAGAAGAAGTTACATGTTGATATGTATAGGGGTCTCGCAGATGCTGTGTTTTGTGGAGACACTGAACCCAGTACTCAAGGAAAGCGAATTATCTTACCTTTGAGTTTTACCGGGGGTGCTCGATACATGATACGAAACTATCAAGATGCAATGGCCATATGTTGGTGGGCCGGCTATCCTGATTTATTCATTACATTCACCTCAAATCCAAAATGGCCAAAGATTGTTTGCTTTCTTGAGAATAAAAAACTTAATCCCGAAGACCATCCAGATATTATTTGCAGAATTTTTAAAGTGAAGCTTGATGCTCTTATCAGATATCTTCATCATAATGAAATATTTGGAAAAGTTGTCTCAGGTTAAAAAAAATTAAGTTGTTTTTTACTATATAATTTTAAATTTTAATATTTGGTCAATTCTAATTCATTTCGTTACATTTTTTTTTGTGCTTTACAAAGTGATATACACCATAGAATTTCAGAAACATGGATTGCCTCATGCCCACATTCTGCTCTTTCTGGCCAAAGAGGCTAAGTATCCAAATCCTTTGTTTGGGAGATATAGATAAAATCATAGTTTCACTTTTTGATTGAAGATACCCGTCGGATCGAAGAGCAAAAGATCCCAACAATTTGATATTATGTCTCTCAAGTTGTTAGAGACTGCATGGTTCAAATACGTAAGATATAGATAAAATCATATCGATTGAGATACCCGATGTAAAAAGATGAAGCTATTCTCGTTGTTAGAGACTTCATGGTTCATGGTCCGTGTGGCGATGTAAAGAAAAGTTCTCCGTGCATGGCTGATGGTCGTTGTACGAAGCACTTTCCAAAAAAGTTTGTTGAGGCTACTTCAATCGATGAAGAAGGTTACCCATGATATAGATGTAGAAATAATGGTGGAGTTATTGAGAAAATGGTGTCCCTCTTGACAATAGATTTGTTGTGTCGCATAATCATCGATTATTACTTAAGTACGAGGCTCACCTTAATGTAGAATGGTGTAATCAGTCACAGTCAATAAAATATTTGTTCAAATATCTCAATAAGGGCTATGATCGTGTAACTACATCATTCTATCAGAGCAACGATGATGAAGACACTGGAAGCCTGTTGACGAAGTGAGCATGTATTACGATTGTAGATATGTTTCATCATGTGAGGCTACATGGATATTACTGGTATACGAGATGCAGTATAAATACCCTTCAATTGAAAGGTTAAGTTTCTATCTGGAGAACGAGCAGAGTGTTATTTTTCATGATAACGAAAGGATAGACGATGTTATTAACAAAAGCACCATAGAGAAAACATGTTTTTGGCATGGATGGAAGCTAACAAGATATACCTTGAAGCCAGAGAGTTGACTTATACAAAAGCTCCTACGAAATTCACATGAAAATCAAACATTAGGAATTGGGCGCCGAGAAAGGGAGAAAATACTATAGGACACGTGCACTACGTGCCTCCAGGATGTGGTGACATGTATTATTTGAGTGTCTTATAAATGTTGTCCGTGGTGCCACATGTCATAATGATTATAAGAAGATTAAAGATGTTCAACACTCTTCTTATCGCGAAGCTTGCTATGCTTTGGGTTTATTAGAAGATGATAGAGAGTATATTAACGGCATCACTGAATCGAGTCACTGGGCAAGTGCAGAAAATCTTCGGATATTATTTGTATCATTGTTATCATCATACTTTGAGCAGGCCAGAAGTGGTATGGGAAAAATATTGCGAATATCTTTCGGATGATATTCTATATAAACGACGTCTCCTTATGCATATCAAGGTACTAATCCAATGATTATATATTAGATATTATTCTTTGAGTCAAATGCATATATTCGTTTTTTTATACTTTTTTTTGAATTATTTTATTTATTCTTATAGATTTTTATGTTTGTTCTTTTCTAATAGAACTCGTGTTGAGTGAGGATCAAATCAAGAACCTGGCACTTTTCGAAATTGAAAAATTATTGCGGAGTCGTGGTAGGAGTTTGTGTGAGTTTGATACGCTGCCCTTTTTGGATATTGATAATATGGATATGAGTCAAAACAAATTGATATACGATGAATTGCGCTATGATCGTAAGACTCTGGCCGTCAAACACAATAATCTTCTTTCAAACATGACTGATGAACAACATGGCGCGTATTCTGAAATAATGCGTGTTGTTCAATCGAACAAAGGTCATATGTTCTTTGTGTATGGATACGGAGGCACTGGTAAAACATATTTATCGAGGGTTTTATCTTCGGGGTTGAGATCTAAAGGGCCTATTGTACTGAATATGGCATCCAGTGGGATAGCTGCTCCCTGGCGGGAGGACTGGACACACTCGATTTGTAATACCCGTTAATTCAAATGAATCATCCACATGCGAAATCAAAATGGGGAGTCCACTTGTGAATCGATTATTCGTTGTAAACTCGTAATATGGGACGAAGCTCCAATGATGAACAAGTATTGCTTTCAGGTAGTGGACAAAAGTATACGAGACATTATGAATGCCACATACCCAGATAATCCTAACGTCCCATTTGGAGGTAAAATAGTCGTGTTTAGTGGAGACTTCAGATGGATATTGCCTATTGTACCCAAGGAAAGCTGATAGGATATTGTCAATGCCATGATAAATTATCGTATTTATGGAAAGATTGTAATGTTATTAGACTAACGAAAAATATGCGACTTCAAAGTCTGGGTGAAACCGATGATTATTAAGAGTTGAAGAGATTTTCTGAATGGATCGCAAGCATTGGAGATGGAACAATTGGAGGAGTGAATGATGGTTGTGCCACTATTGATATTCCTAAAGATAATTTGCTCCAATCATCTGGTGATCATATTTCTACTATTGTCGAAAACACTTATCCAATGTTTAAAGATGCCACTGATGATCTGACATACTTGAAGGACAGAGCTATCTTAGCACCGACCCTAGATGTCGTTGAGTCCATAAATCAGTATATGACTTCCATGAACTCATCTGATGATCATACGTATTTGAGCTCAGATAACACTTGCAAATCAGATGCAAATGTTGACTTCTTACATGATCTGCACACACCAGAATTCTTAAACGGGATACAATGTTCCGGCTTTCCTAATCGCGAACTGCATTTGAAGGTTGAGACTCATGTATTGCTCCTGAGGAACATAGACTATTATATTGGATTGTGCAACGGTATGAGGTTGGTCATTACGAGGCTTAGCACACATGTACTTGAATGTAAAATTCTCATGGGAGCAAATGTCGGTCATAAAATTTTGATTCTGCGAATGACGCTAACCCTGTCTGATCTCAGAATTCCCTTCAAGTTCCAGCGTAGACAGTTTCCTCTGAGCGTTTCTTATGCCATAACAATAAACAAAAGCCAAGGACAGTCTCTCATGTTGGTCTTTACCTAAAGAATCCAGTTTTTCACTCACGGCCAATTATATGTTGTTGTTTCGTGAGTAACGAACCCTAGGGGGTTGAAAATATTAATTTGTAGCGATGATACATTGAACGACAAACAGACAAATAATGTAGTGTACAGAGAAGTATTTCAAAATTTGTAATTTATTTGTGGTGATATAACATGTTTTTTTTCATATATGCATTATATTGTTTTATAGTATATGTATTTATTTTATATAACCCAACGCATTACATTTCGTGAATCGCACGGGTCAAAAATTAGTATATATAACAAATATTTAGAACATGTTAAGTCAACCACACGAGATTCAAAATATACAAATCACAACATTTCCAGTTACTGCCACCACCACTTAATGGACATTACAATATAAATGTTTCAATATATACGGATTGGTGATTTGAAAATTGTGTATTTTCAAAAAAAAAATGTATTTAACCACGTTTACCATTGTATTAGTTTCTATAATAATTATTTATTATTATTCTATATTTAACCGGCCAAAAACACGTCAGTGCAATAATTAAATATCACCCAACATTGAAACGAAGATCGTGTTGTATGTATATTTAGAATTTGAAATCATTATCAATCTGGTTCTCTGAATGTTTAATTTTTGTTGTCAAGTATTACAATATATAATTTCAGTTTTCAACCATGATTTTTGTGGTATCATCTAATTTTTTTATGTATTTTAATATATCAGTTTTATAATATTTAAAATATTAATTAATGTAATATACTGTATGTATTCTATGAATAATTTCTTGTATGAATACCCTAATTTATGTATTTAACCACGATTTTTTTGGTATCATCTGAAATTATTTGTGTATTTTAATATATCAGTTTTATAATTTAAAATATTAATTAATATAATTTCTTTTACGAATAATTTTATGTATGGATATTCTTGTTTAATGTATTTAGCAACGATTTGTGGTATCATCTATTTTCATTTATGTATTTTAATATATCAGTTTTATAATATTTAAAAAATATCATATCACATGATATAAATTATAACGTAAAATTATAAGGTATTTTATTTTTTAGATCTTCCAACATTAGAACGGTTGGTATCTTGTTGTAAAAATATATTGATATTCAATTATTACATATAGGATTCATTGAAATTATAAAATCATTGACAAGTAATAATTGTTGTAATTTCCTAAAAATCGACAATATAAAATCTAAATTAAGAAAGTTAGAAACACACATAAAATCAACATTACAGAAAATAATTAGCGATTATAGGTCTTTTAAAATTGACTATTAAAACATGTCAGTTTGAAAGCGATAAGCATCTATTTGTTCGAAAGATTATCTGAAAATCTCTATTATTTTGGCAAGTAATAATTATTGTGATTTTCTGGAAAATCAACAATTTATAATGTAAATTAGGGATGTCTGAAAAACCAAAAAAAATTAAAATTGCAGAAAGTAAACAGCGATCGTGAGGCCTTTAATATTGACTATTAAAACATATTATTTTAAACTAATCTACGTGTATTCATTTTAATTAATTTTATTAATTTTTATGCTAACTAAAAATTGGCGGGAAAAGTTCGAGCTACTATTTTGAGAGACTTGTATATATATATATATATATATATATATATATATATTTTTCAATGATAGGATAAATGTTGGATCAAATGGGTAAATTAGGTCCTCCTACAAAATTACCCGATATTCATGGGATTCTGTTCACATTATGATCACACAATCTAGTCCACATCAAATTCAACGTGAACAAATCTCACCTTCCTTAATTTTGATAGATTTTCTCTTTGTTGGAAATGGCAAAAGATGTATGAACGAGCAAAGTTTGCTTATGAAGATCGATTTTTCTTGTGAGATGTGTCATTGTGTTTTATATACCATTAACTACATAAGCAAGTCATAAGCAACAAATCCATACTACATAAGCAACAATCATATACTACATAAGGAGTCATAAGCAAGTCCAAATCGAGTTATGATCACAACGAAACGTTGTTGTTTCATACTTTGATCAAAATGTTGATTTTTTGTAGTATTTTATAGCCATTTTAAATGTGGTTGGTTTTGAGCAAGTCATAAGCAACAACCCTATATGCAACGAGAAATTTTTTGAAAGGTGATATAGAATATTTTCTGAAAGAGTTAGTGTCGTATTTATTTTCATGAAACAAAAAAATAAACATTTTAGACCACCAAAAATTGTTGATCTATGGTTAGAATGTGTCCCCATGGCGTAGGAGGACCTATTTGAATATCAATTGCTTTGTAGGATTTGATTCAGAGTCCACATATCTTATTGTCTTGCAAGCAATATTCAATTGCTTTGATTTTACCATTTTTTAATATATTCAATATAAAAAGGGTTGTTTGTAATTTTAATTAAAAAGTTTTGCAATTATTTTCATGGTTTGATGGTATTGTAAAAACATAATTCAATTGCTTTCAAAAAAATTAAAGCACCATAACATCCTTTCACAAGCAATAGTTGTTTTACGCACAAATAAGCAATTGAATATATGAAAATCAAAAAAAGACTCATCGATGTCGGTCGAATTTTAAGTAGGAGTAACCAAATTTTGTAAGAATGTTGAATTATTTGCTCAAATCTGTTTATCTTCTTCGTTCGTCCTTTTTTGAAAAAGCACTAACAATATTCACAAATAAGCTGAGTACATAGTAGTAATAAGCATTACAATAACCACACATGTGCAATTTGTAATATGTGAATAATGTTTTGTTTATTATTTACAAATAAATAAGCAAATCACAACATATTCTCGAACATGTTTTTTTTTTTTATTTATTAAGAATCAATTTTAAAATGGTATTCCGTTGTTAATAAATTGTCAAAATTCATTCCTGGAAATCTTTTGGAGTAATATTTTCGTTGTTGTTTCATACTTTGATCACATTTTGTAGTATTTTAAATGTGGTTGGTTTTGACGAGATGAAGGTGATATTATTTCAATAGTGTCGTATTTATTTTCATGGTTTTTAGACATGTGCAATCCCAATCGAATCAAATAAAATAAATAATTAAGCAATATTTAGAATATACATAAGCGTATTATTATGCACATATAAGCAAACGCACAAATAAGCAATTGAATATATGGGATTTGTAGTAACCAAATTTCTAGCCATTAGCTAAGCAATATTCACAAAAAATCTTGAGTTAGAACAAATGGGGACGTAATCAAATTTTTTACTACATACAAGTAAGTATTCGTGCATACATAAACAACATTTTAGTATCGCCCGATATTAGCAAATTCCCAACTGAATCAAATAAAATAAATAATTAAGCAATATTTAGAATATACAAAATGTAAGCAAACGTCTAGCCATAGCTAAGCAAAAATCTTGAGTTAGAACAAATGGGGCGTAATCAAATTTTTTTACTACATACAAGTAAGTATTCGTGCATACATAAACAACATTTTAGTACGCCCAAGCAAATTTTACGGGTTGAAAAAACCGTCAACGATTGAATGAATAAGAGTCCATATAAGTATAAATTTTTAATTTTTGCATAACATGATAGTTCTTCTCAAACAAACTATTATTAATGTGAGATTTTAAAATGTGAGTAATAACTAAGCAACATTTTGCATACGTGCAAGCAAGTTTTTAAGCACATATAAGCAATATTCGACCATATCAAGAAATTTTTTAAAAATAAAAATGGAAATGACGAAATTTAATGTAATTTACTAGATTTAGCACATGGAGTTAAGGAAACATATCATCAAATTTATTTGAAATCAACTACACAACGTGTGTTTAATGAAGGATGACCAATTGTGGGTAATCGCCTATTTTCATGGGATTTACTAGATTTAGTCAACCTCTCTATTTTTTATGTGGACTAATTTGCCCCCATTTTGACTTTACCATTTATTTTATTAACATTAATCAAAATTAATAATAGCCATTGAAATAGGTAGATATGTGGTTTGGATTTGGTCTTACTCATATAATAAGGAGAGGTCCTATATAACCCTCCTTATATATATATATATATATATATATATATATATATATATGTGTTTTAGGTTTGATTTTCCACTTGAATCACATTCACTTGAGTTTTGTAGACACTACAAGAAATCCGGTCAAAGACATCGGTTTTTAGCCGATGTCTATGTAAAAATCAATCGATGTCGTAATCGATGATGTTAAAAGTATACCTCTTCCACATCGGTTTTAAGGATACAAAAAGCGATGTTGATATGTAATAAAGACATCGTTTTTTAACCGATGTTGTTAACTTGCGATTTGCTAGCTTTTTATGAAGTATCAGGAGGTTTTGACCGATGTTATTGACTTCTTTGAGATCGGTGGAGAACCGATATTATAAATGATTTAACATCGGCCTCAGAATCGATTTTGTCCTTACAAAAATGATGTTATTTTATTGGGTTCAACATCAATTTTGGTAGAACAACATCGATTCTGAGATGCATCGATGTGTTAAATCTTTTAGAAATCGCCATAAACCGATGTGTTAAATCTTTTAGAAATCGCCATAAATCGATGTGTTAAATCTTTTTGAAATCGGCCATAAACCGATGTTGAATAGCTAAACAAGAATTATTTTTTAATTTAAAAATAATTGCCCACCATTTTATTGAAATGGTTTTGCATCAACAATCATCTCCCTCACAACGGGAGAAACAACCATCACACCACCAGAGCAAATATACAACAACCATCAAACATGAAAGCAAGAAACAACATATCTTGATATAATGCTAATTCATCCAATCACATCAAAATAATTTCCAAAATGATAACACTAGTACCAACAAGTCCAAACAACGCATACTAAACTACACAACTTCAAAAGTGTCAATATACCAATTAACATCAAGTCCTAATAAGCACATGATCGATACATACACTACACACATAAATATAACAATTTCAAAATGGTATAATAATATCCAGTTTCCCAATATTTTAAAGAAGGCATCAAAAGACTCCAAATTCGCTAACTTCTCCGCCTTCATGCAAAAACTAGATGAGCTGAATCATCCAGGAGTACAAAATGTACAACTAACAACTATTACTTCGATCACCGCACAATACAATTAAAAGATTATAACTCAAAAGGTAAAGTAATTCAAATTTTAAAGACATGCATAATAAAATACTCAAAAAAATAAATCTATCTAACAATTTTAAGTATTCAATAATATTAGAGGAAATACTGACCAAAACATAATCCTAGCAAGCATTCCGCCCACTCATTACGCACTTCATCGATTTCTTCGGCGGAGTACTCACCCTTTGATTGCTATGAACAAAACAGGTGGATATTGTCAATAAAAACCAAGTGATAGATCATCTAAAGCTATTTGAAACATGCAATATGAAAGTGAGGTTTCTATTACCAATGATCGTAGCGAAGACTTGTCAATGGTTGTAATTTTTCAAATATTATGTCTCTCATGAACCGCATGACATAAAAGCCACATTGCTTCTCATCCGGTTGTCGAGGTGCCTATGTTAAAAAGTATTTGATAATTACTAATCCAAATACAAGCAATACAAATGCTAATTATAATATCTATGACATACCTTGACAATTTCCCATAAGGAAGTTTCTTTCCTCTCCGTCCCTTCTCCGAATTAAACAACGCGAATGCCCTGCATGCAAACTATATATGATAGCAAGAAAACAAATACTATTCGCTTTGGAAATTCTAAAATACTATAAAGAACTTACGTATTGATAACATATTTCCAATCAGGATCACGATCCGATGACAAAGTGGATCCATGTAAGCAACAAAGACATCATTGTAAGGGTCTATCAACGTCGAGAATCCAATGTTCACTATGAACAACACATATATTAGTGTGTCTACCTTCGATCATTTGTGACCAACACAATTATTAAAAGCATTGTGAAAAAGGGGAATGTCACTGATCTACATTTCCCTACAATCCATGCAAAGTAATATTAATTCTTTTTTTCTAAAGAAATTAAAGAGATTCAGGAATGGGAGACACTTTCCTGAGAAAATGTCATAGACAAGAAGCAGTTACATAAATAAATATTGAAACTAGTAGAGTACACAAGGAACAGAAATGTAGCCCATGCATTAACATGATAAAACATCGCACATTTTAATGAGTACAACATCCTCAAACAGTAAAACCCTAATAAACTTTAAGAACAAAACAAATAATACAATAAAAGGGCTCCAAATTTCAGTTTAATCTTGACTTCCCCAGAAAACAAAGTAAAATAAAAACTCCAAATTTCAGTTTAATCGGATTGAAAAATAATACAACCAAACTCAACTAATCACCGTTGTCATAAGAATACCAAAAAAAATCAATAAAAGGGCTCTACAACCAAACTCAACTAATCAAGAATCGATAAATCACTTCTCATTACAATGAAACAATTCAAAAGTATCAATTCACCAATTCACTTCTCATGACCGGAAACAACAATGAAATCTTTAAGAAAGTACTAACTAACAAGTTTTCAATTATCAGATTAATTTTCATAATTTAAGAAAGTACTAACAAACAAGTTTTCAATAAACATAAATTTAAAGCTTACTCACCCCACATTACAAGGCACGATTAATAGTTGTTTTGGTGATGTATCAAGCATTCTGTTTGCTAAAAAACGTGCCCTTTGGTCCAAAGTCTCCTGGTGCCGGGATGTATTTGTCAATGCCACATGTGCTACTCCACTTGGATTCACAAATTTGTAATCATGGAGCTTTTTATCTTCCTTTAACAATTTATATAAATACCTATCAAAGGAAAATAAAATAAAATGTGTCAATGCTAGTTGATAGGAAAAAAAAGTAAAAATCCAACAATACTCCCTAACTTACCAAATGTACGCAATAATACAATTTCCGGAAATTGGATCCAAAGATGCATTGAGTAATGTCATCCTGGAAGACATATAGTCTGCAACTTTGACCAAACACATCCTCTTCTAACTCTTTCATCAGACCACGCCCATGGATAAGAGCGCCTTGAGAATAACCAGACAAGATAGCAAGCATTTTTGGCATATTCATGAAATCAAGAACTTGATATTTTTTTTTTCAGTTTTTTGTCAATCTTGTTCTTCTTAATAGGCTCCTAATAATTGAAAATATAGTTAATTTAGAAAATATTAGGAATGTCAAAATTTTGATAATTTAAACAGATATATAATGTCACATTTACCTCATCTTGCATATGAATTAAATGCATGGCCAAGCTACATGGCCGCTAACCGCATCACCGATATTATCACAAGTACTGGATTTGCACAGGTAACAAGGCATTTTCATCCATTGCGTGGTCAATCGAGACACACATGCAATTGGAGGGCATTGGAATTCCACCAAGAAACCGTCCAGTGTCCATTGACAGAGACAATTGTCCCATATCTTTGAAATAGCATTCGTTGATTCCAACGACGGTCTCTCGCTTTCCCTGCCGAGTATGTGAGCCAAAAAGAGAAGTTGAAAGCCTATTTAAAACTCATTAAAACCAATAAATGTGTTATATTCACCTTTAACTCGATGATCTTCTCGTTGATGACATGGTCGTGTAACTTCTCATCATTCAACATACTCTTCTCACATTCAACTTCTTCTTTGATAACATCACACTCAGATTTCATGGTGCAACTAGCTTTCTCCTCGTGCTCAGCGTTTACCTTTTTATGCTTTGTACAACAATGTTTCCACTTTTTGTAGTCTTGATTCACATTCGTAAACCTTTTTCCTTGTCTCTATCAACTCTTTTTGTTGTGTAATATAAAGATCATGGTCCACTACTTTCTTGCCTCTAGCAACACCAAAGTAAACAGACGGTGTGACACTTCCTCCAATTCCCTCACACGTCCAGGAATGTTCTTTAGAATTTAGTGCTTTGCGGTGAGGAGATCTTTGTTGGTTTCTTAAACGCAAGCTTTCCCTCCTTGTTTTGCGCTATGAGATCATCCTGTCATATTCACATTAATAAAGAAGTCATAATCAAAATATGGTTTTATTTTTGTACAATTTCATGTCAAATAACAAAATGTATATCTAAATGTGTTTGCTTACTATCTTTTTCACTTTGTTTCTTGCAATTCCTCGCCTTCAAATTCCCGTTCTTGTTGCATCTACTCATCTTCCGGAGGATGACTCTATTTATATCTTCATCATCACATAATTCACTTTCCTACAAGTAATAAGAAATTATTAAATATGTGCAATAACCTGACGTAAATAAATATAAGCTTGCATATTCAAAAAACTTAATGAGAATATTGAATAAACTTAATATGACAATTAAATAAATGCTTACTAAGTCTTGTTCCAATCGGCATATCCTTTGCGAGCGAGGTGATGGGGGTACTTGTTTGCCTTTTGTCTTTTCTTTTTGCGGCTCACTCAATCTCTCGGAGATTAATAAGGAAAACATTGAATACAACTGTGAATAAGAAAACGTTGAATACAACTCGAATAAGAAAAATGATGAATACATTCTAAAATCAATTCTTGTGGAACGCGTTCCTAATTTTGTTTTTTTACTTGTGGGAAGATATGATTTTGTATAAACACAATTAGTGATAATTGGGAAGTGATTGAATTGTGCGAATTGATCTCGAACAAATTGTTATCACAAATCAATAATGTTCAAAATTGCGTACATGATTAGGAGATGTTGATTCTATTGGTTGATCTTTCACTTGAAACGAAATATATTATATCAATTAGAATCTTGTTTTTGGCAATACACTAATTTGCATCTTAGTATTTATATTAGACAATTTTGTTGTTGGATAGATGATACGAGATATTAGTATTCATTTTTCTTCGAACAAATCTGAGATCTTGGCTACTTGTTTTATTAGTGAACAATAATTCTTGAAATTAAACTACATTTTCTCAACGAATATAGATAACCATGATATCCACCTAAAATAAATATGTGAAAAGCAGTCATATTGTTCTTTGGTTTATAATGGAATTAAGTCGTTTTGAATTTGCAGAGGCTACTCCTAAATCAGTATTGATGGTAATGGGGTTGAAAGGCTTGACATTGTATCATTTAAAGAGTCATTTACAGGTAATTATCCGTTTACACTATTTTGTTTGTCGCCCTATTTCCTAACCGCATTTCTTCCCATTATACTTCAACATTTAATTTTTTTGTGCGTAAATATAGACTTGAACAAAGAAGCAGGCCAAAAAATAGAATGCTCTTGAACTCAATAAGGAGAAGCAGTGGTGAGTCACCATGGATGCAATTATATCTAGGGAATGTTCGCAAAAGTGATTCCTTACCGTGAAATCTTCGACAAGCGAGAAAGGACAAAGGAGTTCCAATCTTCTTGTGGAATATAATAGTCGCCATGAGCTTTGGTCAAATCGGCTCCTCTTTCTTTGGCTTTCATCACAAAGCTTGTCGGTGTCACTTTAATCGATGCCACTTTTGACTGCGCTCATCGACAATGTTTCATCCACCTTCGGTCCACGTCATATATAAACTACAACAAATAACACAAATTTTTGTAATTTGTAATATAGAAATATACTTCATTCTTCTTTTGACAAAGTAGTACTAAAAACTAAACACCTACAATTTTTTGTAATTTGTAATATAGAAATATATGTATTTATACTTACATTCACCGCCTCCCATATCGATTCTTTGTCTTCTTTCAGGACTTGCTTCCATGAGGAATAGATAATCCTCACTCTCTCCCGACTTGCACTCTATATAACTTTGCATCTCGGTCCCTTCTTTTCCTAAGGGCGCTCCATGACTATTAAATCGGACCCTCATTTTATTCCCTTGGTTTCTTTGAATAGAGAGCTTGGTCATGTAGGTACGGCCTCTTTTTCGATCTTGACGCCTGGGAATGTTTTAAGACCATCTCATCACTTTCTCCTTCGCTTTCTCTGTTTTCTTCATCACGCCTTGTGATGCATTGTTATCCCTTCCGTTTTTGAGTTTCTTTTTGTGCCATGATCTCCAAAACCTATTCAAGTAATCAAGAAAAAGCAAAAGATTAGCACAAGTTTAGGATAAAGCATAATGTAAACTAATAGGTAAAAACAATACACAAGCCTATTATACGTAAAATGCATCACACAAGAAACAAGAAAAAATGGACAGAAAATGCATCACACAAGAAACAAGAAAAAATGGGCATTACCATATATACTAAGAAAAAGCATTATCAAACCAAGTCCCATCACAATCTTCACGAATACATGGTGGTTCATTGTCATCGTTTCATGAACATCCATTGATGGTATTGCTTTGGTGAAACACCGAGGTGGATTGTAGTATCTCCCAACTCATCGAATTAATGTAATCATGGTACTCCCTACTTGAGCCGAAAGCACAATCGACCATGTAGGGTCCCGAGGGTCTTCAACAAAGAATACTTGCATTGCTTGATCGCCAGGATAAATGAATCCGATTTGTATCCAATTCTATTAAGGTTTACCAAAGTGAAACCATCCTCCTCCCTAACACCATTACTATATTCAACCCAATCACATTTGAACAATGGAATTTGAAAACTATAGTAATTAATCTCCCATATTTCTTTTATAACTCCATAAAACAACAAGTCACCCACTATGGCTTTTTATCTTTTGCACTTGCGACTTGCATTACATTTGCAACTACGCTAACAGGAGTTTTGAACAACCCGTACGTCATCGCGCTCTTTTGTGTAATATGTGACCCCATCAATCAAATAACTACTATACTTCAAGACTTGCTTGCATGGACCATGCGCCAACCACTTTAGTTTTTTCGATATCTTATGAGAAGAACATGTAGGCTAGCGATTCATTGCAACCTATAATTGATAACAGAGCATAATAATATTAATATGTTCTTGGAAAGAGCAAGATTTCAATATATATTAGCTTGTTTTGTAAAAGTTATGGGACTTACGCGTTCTTTTAACCATGAAATAAATGTTTGATTATGCTTTGTTAGCAACCACACCTCCAAATGGCTTTACTAGGATATGTCTTCTTCAAGATTTCCATATGCTCCCTAGTGGAAGTGTGAAACCATTCAGGAGAAATTAGCGAAATGAATATATTTTTATTACAAATAAAAATTACTAGGTTAGAGGTAATACATGATATAAGGATTAATCTCAACATCATTAGCCAACACGTAGCGATGTGCTTGTTCCAAGTCCTCAACATAGCAAGAATGCGGCCGAGCAATTGATAAGGGTTCAGTTAGTTTTACTTGCTTATGTCTCGATGGGATCCCAATTGTATGCACATTAGACAAGTATTCTGAACAAAATTCCACTACTTCTTCAAAGAATATAACATTGACCATACACCCTTCCTCGGTTGCGGTTCGCACATAACCTTTCAAGATTTTCATGAATCTTTCAAATGGATACATCCATCGACTGTAAACCGGTCCACACAGTTTTATCTCCCGTACAAGATGAACGATTAAGTGAATCATTATATCAAAAAATGAAGGTGGAAAATACTTTTCAAGTAAGCACAATGTCGTGACCACATCCTTTTGCATGTCATCCAAGCTATTCACCTCTATTTCTTTACTACATATTGCATTGAAGAAGAAACACAACTTGGTGATAGCATATCTGACATGTTTTGGTAAGACGCCATGAAGAGCTACGGGAAGCAGTTGTTGCATTAATGTGTGGCAGTCATGTGACTTAAGGCCGGTAAGTTTCAAATCCTTCATTGAGACAAGGTTTCTGATATTAGAGGAATGACCTGTAGGTACCTTCATTCCCAAAAATGAGCTACAAAGTTTTCTTTTCTCATCCTTGCTTAACGTAAAACATGCTGGTGGTAAAAATGTTTTTTTCCCCAACTTGTGGTGCCAACTCGTGTCTAATTTTCATCTCTACGAGGTCTTGTCTCGATGAAGGTCCATCCTTTGTTTTTCCTGGGATGGCAAGTAACGTGCCAATGAGACTTTCACACACATTTTTCTCTATGTGCATTACATCAAGAACATGCCGAATATGCAGATGCTCCCACTACTCAAGTTCAAAAAAGATTGATTTCTTTTTGAAACATGATTTAGGCGTTTCCTTTGATTGAACCTTGACACCAATTTTGCCCCAATTATGTTTAATCCCTTCAACTCTGTTTAGAACTTCATGACCGTTCAATGGCTTTGGGGCGTTTCCAAACTCCTGATTACCATCAAATGCCTTCCTATGCCTCCGAAAAGGATGATATTGATCTAGGAATCTTCTGTGGCCTAAGAATGCCATTTTTCTACTTTTCTTCAGCCATATTGCAGATGTATTTCAAAGAAAAGGACATGCATGATATCCTTTAACATCTTTGCATCCGACAAGTTTCCATATCTTTGGAAAATCATTAATCGTCCATAGTAGGATGACTCTAAGCAAGAATGTCTCTTGCCGATATGCATCATAAACATCAACACCCACTTCCCATAAGCGTTTCAAATCATCAATCAAAGGTGCTAAGTAAACATCAATGTCATTCCCCGGCTATTTAGGACCAGAAATCAACAAGCTGAGCATCATGAATTTTCTTTTCATGCACAACCATGGAGGAAGATTGTATGTGACCATTACAATCGCCAACAACTATATGTAGAAGTCATCAAACTATGAGGATTGATCCCGTCGGTGATATGGCAAGTCTAAGATTTCTTGGATCACGAGCAAAATCGGCCATTTATGGTCCACTAGTCTCCAACATGGTGCATCAATCTTTCGATATATCCTTACTCGAAACATTCTTTGATGTCGAATAGGTGGAAAATACAAGCTTCAATTATCTTATCATCTTTATTCAGGTTTATATCTTGAGATCCCACAAGTAGGGTGGTTGGTAAAATCTTTTATCTTTATGACAAGTTAACTCATTCGATATATCCTTCTTTGCATCATACAAAGAAACATTCTTTGTCATCGGGAAGCATTTTAGGAAAAACTAAGTAGTGGAAAGTACCATCCAACAATTTTGCCTTCAAGTTATACAATTTCACTATCGCGTGAAGAGATAACTTTGTAAACTTCACGAGGATATAGAGGGAGTTTCCTTCAATTATCTTATCATCTTTATTGATTTTTTATATCTTGAGATCCCTAAACAAGTCGATCTAAAATGTTTTTACTAGAGTATTTCTTGAAGTTAATATTCGATTTAAAATGGACAACACTTTTGTTTACTCCTTCCGATAGAGGATACAATTTTGAAACAGAAAAGCATGTATTTTCTCATAACCCATCCCCATTGCCCATATGATTTTCTTTGCATCATACAAAGATGAAGGGTCGTTGTCATCGGGAAGCATTTTTACAAGCTCACTAAGTAGTTCAAACTAAAACTTGTATCACTATATTGATGATTTTAAATGGTTTCTTTTTGCAAATCACTCCCCAACCATATTTTGCCTTCAAGTTATACAATTTCACTTCAAGATAACTTTGTAAACTTACAAGCAAAGAGCAAACAAAGCAAACACTTTCATATATCTTGTTGGATATAGACTTTTTGCACAAATTTGAGCATCCTCAAGCAACTTTTTGAAATGATCTTGATTCTCCATTGAGTTGGTAGCTTGTACCATCTCAACAAGAGGGTTTCATCTTTCATCAAGAAAAACATTTCCACTTCCCAACCACATCATTCTCATTCCTCAAGTCCTCGAACGTAAGATTTTTCCCCATGCCATATGAATCTTTTTCTTTTGAAATCCATCCAGGATGTCAAATCTATACCATTGACATAAACATGTTGGCATTTACATTCCTTTGTTTGATTATTCAAAAAAAAGGGCAAAATCTGAAAAACCGAGATAATCTATGCCTCTTTTCACACTACTACATCTTGCACAAATGATTCTCCACAAATTCGTTGGGGTATATAAGTTTCATCGAAAAAAACATTTCACCTTCCGCAACCACATCATTCTCATTCTTCTCGGCAATTTTCCAAGAAAGATTCGTATGTCAAATCTAACCATTGACATAAAACTCACGTGTCATTGCCTCTTTTCACACTACTACCCTTTGACATCCATGATTTGTCCATTTCTTAATTGCTACCTTTGACATCCATGATTTGTCCATTTCTTATGTTTTCTTATATTTTCAATGTTAAAATTATTAATCGAAATATGGATTGGTGTTATTTGAGTAAGCTTATATCATAACTTATATCAAAGAAAATAGTAAATTTGCTTCATTATAAGGACATAGCTTAATTGAGATAGTAAATTACATACATCTTTTGTTAAGTTTTATCTTAAATTTTATATTATTAATAATTTTCAATATTATATTTTGTATTATAAATACATATTATTTATAAATTTTTACATTATATATATTAAATATAATATTAAATACATAAAATTATATTATTTTATGTAATATATATATAATATACATTAAATATATTAAAAAATAAATAAAAAATCCCCATGGGGTATGGGGCGGGTGGAGATTTTAGCTTAATTGCTACAAAAATAGATAAGTGCGCCCCCCCCCCGAGTTTCAAAGTTAGGAAAGTACACAAAGACTACTCTCTGTTCTAGCTTAGCAAACAAGAATATTCTGAGATAAATGTTGTTTTAGGAAAATAACAAAACCATAGAAAACAAATTTTACATACATGGTTTTTTCTAGATTTATTGTTTATTTCAAATACACCTTGCATAGGTGTAATACATCCATTTAAACACCACTAATTAGCTAGTAGAGGGAGAAAATAAAATAAGATGTAGGGAAGCTAATGGTAATGCAGTTTGATGCACAAGCATATTAATTAACAGCAAAAAGCCAATGCTAGCAAAAGGTTCAAGACACTGTAAGTAACTAACAATGTGAATCGAGAATATAAAGAGCATCATGATATAGTAAAAGAATATGAGCAGAGCACTTACTTGTAGATGCAACAATTTCAAACGTGGTAAGTTTGCCTCTAGAAATTGGATAAGGGTTTATCTCTAGCCCACTGACCTTGACAACATAGTCCTTCACTCCTTCTTATCTGCAATTTATTCAAATGACAAAGGCTGACAAATATGCAACAAAAAGAAGCAGCACAAAACGATAAATGTCGTGAGTTCCCCAATTAACCTTAATTTTTACACTTTGTCGCAATTATAGAGGAAATAAATTGTTTCAAGCATTCAAGAAAATGCTCCTTATTGCTTACCAATTACTTGTGACATAGTTCCAGGTGATTAATCTGAATCAGATAAATAAGTTGAGCTTAAGATCTAGAAATGAACAGTTAAGATAAAATTCTGAAATAAATGAGATCCAATTCTAAATGAAATTGGCACTTTAAAGCTCTGTCTCAGGTAAATCTATACATAAAATGGAACATAAAAGATCATATTCTCCTTGTCTCAAATTGACGACTCTTACGTTATTTGTGTTAGGATTTTTCCCCCCAAAAATATTATCTCATTTAAACCAATGATGTCGCACCACCGACTAACACCTACTTTTGAGGGATTTCGTCTAATCATACATAATTCGTCTCTAATCAAAATGGGGGCAAATTAGTCCACATAAAAAATAGGGAGGTTGACTAAATCTAGTAAATCCCATGAAAATAGGGCAGTTACCCACAATTGGTCATCCTTCATTAAACACACGTTGTGTAGTTGATTTCAAATAAATTTGATGATATGTTTCCTTAACTGCATGTGCTAAATCTAGTAAATTACATGAAATTTCGTCATTTTCATTTTTATTTTTAAAAAAATTTCTTGATATGGTCAGAATATTGCTTATATGTGCTTAAAAACTTGCTTGCACGTATGCAAAATATTGCTTAGTTATTACTGTGTTTTAAAATCTCACATTAATAATAGTTTGTTTGAAAAGAACTATCATGTTATGCAAAAATTAAAAATTTATACTTATATGGACTCTTATTCATTCAATCGTTGACGGTTTTTTCAACCTAGAAATTTGCTTGAGCGATACTAAAATGTTGTTTATGTATGCACGAATACTTACTTGTATGTAGTAAAAATTTTGATTACGTCCCCATTTGTTCTAACTCAAGATTTTTGCTTAGCTATGGCTAGAAGTTTGCTTACATGTGCATAACAATACGCTTATGTATATTCTAAATATTGCTTAATTATTTATTTTATTTGATTGATTGGGATTGCACATGTGTCTCAACAATGATTGAAATAATATCGATTCATCTCCGAATCGGATACGAGAATGTGACGAAAATATTACTCCAAAAGAAGGAATGAATTTTGACAATTCGACAAAACGGAATACCATTTTAAAAATAATTCTTAATAAATAAAAAAAGTATGTGTTCGAGAATATGTTGTGACTGCTTATTTATTTGTTAAAATCGCTTATTCACATATTACAAATTGCACATGTGTGGTTATTGTAATGCTTATTACTACTATGTACTCAGCTTATTTGTGAATATTGTAGTGCTTTTCGAGCAAATAATTCAACATTCTTACAAAATTTGGTTACTACAGTCCCATATATTCAATTGCTTATTTGTGCGTAAAGTATTGCTTGTGAAAGGATGTTATGGTGCTTAGAAAGCAATTGAATTATGTTTACAATACCATCAAACCATGAAAATAATTGCTTACAAAGCAATTGAATTCTGCTTACAAAGCAATTGAATATTGCTTACAAGACAATCGAATTTCGCTTACAAAGCAATTGAATTTCGCTTACAAAGATATCTAAAAACCATGAAAATAAATACGACACTAACTAGAAAATATTCCTATATCAACTACGCATGTACGTCAAAACCAACCATATTTAAAATGGCTATAAAATACTACAAAATTCAACATTTTGATCAAAGTATGAAACAACAACGTTACGTTGTGATCATAACTCGACGGCGAGACTTCGCCGGTCAGAAAATCGACTTCCTTTGCTCGTTCATACATCTTTTGCCATTTCCAACATAAAATCTATTAAAAATAAGACACTAGTCATTTATATAAAGCATTTATTAACAAGCAAAACATTTATAAGCATAAAAACCAACCAATCATAAACATAATATAAGATATATATAAGCATAAAACAAACTACATATAAGCATAACTATCAACAACAATAAGCAGTTGAAAACATCAATAAGCAATTCCCCGATTTTTAGAAAAAAAACATGGCAATACCAATTACCACCTAATTTGAGAGCTTAATATAAAACATAGATAATAATAATATAAAACATACATAAGCATAATTATCAACAACAATAAGCAGTTGAAAGCCTCGTTAATCTTACTGTTTGCTAACTTTGTTTTTTTAACTAGTAAAATCGAAAAAGGAAATCTGAAAGAAAGGACTAACGCAGAAGATAAAATGATTTAGTAGACTTTCGAAATTCAAAATAGGATGAACGAAGAAGATAAAATGATTTGGTACTGCTTTCGAATAAGGATTTTACAAAGAAATTTGGGGGTTTTTGGGCCGCTACTTCTGAGGAAATTTCAAAACGCCCTAAGTGACGTAGTTGCAGATGGTTCAACTCCTACTTAAAATTCGACCGAGGCGATGAGTCCGATTTTTTGATTTTCGGATGATAGATTTCACACTTTCTTTGGTATTTCTCCGGTAGGGGTGAACAACAACTAATCGCGGTAGGGTGGGCTGGGAGACGCTTTGCAGGGAGAACCCTTGAAGAATTAACAATGGAGAAATGTTAATTTTTTGAAGAGAGATTCTTGTGTTAGCAAAGGAGAACAACTATTTTCTGACTCTTCATTTACGAAGTTGGAGAGATATGCAAAGATTTTGGATACACACACGTCTCCAAAAACGGCTCCTAAATTATAGCCCACTCCCAAAAATAACTTCCCTCCCAAAACTGATTTTAATTAAAATTACCAAACAACCCTTTTTATATTAAATTATATATTAAACAATGGTAAAATCTGTTTAATCTCAACCGTTTAAAAATTAAATCAAGGTCTCAGATTTGGTCTCGTGTACTCACATAAGATATGTGGACTCACCTGATTCAAATCATATATATATATATATATATATACAATTATATGAGTCCCTTTTTGTTCAAAAGTTTATCAATATTCACTGGAAAATAAACTTTTACAGAGCATAGTTGATGTCCATGAATGAGGGATAAAGAAGATACATATTTTCCTTAACATGCTATTTTTCTAAACCAATATGAAATTCTAAAGCATAAACAATAAATTAATATAGCATTTGATGGATCAAAATTAATCCCCTAACTCAAACAATTATAAACTAACATATGGAATAAGATTTTTTGCCCAAGTTTTAAATGCCGAGTTACGAAATTGGTGAATATGTGTGCATGACTCGAAAAAGAATTTACTAGGTTAAGGGGCATTTGAGAATTTTACATGTCAAAATAGCTAAAAAATATTTATTTGAAAAAAATGACTAATTTTTTTCGGTTCAATGGGAATGGCCCAAAAACCGACCCACTCTATCTAAAATCACAGGGTGCTGGCTTTCAGAAAAGTTTCAACGACCTTGATTTCAATTCCTTGCACGCGGCTCGGCAAAATTGCTTTTTTGGTCCTTTAAGTTGGCTCGATTTCGCTTTTAGTCCTTTAATTTTTATGGGTTGCGTTTGACAAACACTAACTTTTCTAAACCTGCACATTTAGTCCGATTTCAAAATTTTGGGGATATCTTATTCCTAAAATGCTGAGTTGGGCCATTTTTCCATGAAATGACTATTTTGCCCCTTTTTTGGAGGGAAACATTAGTCATGTACATATCATATGACTTGTTTAATATCTCAATAAAATTAAATAGCAAAAATAAATATAAGATTAAATTGAAGTAAAGAAAAAATATGAATATATATTTATAATTTTATGTAGTTGACAAATTAAAATATATGTTCGACTTTTTTTTAAATTTAATTTAAACAAAGTAATCTGAGCATATATTCATAATTTTCAATAGTACATAATTTTTTTAAAAAAAAAAGAAAACAAAAAAAAACATATATATCTATAATTCTTAACTCTAAATTAAAATCAAAGAAAAAATAGAAAATAGTAATAAATTAAATAATAAAATAAAAAAAACTTAAATTAAATTAAATAAAATAGTCGAACATATATTTTTATATTTTCAACATTAAATATAAATTAAATAAAAATAGAAAACAAAAATAAAAGAAATTTATTTTCTTTTTGTTTTGGTTTCCCCTTTTTTTGTTTTCTATTTTTGTTTAATTTTTATTTATAGTAGAAAATTATAAATATATATATATACATATATATATTTTCCTGTTTTGTTGTTTTCTATTTTTTCTTTAATTTTAATTTACACTAGAAAATTGTAAGTCTATATTTTTTCTATTTTTTTATTTTTTATTTTTCTTTAATTTTGATTTACGGTTAAAATATATAGATATATATGTTTTTTTTTGTTTTCTAATTTTTTTTAATTTATATATATATATATTTGAAAATTATAAATACATATTTTTTCTGTTTTTTTTCTCATTTTATTTTTTTAATTTTATTTACAGTTGAAAATTATGTTCATATTATTTTCTTTAAATTAAATTAAACAAAATTTGTCGAACATATATTTTATATTTTTCAACATTAAATAAAAATTAAGGAAAACTAGAAAAAACAAAAAAAGTAAATTATTTTCTTTTTATTTTGGTTTTTCTATTTTTTTGCTTTCTATTTTTCTTTAATTTCAATTTACAGTTGAAAATTATAGATATATATGTTGTTTTTTTTTGTTTCTATCTTTTTAATTTTTATATATAGTTGAAAATTGTAAATACATATTTTTTCTATTTTTTTGTTTTTTTTTAATTTTATTTACAATTGGAAATTATAAATATATGTTCAGATTATTTTATTTAAATCAAATTAAATATATGTTCACATGACCAAGGTTTTCTTCCAAAAAAAGGGGCAAAATAGTCATTTCATGGAAAAATAGCCTAACTCAGCATTTCAGGGATAAGATATTCCAGAAAGTTTGAAATCGGACTAAATATGCAGGTTTAGAAAAGTTAGTGTTTGTCAAACGCAACCCATAAAAATTAAAGGACTAAAAGCGAAATCGAGCCAACTTAACGGACCAAAAAAATAATTTTGCCCACGCGGCTCTAATCAATCAGCAAAGTCAAAAACCACCTCATTCCCGCCAAGCTGCATATTTTCCATTCCTAAAAATACCCCTTCTCACCTTCCGAAACTTCAAAAGGCCCTCACTCAAAAACTCAAAACACAGTTAACAGTTCAAATTGAACCCAGTATCGTCTGTTCTCTGAGATCACTTGTTCGAAAAAATTTCAATCACTCTCTCTCCACAATGAGGTTTTCTGCATTGAGACGCGGTGCAGTTGATGCAGTGAAGAATTACTTTCGCAGAGATTGGGATGCGGAAGCTCTGTTGAACATGGACCATATCCCACCGTTCATCTCGCGTCACCTAAAGAAGGTATTCATTTTTCGTCTCCAGAAATTTTTCTTGTACGATAAAGTGAAGAAGTTTATGGAAAATCGATATGACGTGTTTTCAAGATGGTAAAGTGAAGACTTCGTTAATGAACTTTTGTGTCAGTTTATTCGGATAAAAATTGCAGAAGAGGAGAGAATGAATTTAAGTTAAGCGATATCAATTAGGAAAATGTTCACCACCTGTTTTCTTCTTCTTCTTCTCCCTTTTCTGTCAGTTTGATTTTTTAAGTATTGCAATTGTACTTCAATATACTTGAAATTTTTGTGATGAACCGATTCGAGATTGTTGTTTACATGATTTGCAAGTTCATCTTGTTTGTTCTAGTTTGATATTTAGTTAATTTAGTGATACAGTCCTGGGGATAGTGTGTGTTGCATTTTTGTTGTTGTTTGGTAAATGTAGGAAGAAAAAAGATCACTTGTACAGGTTATTAACTGTTGTTTAATTTCATTGCTAGATCTTTCTTCTAATGCAAGTAATTGATGCATTTAAACAGGATTTGTTCTACTTTATCCATACATTCTTTTCTACAATTGATTAATAGCTAAATGATTATACAGATGTACTTCTCACTGCTTTGTGTTTCGACAAGCTCATCCCTGGGATCCTACTTTACTGGGAACATAGGAAACCTTTTTGCTGTACTCGGAGCCTTCATGAGCATTGTTTTCTTTTATTTTGTTGCCCCATGGAAAGAGGTATTTAGATCCTGAAGATTTCTTTCAAAATTTTTATGCACTATTATTTTTGTTTTCAGCTTTTTGTGTTCTTGTAAAGCAGAAGAAAAGACTCTGTCTGTTAAGTGTAGGTGCGTTCTTTGGAGGGGCTACTGTTGCTCCTTGGTTTACCTTGTTCCTTAGTGTTGATGCAGGGTAATTGATTATATCCCTACATTACAAAGAAATAGATTTATGAAGCCATTTGTTAGTTAATCAATAAGTTTTTTCTGTGTTTTCAGAATTTTTTTTTAGCAAAATTGAAATTTCCTGGATATAGTCCTCAATACTAATGCAAAAACACTACTCTGCAGTTTTATAGTTACTTCACTTTTGGCTACTTCTGTTGGCTTTGGCTGTTATTGGGCTTCATCCAAGTCGACAGACCGCGTTGATCTCCTCTATTTTAGAGCTATGCTTCTCTATAGTCCCCTGGTCCTGATATGCTTGCTTATTTCTTCATCTGTTTTTGGTGGCGACTCAGCTTATTGGAAGTATCAGGTTGGGGAAAAAAAAGTCACTTATCTTTTCAAAACTACAAATACCCCATGAGGTTTAGTCTAATTACACGAAAAGCCCCAGCTATCACTCAAAATTACAAATACCCCCATTGACATTTATTTTTTTTTTACAAATTGCACCCTCAAGAGGGGGTAAATTGCACCCTCAAGAGGGGGTGTTTGTAACACATTAAGGGGCTATTTGTAATTTGGAAAGATGACTGGAGTTGTTCTGTAATTAGGCTAAACGTGACGGGTAGTTTTTGTTTCTGAGACCTATATTGGAAAAAAGTGATGAGGATGTTTTGCCTTTTTGATACAGCTCTATGTATTGCTCCTGTGGTATATGGTGTATTTGGCAGTTTATAGCCAGGAGGTGGTGCTGAAAGCGCGTAGGGGAGATAGCGATTATGTGAAGCATGCAATTTCCTTCTTCACTCACTTTCCTGCTGTTGTTATTCATTCTGGTCCTCTGTTCTGGCCGCTGATGAATGCACTTGGTAGAGCAGCTAGAGCTATAGGTGACTATTCCCAAATTCTTTTGTTGTCTAAAACCTATACCAAATTCATTCTTGCTTCTTTGAAATAGCATGGTGGAACTTAACATTGTAAAGTACATTCTTTTTGGAGAAAATTGCATCGTTAGTCCCACAGGAATTGGCCTGTTGCACCCGTAGTCCCATACTTTGCATTCTTAGTCCCATAATTTATTTTGTTAGCATTCAAAGTCCCACAAGAGTCAAAAGTTGCAAATGTAGTCATTGACCGTCAAAAAACTAACGGAGTATTACACGTGCATCTCACGTGTACGTTAGTCGTTAATCAAACCCTGTGTTTCATTTTGAGAAAATTGCATCGTTGGTCCCACGGGAATTGGCCTGTTGCACCTGTAGTCCCATACTTTGCATTCTTAGTCCCATAGTTTATTTTGTTAGCATTCAAAGTCCCACAAGAGTTGAAATTTGAGGAAATTACCGCAATGGCAAAGAACAATTTGGTGAATTGCTTTTATGGTGAATATAATTATTTATGTGCTTAAAAACGTCTAAAAAAATATTTTACAAATACATAAATTAACAATTAAAATCAAAATAATTAAAAATTTATTTGATAAATTTTCAAGAATTTAGAAATTAACAATAATAAATTTAAATATACAAAAATAAGTCTGGGAAATTAAAATATGAAATTGTAAAGTTTATTTAATAAATCTAAAAATAACTAATTAAAATTATTGAATAGATTCTGAAAATTATATGAGTAAATCCAAATATTACCAAAATAATATCTAAACCTTATTTAGTAATCTAAAATTTATTTTGAAAATTTTAAATTTTATTAAAATGATTTAAATTTACAAACATAAAATTGAAAAATAGTTTAATAAAACAAAAATTTATATATAACTAAATTTGAAAATTTATTTTAATTACATTATTAATTTATTTTTTATTCTTTAATTATTTTTCAAATTTTAATTTTTAATTCAAAATTACTTCAAATAATATTTAAATTTTAATAAATGTTAGACTGGACAAATAATGGTTAGATTTTATTTTGATAGTTCTTGGATTTATTCAAATAGTTCTCAAAATTTATTCAATAATTTTTAGATGTATGAAATAATCTTTTAAATATTATTTCAAAATTTTAGAATTAATTCAATATTTTTTAAAAAAATATTCAATAACATTTGCAATTTATTTTTGCATTTTATAGATTTAGTTTCGTATATTTATATTTTAATTGTTGACTTTTAAATTCTTAAAATATTTTTCAGATTTATGTCCATGTATCCAAATATTAATTTCTAATATATAAATTTATAAAATAATTTTTAGACTTATTTTTGCCTCATAGATAATTAGAGGAGGAAGAACTCATTTTTATTCTCAATATTTTAGAGCAAAAATGAGTGAAATTTGAGCTTGCACCTGTTTTTTCCCAGCAAAAATGAGGAAAAATTGCTACTACACCTTATTTGCTTCCAAAAACAAGGCTGGCCTAATTTTTCCCTCCAAATTGACCATTTAATGAAGATGGGAGTTGTTGGTGTTAAAAAACTAACGGTGGGACTATATATGCAAGATTTGTTTCGTATGGGACCATTAAGCAGATATGGGACTACATGTGCAACACGCCAATTCATGTTGGACTAAAGATGCAATTTTCTCTTCTTTTTGCGATGAATATTTGAACATAGATATTGCTTCTTTTTACACTATTGCCACCACCAGCAGGCAGCAGCCAACACAATTCATATCATCATTCATCACCATTCACCCAAATCAAATACGTATAAATTAGGGTAGCTGATAATTTTTTTTCTTTGAGATGTTTTTATTGGTTATTTTGATTTTTTTTTTTTTTCGGGGTCCGGGTTTGGGGTGGACAAAGCAATTTTACCGAAAAAAATAAGAACCAGTTTGATATGCACATTAATAAAAAAAAATAAGAACCCATTAATAGAAGCATCTTAATTTCAACTTCAACTTGGAATTGGCTTTTAACTGTTGATTCTGTTTTTTTTTTAGAATACATATTACAATGGGATAATTACAAAAACACCCCTGAGGTTTAGGCTAATTACAAAAAAATCAAGAGATGTCTCAAAATTACAAAAAAATCCTTGAGGTTTGGTTCCACCTTACATTTTCTTCCTTCATAAAACAACAAACATTTCAAAAACCCCATGATATTTCTAAATATGTTACAATTAACCCCTTAAATTTAAGGTAAATCAAATATGAGAGGGCTTTTTGTAATTTTAAAACATCTCTGGATTTTTCTGTAATTAGCCAAAACCACAGGGGGTCTTTTGTAATTATCCCTATTACAATTTACCATGACCAAAGATATATAACAATCCAAATATGACCTAGATTGCACTACCACAATAGAATCAAACCACACAAAAGTGGAAAATCGACCTAATGGAAATCGAATCCAAACATGCTAGCCTTAGGGCCTCCATCTTACCACTAAACGTTAAACGTCGATTAACACAGCCTAAAAGAAAACATACTATTGTGTAGGGAGGTGACAATTTTTTTCGAATCCATTCAAGATTTCAAGTTTGGATGATATGGAAGACATACGCGTCCGAATAAACAAATTTGTTAAACAGAATTAATAAACTACTGTTATTTCTGAACATAGTACTGTTGCATTAGATTTAATGTTCCAATATGATGAAAAAATGGGGAAAAAGAAAAGCATTTGAGCACGTCATGAAATAATATATGTGGTACAAGTGGTACAAGGGAGTTGTCTGGGACAGTTGAACAAACGTTAGACGCGCCCTAGAGTTATTCCATGTAAAATTCTTCGATGCTCAAGTCAGTACCGAAAATATAAGAAATCCAGAGCAAAAGACACAGTAATTAACAAAGAATCCTAACAAATAATGAGGAGGGGCCTCTTTTTATACCTGAGATGATGGGCGGCGTAGGAAAAAATGGGCACGTGGATGGATAGGGTTGCGTGGACCCGATAATTATATATGCGATCCAATAATTATTTATAATTTTGGGTAAATAATTAAGTAATTTTAGTACTTAATAATGCATAAAATAATAATAAAAATAGGGGATATTGGAAAAGTCAATTTTGTCCCTAACATATATATAATATATAAAGTTGTTTCTCAGGGTGAACTGAAGTGAAGTATGGTGAGTTCTTGAAACCAAAAGTATCTAAGTTCGAATCCTCACCTATGCAGCTTTGCTCTATTAGGTCAAGATGCACTATTAGGTCGAGTCTGTTGCATAGGGCTCGAGGGTTTACACCGTGCGCACACAAATGATAGTGATTGGGTTCCTCATTATATATATATATATATATGTTGAGTTGTGTGAATAATAAAAATGTCTCATTTCATACGAAAAATAACATACTCATTTATATTTTACTCCAATAAATAACTCATAACACAAGCATATTTAAGTATATAACTGGTTTGTGAGATAAATAGAATAAGAAACTGATAAAAATTAATAAGTATTCACAGTTTTTAACAAAGCCGCTACTGGGTTTCAGAAAAGTTTGAACGGCCATGATTTCAGTTAGTTGCACGTGGCTCTAATCGGTCGGGCAAAGTGAAAACCACCTCATTCCCGCCAAGCTACATATTTTCCATTCCTCGAAATACCCCTATTAGCTCACAAATCAAAATACAGTTAACAGTTCATAACAATTTCTTCGTAGGAGTATAAAAAGTATTCCTGACTACTCTTCGTCTGTTCTTTGAAATCACTTCTTCAAAAATTTCAATCAAAATGAGGTTTTCTGCATTGAGACGCGATGCAGTTGATGGAGTGAGGAATTACTTTCACAGAGATTTGGGCGTGCAAGTTCTGTTCGACTTTGGCCGCGTCCACCCCTTCATCCGTCGTCACCTAAAGAAGGTATTCACGTCTCGTCTAATTTTAATTCACCAGAGTTTTTGTCTTGTACGATAAAGTGAAGAAAAGTATGGAAAATGGATATATATGACGTGTTTTCAAGATGGTGAATGCATGTATTTCACGATGCGACTAAAGTGAAATCGTCAATATATTATTTCTTTTTTCGTTCGTCATTTATTTATTTTGTTTGCAGAAATGGGACGGAAAAAACTTAATAAATGAATGTTTTATGAACTTTTGTTTCGGTTTGATCGGATAATAGTGCAGAAGGTTTAAGAGAGGATGAGTTTAAATGAAGCGATGGCAATTAAGGAAATAATCGGGTTTTGTTTTTGTGCTGTTCTGTTTTTTCCGTTTTTCAGTATGAATGTTCAAATGTCCCGACTGTACTTCTATATACTAGAAATTGTTGTGATGCACCGATTGTAGATTGTTGGTTACTATGAATGAAGTGACGGAGAACATAAAATTGGATTTTATTTTAGTTTGCAAGTTCACCTTGTTTGTTCTAGTTTGATTTTTAGTTAATCTATTGATACGGTTCTTGGAGTTACTCTGTCTTGAAATTTTATTGTTGTTTGGTAATTCAAGGAGCAAATATCACTAGTACAGACTCTCATGTGTTGTTTAATTTCATTGTAGATTTCTTCTGAAGCAGGTAATTAATGCATGTAAATAGTAAAATAGAGTTGAGTCAGTTGATTTTTCAATTCAGTGTCTACTTCACCAACTTTCTTTTCAGTGTTGGTTTCTTGGATATTTTCAGTGTTAATTCCACTTTATCCATAAATTTTTCGATTATGTAATGCGATCCTGACACTTTAACTTCAATGCTGCTTCCACTTTATCCATACATTCTTTTGTACAATTGATTAATAACTTAATTATTATACAGATGTACTTCTTACTGTTTTGTGCTACGGCAAGTTCAGCCGTTGGATCCCACTATACTGAGGATATTGGAAGCACTTATGCTGTAACCGGAGCCTTCACGAGCATTGTTTGCTTTTATTTCGTCCCCCCATGGAAAACGGTATTGAGATCCTGAAGATTTCTTTCAAAATTGATATATTATAATTTTTTTCCTGTTAACTTTTTGAGTTCTTGTAGAGCAGAACAATAGGGTCCTTCTGTTAAGTTTGGGTGCATTATTTGGAGGGGTTCTTTTTGCTCCTTGGTTTACCTGGTTCCTCGGTGTTGATTCAAGGTAACTGATTCTATCCCCAGATTTCATTTAAATAGATTTATGAAGCCATTTTTAAGTTAATCAATAAGTTTTTCTGAGCTTCATAAGTTTTAATCAATATCGGAATTTCCTGGATATAGTCCTCAATAGTCAATACTAATTTAAAAAAAATTACTCTGCAGTTTAATAGTGACTTCACTTGCGGCTATTTCTATTGGCTTTGGCTGTTTCTGGGCTTCAACCATGTGCACAGGCCCCTTTCATCGCATCTATATTAATGCTCTCACTTTATGTGTTCCCATGTTCCTGATAAGCTTGATTATTTCTTCATCTGTTTATGGCGTGAACGACACAGCTTATTTGAAGGTCAGGTTGTGTTTATTTCTGAAAATAAAATGCATCTACTGTTTTTAGTAGCTAGCTTAATTGCCGCAATTTATATGAGATGTTACTAATATACTTTTGTGAGTTCATAACCGGTATTCAGACTCCAAAAAATTGATTATATGTTTTGTCATTTTTTTCTACAGCCATATCAATATACTTTTTATTATATGGGGTATGTTGGGATATATAGCCAGGAGGTGAAGCTGAAAGTGCGTATGGGAGATAACAATTATGTGAAGCATGCAATACGCTTGTTCACTGACTTTCCTCCGGTTGTTTTCGAAGCCATAAAGGTATTCATTTTCTCTAGTTCTCGTCTCTCTTCAATCCAGTTAATAGTGTTTTAATGTTGGTTCTCTTTTGTTTGTATTGCAGACGATGATAGCAGTTTATAGAAGGTGTAGGTATGTGTATTTGAGGTCATGACTTCCCAAACCTCTCTTCCATGGGACCAAGCAAAGTATTGCTCAGATGTTATTCATTCAAATAGTTTCATGAAACTGGAAAGTTTGTTAGCTGATGTATAGTCTTCTTTTTTGCTTGCTACAAATTCTCCTAGAGGAAAAACCTCTCTCTCTCTCAAACACACACACGCACACGCACACAACACAACATACTAACACACATTTCAATACTTATGGAGATATATATCTATATGTTGATCACTTTCTTGTCAGATTGCTTACTGTTTGGCGTGCACATTTTGCCATCATGTGGAATTTTTGTGTGATTTAGTGATTCTATCTCCTATCCTCCGGGTGTTTTGTTTGGTGATTTAATTCATTAGATGAATGGGACGTATATAAGATGGTGTCACTATTGTATAAGTGATATTGACATGATGTGTTTAAAAAACACTAGATGAAACACAATAGCGGTAGGAGATTCTGACTGTAGTTTTTTTGTTTTCAATGGCCATATCTTGATGTGCTAAACAATGGCCATATTTTTTTTATTACTCAGCTTGCAGGCTTATGCTTGACTACGACCAGTGTTATGGTAAAGAGAATAATTATGTTCGACTCCCCCAATCTAATAATAGTTAATCTCCATGTTATGGTAATCTAATAATAGTTGATCTCAAGTATTATGGTAGGATTTGCTGACACAACCATATCCTCCGAGGATTATTTTACTATTTCTATTTTTAGGAAAAAAATAATAATTAAAAATTAAAAACAAATGGACGTGGAGATTATTCAATACAAGATATTGCCCCAACACCAAATCTTTATTAGAAGTGACCCAAATATTAATGGCGCCATTGATATGTGGGAATCAGGTGGAAATGGAATAGACAACTCTTGATTCATTCTCATTCACATGATTGATATAGTTTAGTAATATGAATATTTCATTCTCATGGGAGTGGGGAATAGTCAATACTCTCCTCCCCATGGATTTAACTACTCTCGGTCATAAAAAATGACTAGTTTTATTTTTAATAAAATTTAGCTTTCCAAAAATAATTAAGAATATTAGATATAATCTAAATATTAAAAAAGTAGTGATAAATAAAAATAATAATTATTTATAATTTAACTAGTTATAAATAAAATGTAAAATATATTCATTATTTAATTACTCGTAGTCAATTTCCATCAAAACTAAAGGTTAAAATCAAAGACTTTGACATAAAACTCTTTTGTTATTTTTTTAGTTTTTATTTTATTTATTTATATACAATATTGTATAAAATATAATTGATTTCATATATATAAATATATATATATATGTACATTAAAATAATTTTAGATCCACTTGTGCATAATATATTTAATATAATTTTATCAAGAAAATAATAATTTGAGAGTAATTTGATATTTAAAATTATTTTTCTCAATTACTATATCCATTTTTTAATTAACAATCAAGATATTTAAATTAAGTAGAAAAATATTTATGTCATGCATTTCCACATTCCTTATACATATCAAGCATATGTGGTATTTTCCTTCTTTTTTTTATTGGCAGAATAACACCCCGCACGATGGAGGATTAAAGCATGATCCCCTATCTGTTGATCAAATCATGAAAAACCGTACAATGTCAACGTCATGTTCCGTCACCATGGGGAGGGGGGAATCAAGAAACAAAAAACCTATCAGTATGACATATAGAAATTCTATCATAATGAACTATCAACAAAATACAATGAGAGTCAACAATCAATCAAAATCTAAAGCATATGTGGTAGTATCATATTATTCATTTCCTATCGTAATCCTAAATTCATCGCATTCCTATCTAATTTAATTCGTGTATACCAATTTTGCCGTAATTATATAAGTTTATTGTGCATTGGCAAAAATGACATTTCTAATGCTACAAATAAATAGTAACTATTTTTTTCTTCTTTTTCAAAGAAAACAGTAGAGCAAAGTCGACTGCGAATTAAAGACTTATAATTACAAATTATTCAATTATATATAAAGTCATTTTCGTCATAAAAAATACATATATTTCACTCAGGGTCCCATAATCCGTTTTAGCAGCAGACCTCAGGGCTCAGGCTCAGGCTCAGGCGGAAGAAAGATAAGAGAAAATTGAAAAAGAAAACAAAAGGACAACACAAACTTCTTCCTATTGACATGAGGTCAATCCACACCACACCTCTTTCTATACATACAACACGTTTACTTTCATAACTTCATATATATGACTATATATAATGTATAATCTCATTTATCTCGTCATTTAACATTTGGGTGCTTGTCTTGCAAGAGAAAAATTCAACAGATCGGAGGCTGTCTTTGTTGATTTATTCGATGGCGTCGAAAAGGATCCTCAAGGAACTGAAGAATTTACAGAGAGATCCCCCTACTTCTTGCAGCTATCGTTGGTACTGTATTTATGTACTTCGTGTTTAATTTTAGTATTTTTTTATCTTTGTTTTATTCTTGACTTGATATTTTTGTTAGTGTCTTCTGAGGTTTGATCTGTGGAATTTTGATAATTTTGACATGTGACTTAAAATGGTATTGTTCGTTTGGACCATTTGTTGCTAGTAGAAATGCTATCTTGAGTCGTAAAATTTGGGGGATTATGATTTGGATGTTTAGTACTGAAAAGGGTGGAAGAATAATATTTTCTTAATTTTTTTAATAAATTATTAATTGGTTGGTTGTCATATAAGGAATTTTTTTTTTTTTTTTGGAGAAATATTAAGCATGTTAAACCCTAAAGGTTTGATCTGTGGAATTTTGATAATTTTGACATGTGACTTAAAATGGTATTGTTCGTTTGGACCATTTGTTTCTAGTAGAAATGCTATCTTGAGTCGTAAAATTTGGGGGATTATGATTTGGATGTTTAGTACTGAAAAGGGTGGAAGAATAATATTTTCTTAATTTTTTTAATAAATTATTAATTGGTTGGTTGTCATATAAGGAATTTTTTTTTTTTTTGGAGAAATATTAAGCATGTTAAACCCTAACTCGGTAGAAACTTCGGACATTAATATATAATTGACTGAAGTTTCAGGAGTATGGATATTTGAGTTGAAAGTGATATATGTTAAGAGGTGTTGGATAAAAGATCTTTCCATTTGTTATGATCAATTGATTGTGCTTGTCGACCTGCTGATGCACAAATAATAAGACATCTACTAATAGAAATTTATTTGTAATTTATAAAACCTTTTTCAACTTAATTTCTGCGATTATATTTCGATTAATGAACATAATTTTTCTAAATCTCTAGTATATCTATTTCCCATGATACTTGATAATGTATTGGGAATTTCAGTATAATGGATTTTCTTGATTATTTTGAGGTTTTCCACAAATCTGTGCTAAATCTTCTAATCTGCGGGTACCCATATTAGTCGTGCTCTTGCATTTAATCAAAGGTTGTGTTTTTTTAACTCTTGGATTGGAGAATCAATCTAACATGTGTTTCTTGCTGATTTACATTTGTTTAGCATTTTCACTTGTATGGTTCGACTTTACAGCTGTTGATAGGCAAGTTACTACTGATGATAATGCCTTAGTGTTTCCTAGCACTGCTAAGAAGAATAGTGTCATTTATTTCTCTTTGCAATTGACATTGACAGGACCTATTGGTAAGGATATGTTTCACTGGCAAACAACGATAATGAGTCCTCAAGACAACCCTTATGCAGGGAGGAGTCTTTTTATTTAATATTCATTTCCCCCTGATCATCCATTCAAACCTCCAATTAAGGTATGCGACAAGTAATATAATAATGGATTTGTTGCTTTTGTGAACTTATAATCTACAAAAGTATCTCAAACACATGTTGTCCAGAACTTGTTATTGTAACTCATTCTTGCATCAAATTTTGATTTCATACATTTGGGTTTTTGTTGGAGTAAAATAGCACAAGTAATTTGTTACACAACTTTGTGGATCCATCTTGTTACACTTTTAATGTGTTATCAGAGTTTGAATCTATAGATAGCCGTGGATGTCTATTCTCATTTTATTATATTGTCTGTGTCTGACTCTGATATAACATATTCACTGCTCATCAACACCCCCCCCCCCAATATTTTGATGTAATATGTATGTGCAGGCTCAAATCTATCTTTAATCTTCAATAGTTTAAGCCTCTCGAAGAAGTTTAGACATGTCACCAGTTCCATTGTGGTTCATAATTTATTTTCTTGGTGATACATATTGAATGAGAATAATTAAGTTCAAAAATAAGTTGGAGTTAGATTCGAATATCAGTTATTTGATGTGGAAAGTCATCAAACAAAGAGCAATAATAAACCCTCCTAATTTTAAGTTGACCAAAAAGAATGTGTATGATTAGTTTATGGGGTTGATGATATAGTTCTTCTTCTGTATGAACAAATGCAATAAGATCAGTTCCCTTGGATGAGGATGAACAAGTTAATCATTGGATTTTACAGTGTCAGCAGCCCAACATTTTTTACTCCTGTAATATGGTACTATAGTCGCAATCTGGTTGCTGTCAGCCACCAAGTCGCATAAAAACCCCAACTCCATGAAAGTATGAGCGCTTTGTAATGTTGTGCTGAACTGAAAAATTTATGGATCTTATATATATTATTAAATATAAGTAAGCATGTCACTATATCATATGACTGTCAACGTCCCTTGTTGCTCTTGCTATCAGTGTGCATTTAGGAAATCTTGGAGCAATGTGCAATCTTACGCAGCTTTAATTTTCTATAAATTGCCCTTACGCGTTGTTAATTTTATTATTTATGTTTAAACTTAACGATTTACTCTTCACATGGTGAAGTATGTGGAGACGACAGACGTTGTGAATGTTCCCGATTTGCTTTGCAAATATTGTGACAACGATGAGTTATACTGGTAGGAGGATACATTTAAAAAATAAAGGTAATAGCGACAATGGAAATGTATAAAAATATTGAAATTGGTGGTAATAGTGAATTATTAACATATAAAAGGAAAACGAGGAAGCAAAAATGAATGGAAGAAAGGAAGATGAGAGCCTATGTTGGAAGAGAACAATGAGACTATGAGTGGGAGGCGTTCTTTGACTCTTACACAATGGGTCGAATTCCCAACTTGGATGGTCTCAGATAGTGGTGTAGCCACATGAGGGTCAGTGCGGACCACACTGGATTTCGGAGTTGCCTATTAAATTTCGGTTGGACCGCATTGGAACTCAGAATGACCTGTTAAATTAATGTTGGACCACACTGAAAAATCACCCTATAAAAAAATTGAGTAAAAATTTAAAAGGCCAAACGAATTAAGAATCACTTGTCCCAATTTAGACATTGTTGGATGAATAATTGCTTTATTTGTTATGTAGAGAGGTATATATGCTCCAAACTTTGATAATATACAACTTTTTTGGAACACTTTTCAAATGGACTTTTTTCCATAATAATAATAATAGTTGTTTGGTTGTTAATTTAGAATTGACTTTTGGATAAGTCACTTTTCAAAAAGCTCATTCAAGATAAGTCGGAATTGGATAGTATGAAAACCGACAAAGAATTGCTAAAGGTACGACCTTCAAATTTGACTTTATTATTTTTTTTAAAAAAATTTGACTCGATAATCGCCTAGCCGAAACAAAAAAAAAAATTGACCGAGCCACATAACTAGGAGCCCATTCAAAATTTATAAGAGTAGGAGTGCTTTATATTGTTTGTTGAATTAACAGATACAAGGATTTTATAAATTAAATATATGAAAGTTGGCTCTAAGTCATATACATATACTGTGAGTGACTGGAGTTGCTACGCCCATCAGTTTACCTTCCGGTGCTGGTTTATGAAGCTCTGATTTTCTGTAAATTGAATCAAACATTCTTAAGTCATGATTTATGTTTGAAGTGAATGATTGCTCAAAACACGGTGGCAGTTGGTGGAGATGACAAAAATGCTGAAAATTCTGTATTTGCTTTGCAACAACATGGCATCAATGACTTATAGTAGTGGGAAACATGAAATAAATAAAAGGTGATAAGGACAAAAGAAAGATAAGGGGCTATGTTGGAAGGAAGAAGAGTAAACTGAGAGTGGGTGTCGGTGGTGTAGATTTGGGTAGAGGTCTTTTTATTTATTTTATTCTTCATCCTCCTTATTTGTGTACATATAAGGATAAAAATAATTACTATAAACTTATACAGTATCTGAAAATAGTATACCATATATATACATAATACAATATTTTTGGTCATTAAATGAGGGACTCTTGGTCTCTGAATTTTGAGTGCGATTTTTAGCATCATAAGACGATGCTTCTGCTCTTAGATTGCTGGGAGTTGGGTTGCCGGCTGGTGTACGTCCATCTGCATCTTAATTTTGAATCAGTAAACCATCTTACTTAATTTGGCTCTTTTGTCTGTCTATTTGGTGTTGGAACTTTCGTTAGCAAGTTTATTTGGAAATTCCACTGTAGTTTGTATCCATGTGCTTGTCATGTTTCAAACTTCTAGTCCAAATAGCAACACTTCGTATGCAAATTTTTGTTGCATATATATTAATCTTCTTTTTTGATGTCGCTGAATCTTTCAGGTTGCATTCAGCACAAAAGTTTTTCACCCAAATATAAACAGCAATGCCAGTATTTGTCTTGACATCTTGAAGGAGCAATGGACCCCTGCCTTAACTATTTCAAAGGTTACTTTTCTTTGTCTTGAAACTTTCCTCTTGGTAGATTTCCGACATTCACTTTTAAGGAATTTAAAATAAACAATGGCCTTGTTCATTCTACTAATATTATATTTATATCAGAGGTTTACTCTAAAATATTATAGCAATTAATTCATTTATAAATCTTCTTACATCTACATGTGGTTCAAGTTGATATCTACGATCAGGTTATGCGTATTATAACATTTTTGAAGAGTACACATGTTAGTTTGACTTGTATATTTTATCTTTGAGTTTGTGTAGCAATTGCTTCAATAATATGTCTTAAGAGTTATGTCTATCCAATCCTATTGGCTTGCCTACTGTATGATCTTTATGGATCGCAATCAAACGTTTTTTTCCTGAAGGATGGAGTTTTGCTTGTGCTTATCTTTAGATTTTGTTGTCGATATGTTCACTTTTTACGGATCCAAATCCTGATGATCCACTGGTGCCGGAGATACATAGGCCATATGTACAAGATGGACATGGTCAAACACGAGCAAGCTGCAAGGAGCTGGACTCAGAAGTACGCGATGGGTTTGTCTGGTCTGTCTCTGGGGTTTGGAATTGTGTAAAAAATGATGTATCGTTTGCGCCTTTGCTTGTATTGGATAAGTATAGACTACGTCTTTAAATTTATTGCCCTCTTGAAGGAACTTAGATGTTGGTTTTTAATTAATGTTCTAAAAAGCGTTAGGCGCAAGTCGGGCGGCAAGTTGGGGCCTAGCGCTTAGGTGGAGCTTGGGCGGAGTTAGGCAGAATTTGGGCTAGGTTAGGAGGTAGGCGGATAAGGGTATCCTAGCGCCTAGGTGGGAAATAATCGGGGCTAGACGGAGATTTTTAGAATAGTATTTTTAATTGCCCTTTTGGAGGACAAAGCTGTTTTTTTAATTATATATATGAAATCGTAATTGGGAAAGCATGAGATTTTAATTGTTGGACTAGTTCAGTACTTTTTTGAAAGTTTTAACCTGCAAGACTAATAAAAATAGGAAAGATTTTTGTGCCTTGTTTGTTATGCTCATCTCAATTTGAAATTCTAAGTTTTTAGTAGAACTAAAGTAATTCTCTTATATCAGTGATTGCTTACATATTTATCTATTTGAGGTTCTAGCAGTTATGGATCAAAACTTTCACTCTTTTTTTCTTTTTGGGATAATTACAAAAACTACCTCAAGGGTTGCCAATAACTAAAAAACCCAGAGGTTTTTGAAAATTATTAATATCCCCTTAAGGTTCGATTTCATATTATTGTAAGTTGTAATACAGCGTTTTTAGTGTTTGCAAATTAACAAACAAGAAAACTATACAAATTGAATTTATTGAATGAAAAATATTGAAAGAGTTACGATCTCTATTTGTTCCTCTTATTATTTTCTTCTACGTCCCCATTTAATGACATCTTTGTAACATAGTAAGTGTTAGACACCCTTATTTCACCTTTGTATTTCTTTGCACGGCACATTTGAAGTAGAATTATCACAGGCTCATCAACAATACTTTCCAGATAGGACAAAAGTTCATCCACATACTCCCCCCATAGCGTGCATGACAATAAATTACCCCTAAAAATATTGCAATCAATTAAAATAAAAACACACATTACGAATAAAATTCAAATAAAGTATGAATACAAAATTGTAGACAAATTAAGTACTCCAAATCTTCCAGGATAATGTCAATCAATTTTGTTTGGCGCCCCACTATCTCCTTTTGCTGTGGAGCATGTTTTGCTGCAAGCCTCCCCATAACATCTTCATTATAAAATGTTAACAATTAGCAAAAAATTATTATATAAACAATATTTCAAAAATATATAATTAATAATTATTAGAAGTTAGCATTACCGATTAGAATGGATTCATCAACTATGTCAACATTTGACAAAGCATTGAAAGGCTTTAACTCATACATCCTCATTGGAAATGATTCATCATAGTACTCAGTCACATGAGTTTTACCAACAAAAATGATCTTATACTTTCCCGTCGTCGTTTTGTATTTCATGCTATTTTCTGCTACAATAAAGTTTTTGATAGCATATAAATGGCCCTCTTGCAGGAGTGACTGGAATTTCAGAACTTGTTGCCTTCTTATTGTTGCGTGAATTCTTGTTCCCTAATTAAAAAGTATAAGACAATGTCAGTATTTGATATTTTGACTAAATAAAAAAATGAAAGATAATTAAACAGTCTTACCTCAACGTCATGGAAGACACATTCTAAACTAAAGATTTCTGAATTATTTTCATATGCAGGTATGCCATAAACACGAACCAGTCGGAGCCGCAGCGCCCAAAACATTTTTGTAGGATTTATGTCTTTGACCAAGCTAAAAAGTGGAGGCATTTTGAAGTTTTGGTGTACTGGTAGGACAGGAAGTCTTTATTGAGTTTATTGGATTGCAGTGGAATGACACAACTATTTATAGCTGGAAAATTATCAAAAGATAAAAGAAATTAAAATTGAAATAGTTAATAGTTTTAGATGTCCAAGAAATATAAATTAATATTGATTGGTAACACTCAAGAAAGCTTCTGCGGAATTAGAATGATTTTTTTTTATGTTTTTTTACAGGATTGAATTGCGGTTTATATTCCCAAGAAAGAAATCATGAAATTTGTTTATGTGTGATTAATCATATTTTTTTATTGAATTAGAATGAATTTTGTTTTTTTTACAGGATTGAATTGTGGTTTATATTCCCAAGAAAGAAGTCATGTAATCTGTTTGTGTGGTTAATCATAATTTTTTATTATTGTTTATTAGATTTGCTGCAATATTTCAACTAATACTATACAACATAGAAGAAAACAATAATTTAATTTTAATTTTTAATGCCAATAAATAAAGCTGTCAAAAGTAAATGATGAAATTGCAACATGCTCAACACATCTGGCCGTCAAAATTAAATGCATCAGGCCGACAGAATTAAATTTGAAAGTTGTAGAATGTAATCCAAACAATTGACTTTTATTTTTTTATTAAAAATATTAATCTGTAACCTTTTTCCAAAACTTTCCAGAAATAGTAATACTGTTTTGGCGGGAACTTTTCTTATTTACCACTTTTCTGTTTTTATATATAATATAGATTACCCGAACTTCCAGGGTAGTTTTTGTAATTATCCCTTTTTTCTGTTGTTCTTTTTCTTATTGGGATATGCATAAATAATTACATATTAAGCATTAGTTCTTTTTTTTTTTTTTTTGGGGGTGGATATGGTTCTTGAAGGTGATGGATAGAGTTATCAAAACAAACCCGGTACGATGGGCCAGTCCACTCGACTCGGTAAAAAGGCCGGATTTGACTTCATTTTTAGAGGCCTAGAATGAACTGGACCTATTTGGCCTGATCCATTCGCTTCAAACTTTTATGTGTATTTTTATGGTTGGGTCGGACTGAACTACAAAAATAGTTGTCCGGTCACATAGGCCAAGCTCGATTTTTTCTTTGGCCCGATAGACCAACATCAGGCTAGTCTGGTCCGACACATTTGATAGCTCTAGTGATGTGTCCTTACGTTTCTCTTATTTAGTTGTACCAAACAAATCATGCTATTGTCATGTCAGACGGCTGCTTGGGATGCAAATGAAAATGACGAGGGTGGGCCTGAGCCCACCACCACACCAAACATTGGCTAACAAGACCCATTGGGCCCTAATGTGTTCAATCAGCCCAGGTCCATACAGATTGACAGCTGCCCGCTCAACTCTGTGCTTTTTTCTTTTCCATAACAAGCGCGCAAGCGCAACTGTGTTTAATCAATGGCAATGGGCTACATATTGCTAAACATTTACACTTAACTAAGAGAATAATTGTACTAAAGAAAAACTAAGAGAAGAATTCTGACATCACTGGTCGAGCTTTATTTTAACTTTTTTGAATTGGTTGGCATGAAATAATTTATTTCAAAGATCTTATATCTATATTTAGTGTGGTGATTTCAAGAATTAGAATTAGAACTCAAAATTACATTTACATAAGTATTAAAAAGATAATTAGAACTACAAAAATATAATTTTATTGGTTACTGTACTTCATTTCAGTCTCTCCCCGTAAATAAAAAATACTAATGGATAGCCTGAATTATATTACTTTAATCCTTTAAACTTAATAAATCCAAGAAATTATTTGAATCAAAAAAATTTAAAGATTTAAACTTCCATGGAAAGATAAAAATCAATCATAAAGATTTGAAAAATTTTCTTTTTGAAGAAACGAACCAAATCTCATCAACTTTTTAGGTGGAAAAAAGATTTTGCCAGTTAAAAATCAATCCACGTACTTTATATGAAATTCCACCCATTTTCTTTTTGAGGGGTTCATATTTTTTAATCAAAACGGACTTTGTGAAGATTTAGATTCGAACTCAAATCTCATCAACTTTTTAGTAGTAGGGGGAAACAATAGTGCTCTCTTTACACGCAGGAGGCTAAAATGGGGTACCCTCTTTGTCGGTTTTTGGCGGCAAGAATGAGGGAGCCGGGTTGTTGTCACAGGTTCAGCTTATCAAAAAATAAAAAATAAAATGGGGTACCCTCTTTTCTTTTGCGCCACTCACACATGTAAGAACAACTTTTGGTTCGTCTTAATTTATTCATTCTATATTTAAAACTTTTACCATCACTTAATTTTTAGTGGGCTATATAGTCTTGTAGCTTATTTTGTACACAAATATCAAAAGTGGGATGGGCAAGAAATTGAGATGTTTCATAAAGGCTCAAACAAGCTTTGTCACCAATCAATTTCATTGCCAATTTGTGAATGAAATTCAACTTCTTATGTAATGCCTTGAGGCTGTCTTACCTGTAAAGGGAAGGATCAAATGACATAACGTTACAACAGCTTGTGCGAAGCCTATATTAATATATAGCTATGTCTATTTTTCTGGTTATATCAAATTAGTTTGACTCGTCATGCCTTGCAAATAAGAGTGTAAACGGATCGAGTAGAACCGAACAAAATTTGTTTAAGTTTGTTTGAATTTTTATCGAGCTTCAAAAAACATATTTGAATTTGGTTTGATTATTAATGGAATCGAGCTTTAGTTGAGCCAAACATGAGTCGAGCTAGAATAGTTTGATTATTAAATTGAGCTCGAACTGAGCTTTATATTTTGTCGAACGAAAAAATGTGATAAAACTTGATTCTTTATCATAACAAACCAAGTTTATAAGAGCTTTCAACAATAAATCTCGAATCTCTTCCAAAAAGAAAAACAATCAATCTCGAATAGAGTATCGAGTAATTTGTTTCCTTTTTTACCACTAGTTGCAAATGATATGATTTTAATGTATGTTTCCAATCAATGGCGTAGCCAGCCCACAAAAGTAGGTAGGCTGGCACACGGAAATGAGGTGGGTGTTCGCCAAAAATATTTGGATCTTACAACTGCAAGTATACAATGTAGTTTATAGAATGAATAATGGCAAGCAAGATCGTATTCCTTAGGGATTGACTACGAAACACTTAGGCTATAATAAAATCGCATTCTAATTTTATTGAAGCGACCAAATATCAAGAATTTGATAAAAATCGAAAATAAACAAAAAATAAATAAATTTGTGAACCACACAAGTATTTTCAACAACCACGGAAGCAACATTAGGCACATAATCTCAACATGTTTCTTCAATATTAAATTCAATTAAAGTTTAACAAAATCAATTCATGCAATTCTACGGGTTCAATTCCTAACTTAGTCTATTCCCCCTCCCGGGCGATAAATAAACAATAGATTAATAACAATTGTAGATCTCCTGATACATTACAACTATTATTAACTCCTAAAAGATCTATGAATTGAATGACTCCCCACAAATAGTTGTAGGTCTCCCGACTCGATTCCCCCCTTTTATGTTTGAATCGATTTCCGTCTTTGTTAGAACTCCTCTTCCGAATTTCGCACTAACAAATATGACATGCAAATTATTGGCCAAATAAAAAACAATTAAGAATAAGCACTCGAATTCATAAAATAGACGCATGAATCAAGATTTAACATGAATCCGCAGTTTTGATCAAGCCCTAAGATCCGAAAGATTAGCCAAACATTGATAACAAATTCATAGACAAATTCGAAATCAACGTTATGACATCGTTTAAGCATAGATAAGAGATCCAGACATAGAAAGAAACCCCTTCTTGTCAGGATGGATTCTCCTTTCAAGCCTTCGAAGCTCTTGTGCTCATGTAGATGCGAAAGGCCTTGTAGTGTTCTTCGCGACCTAGCCATCATCTCTCAGAAGACCTTGGATCTTGTGTTCTTGCGTAATTTAATGTGTTGTATCATGTATGTGGTATAGATGTTGTAGTTTCCGTGCAAGCCTTAGGTCCCTTTTATAGATGCTTGGAGAGATCACTTGTAGAGTTGGAACGGGAAAATGACACCAAAAAACGCGTGACAGTGTACCACACGGCCCGACCGTGTAGCCTCACATGGCTGTGTGGGTTTTGTTCAATCCAACTCTACACGCCCATGTGGGTCCCACATAGTCCGGCCGTGCGACTTGTTTCTGTCCCCTGTTTCTTCCCTTTTTTCACATGGATATGTCTTTTTTCATACGGGTATGTCACACGCTCGTGTGGTCCCACACGGTCTGGCCATGTGATGTATTTTTGTCCGGTTTCTTCATCTTTTCGGTCTTCTCTTCGCATGTGTCAGTCCTATCTGGGCCTTCAAACTGATATTTCTTAGATTGAGCTTTGTTTACTGTAAAAAGTTACAAAAATACGCAGTATCATGCCCTTCTAAGGAAACCAAGTAAAAACACACTTAATATGCATGCAAATGTATCAAATATATATCATTTTAAGCCCCAAAATGCACGTATATTTTACACACATCAAAATTTCTCAGACTTAAAGCATTGCTCATCCTCGAGCAAATTAAAATAACATCAAGGGGTGAAAAGAACACACAAGAACACTATAAACATTTAATATCATATCACTCCATACTCAAGTAAACCATGCAATTCATTATCAAGGAGTCATCTTTCATAAGCTCGGCATAATTAATACTCTCTTGGATACTTGACATCGCGACTCACAAGTAGATAGTGTATCACTCGACTTTCAAAAGTGTATGGAAAGTGTTTACGCTCAAATTCAATTCGGTGAAAGTAGAACTACCATAAAGCTTACAAATCGTCTAAAATCTTGACCACTTTTTGTGTGTACAATCTAAGAATCAAAAAGGACTTTTCATTTGGTTGTAATGTAGGCTCTTTGGCAAGGGTAGGGATAATTTGGATTTAAGTAACTTGGCTTGAGCAAATAGAATTTAAGGATACAGACTTGCAATTCACCAATTCAATTTTATCATCAAATTCATTTTTCAAAATATTTTCTTTTTCAACTCAACTCCACCCTTATTTCTCCTTTTTTATTCTTAGGCCTTTTTGCCTTCTTTTTTTAGCCTCAAGCTCTCAATTTTTTTGACAATTTTCAGAATTTTTCTTTTGCTTTGCTCGATTTTCTCTTTTTCTTTTTTCTTTAGAGATATTTCTTTCTTTTTCGAGCTTCATTCTTTTTTATTCACCCATATATTGTGCATCCCTCTTTCTTTTGCCAACTTCCTCTCTTTTTCATAATTTTTCACCACATCTCCCCCAAACTTATTCATTTTCTCTAAGCTCAAGAAATTTCAGGGACAAAATCATGTTTCATTTTAAAGATCAATGTGGCTAAAAATAAAAGGTTTTGGCTCAATATTGGCTGACTAGGGAATCATGAGTTCATAAGTAGGCTTTTGAGGCTAAGTATGCTAAACAAAGATGACCTTAAATCATTTTCAAAAATTGCACAAGTATGGCTTCAAAGCAAGTTCTGTTTATCAATCATGAATGATTCAAGAAAAAAATAAGCGCATAAGATAAAGCGGTTTAAGGCACAAAAGCTCACAGGCTTATTTTTCGCAACATGCTCAAATACCCAATTTTCTCAATTAATGCCAAAACAAATAAAAGATATATTCTCAAAAATTATCACATTATTTCCAAAAGTATGTCATCTCATAAAATTAAATATTCATAGTAAAGTCATACAAAAGCTTTTGGGCATATTCGACAATCTTGATTAAAACACACACAGAAGTAATTAAACGTGCTAAAGTAATAAACGTGCTAAAAAAATAAAAATCGAAAATTTAACAAAAAAAATCGAATTTTTTTAATGCAAATATGCTCTACATGCAATCCTAAATGCAAGAAAGTACTAAATTACGCATTCTTGACATCCCCCAAACTTAAAATATACTTTGTCCCGAACATATAAGGAAATTATCAAAAGAAAAGAGGAATGCGGAATAAGTACTTACATGGATCACTGTGGTGGTGGAGGTGGAGGGTAGTGGCCCTGTGAAATATGTCACTGGTCCATACGAGACATCAACTCGTACATGTACTGTTGTTGTTGGGTGATGGTATTGAATCGCTGTAAGTACTCCTGGTGGCACTCATCAGTTGTATCCCTCAACTGATACGTGTCATCTATCAATTTGCCCACGTCGGCTTCCACCCTTTCTAGCCTCTCACCCATAGTAAATGGCTGGTTACCCCCTTGTCTAGAGGATTTCGACACCTCCCTCATCAGTTCATCTGGCTCTTCTTGAGCAGCAGCCCCCTGTTCACCTCTTAGCAACCAATTGCCTTATTTCTTATGGATGTAGCTTCAGGGTTAGGAAGTTTAACCTTTGTTCTATTTACCCGATTTAACCAGTAATCACGCCAATCGAATTGAATCATCTCATAGCAGATAGAACGGTCAAATCAATCAATTTTGGCCCTGCGACCTCCTCATACCCTTCAAAGCTAACATTGAAGTACTCAGCAATAGGAGTAATCATCCCCCCCAAATGCAAATTTCGCCCCTCTCAGATTTTCTCACCCTATCAAATTGCGGGGCTATCATAGCCCCCGTTTGGCACAACATCAGTCCCCGACGCTATACACCATATAATGAACAATTCATCTATCCTCAAGGCCCTTTTACTCTCCTCCCTCGCAAAAATCGTTTCCGTTAATGCTTTCTGGATATAGCGGAACACTGGGTTTCAAATGCTAGACACCTTAGAGGTACCCGACGTGTAGATTCATTTTCTAGTTATTTCTCTCCAAAAACTATCCTTATCAAAATCCTCGTGCTCCTCAACCCCATAAGACGGAGTTTTATATATTTCATTCAAATCATCAATACTCAACTCCCTCGGCTCATTCGCCAACTGAAATTGAATTCCCATCAAGTTTCTTTTTTGAACCATCAATTCAAAACTACTCAAAAATTCAAGTGTGTAACTCGAATAAGTAGCCCAATGCCCATTCTAAAATTCATGCCAATCAATTCGACCACACATAGCTCGAAAATCTTCCAATAAACCTGAATTAGCAAGAGTAGGTTCATTGGGATACCTTGTGTTAATCCATGGTCGAAAGTATAGTATCGTCCATCTAGCACCGTCATTTGGCAAGATGACATTCGATGCTTCCGGCTCTTTGGGCTCATATATCGGTTGTGGCTCGGGTCCGGGCTCCGGAGTTGGCTCCCTTCTTCTTCTCATATTTCTCCTTGTTCCTCTTTCACCCCTAAAAGTCATTAAAACCAAGATTATGAGGTGTAAAAATCTGAAATTTTTTGAAGAACCCCTAAACTTGGTGTAAAACTTGTAGAAGTTGAAAATTTGAAGGCTTTAGGTGGTGGGTTTCTTGAAAAGATGAAGATTTTAAGTTTTTGGGGTGAGATTTATAGTGAATTTGGAGAGATTTGGAGAGGAGTTTGAGATTTTTGGGAGAGAATTTTCGTATGTTAGAGTTTGTGTAGGAGAAGGTGGGAGAAAAATGAGTTTTGGGGGTGAATCTGGGGTTAAAACTGATTATGCCCGATTTTTTGACGGGCCACATGGCCCGTGTGACACCCACGGACGGGCCGTGTGGCCCTGCGTCTGCTGCGGCATGTTTCTGCCTGTCTCCCACACAGGCGTGTGGGGTGATTTTCGTACTTTTTTTTCAATAACCGGGAGTTTGCCGTGATGCCTCCTATACAACAACTCACAAAGACCAAACACAACTAAAAATTAAGTTAATAAAAATAATATTGAAATTAAAATTGATGGCGATTAAAAAATGAACGAAAATAGGAAATAAATTGGGTTGTCTCCCATAAAGCGTTATGTTTTACGTCTTCAGCCAGACTTCAGATTTCTAATCACTTTCGTTGAACCGTGTCATTTGAAATTTGTGAGCCCTCAGTGCCATCCATCAGACGAATGTCATTGCACTGTTCTCTCGTATTCAGTTCAGTATTGCTTGGGAATTTGCCCTTTTGATGTTCGCCTCCCACTGTAATTGCGATTTGGTCTACTTGTATTTCCAGAGATTTCAATCTTGCATTCACATTCGTGTTCAACTTAGTGACATGCTCTTCTATCCTGTCTATCTTTGCTTCATCCTTGTTTAGTCTTGCTCTAGTCTCTCTGATAAACGAGGATAGCATCTCTTCTTGATTGACAACAAATGCTTTCTTTTTGTTTGACTCCGCTTTGGCTTGAATACCCATATTATATCGCGGAGGTGGCTGCAAAACATTTTTATTGCTAGCATAAGAGAAATTCTCATGGTTTCGCAACCTCGGATGATAGTAATTGGGTATCTGATTATTTCTATAATTGTTGTTGAAGTTCCTTTTTTGGCCCACAAAGTTTGCTTCTTCTTCAACAACAGCAGGATCTCTTGGAGTCACTTGCTGCATCGCGTCCAGTTTCATATTCAGCACGGATACTTGTTCTATGAGAATGGCGACTTTCTCATCCTGAACTTCTGCCACACGTCGGACAGTAGATCTCTCGGATGGCCATTGGTAATGGTTGTTCGCCATCTCTTCTAACAATTCTAGCACCTCCTCTGGATATTTTCCTAGCAGTGCACCCCCAGATGCAGCATCTATAATCCTTCTCGTGTTGCCACTCAAACCAATATAGAAGTAATGGACCTGTTGGTAGTCGGGATATCCATGTTGTGGCACTTCCTCGTAATTCCCGGAATCTATCACATGCTTCATATAGTGGCTCGAGAATCTAATCGCTAAACGGGCGATCTCGATTTTAGCGGCGTTTTACTAGGGGAAAGTATTTAGCTAGAAACCGCCGACTTAGTTTACGCCCAATTTGCTGCTAGTGGTATTAGAGAGCATAACCATCCCTTAGCCTTATCGCACAGAGAGAATGCGAAAAGGCGGCATCGAATGATATCCTCGGGAACACCATTTATCTTAACCGTGTCACAAATTTCTAAATAGTACGCCAAATGCGCGTTTGGATCCTCAGCGGCTCTGCCCCCAAATTGATTTTGTGACACCATCTGGATCAATGCCGGTTATAGTTCAAAGTTGTTTGCATTGATCGGCAGACGTACCACACCCCCATAAGTCCGACTTACCTCCAGCTGGAAGTAGTCCCTAACTGCCCTTCTCATGGGCCTCTCCACAAGTCGGTCCTCGATTTCTGCCCCAGGTGGGTGCTCCTCATTGATTCTGTTATTCACGACATTCTGATTGTTCCCCTCCACCATTGCTTTGGATCTTTTCCTTAGTTGCTTTATTGTTTTCTCGATTTCCATATCAATAGGTATTGACTGGGTAGATCTGGAACGCGTGATCGTGCACTAACTGCACTTAACAAAAATAATGTTAGAACTGAAAAAATAAAAAAATAATAAAAGAAAATAATTTTCGAAAATAAAAAAATAAAGAAATAATGCTTCAATTAAGATTGAACTACTTATTACTATATCTAAGTAGAATCTTTCAATCCCCGGCAATGGCACCAAAAACTTGTTCGCCAAAAATATTTGGATCTTATAACTGCAAGTGTACAGTGTAGTTTATAGAATAATGGCAAGCAAGGTCGTATTCCTCAGGGATTGACTACGAAACACTTAGTATATAATAATATCGCATTCCAATTTTATTGAAGCGGCCGAATATCAAGAATTTGATAAAAATAAAAAATAAACAAAAAATAAATAAATTTGCGAATCCCATAAGTATTTTCAACAACCACGGAAGCAACCTTAGGCACATAATCTCAACATGTTTCTTTAATATTAAATTCAATTAAAGTTTAACAAAACCAATTCATGCAATTCTTTGGGTTCAATTCCTAAGTTAGTCTATTTCCCCTCCCGGGTGATAAATAAACAGTAGATTAATAACAATTGTAGATCTCCCGATACGTTACAACTATTATTAACTCTCAAAAGATCTATGAATTGAATGACTCCCCACAAATAATTGTAGGTCTCCCGACTCGATACATTCGTTTAATTATGTCTGAATTCGATTTCCGTCTTTGTTAGAACCACTCTTCCGAATTTTGCACTAACAAATATGACATGCAAATTATTGGCCAAATAAAAAGCAATTAAGAATAAGTACTCGAATTCATAAAATAGAACGCATGAATCAATTAAGAAAATAATTAATCAAGATTTAACATGAATCCGCAATTTTGATTATGCCCTAAGATCCGAAAGATTAGACAAACATTAATAACAAATTCATAGACAAATTTGAAATCAACATTATGACATCGTTTAAGTACAGACAAGAGATCCATATATAGAAAAAAAAATCCTTCTTGTCAGGATGGATTATCCTTCCAAGCCTTTGAAGCACTTGTGCTCCCGTAGATGCGAAATGCCTTGTGGTGTTCTTCGCGACCTAGCCCTCCTCTTCAGAAGATCTTGTGTTCTTGCGTAATTTGATGTGTTGTATGTGGTATAGATGTTGTAATTTTCGTGCAAGCCTTGGGTCCCTATTATAGATGCTTGGAGAGATCACTTGTAGATTTGGAACGGGAAAAGGACACCAAAAATCGCGTGACAGTGTACCACACGACCCGACCATGTAGTCTCACACGGCCGTGTGGGTTTTGTTTAGCCCAACTCCACATGCCCATGTGAGTCCCACATGGTCCGGGCGTGCGGCTTGTTTCTATCCCCTGTTTCTTCCATTTTTCACACCTACATGTCATTTTTCACACGAGTATGTCTCACGGCCATGTGGTCCCACATGGCCGTGTGACGAGTTTTTGTCCGGTTTCTTCGTCTTTTCGATCTTCTCTTCGCATGCGTCAGTCCTATCCGGGCCTTCCAACTGATATTTCTTCGGTTAAGCTACGTTTCCTGTAAAGAGTTACAAGAATACGCAGTATCATGCTCTTCTAAGGAAACCAAGTAAAAAAGCATGAAATATGCGTGCAAATGTATCAAATATGTATCATTTTAAGCCCCAAAATGCATGTATATTTTACACACATCAGTAGGCAAAAAAAACTTAAAAGAATCATATAAACAATAACTTAATTTTTTTTATTTTTAATAAAATTAAGTTAATAAATAAAAAGGGGGTGGGCATTGTCTACACCACAGAGTTGACAATTAGGCCGGTCGGTCGAGTAGGCCTAAAATTTTTTGGCCAATATTTTCAAGGTCGAGCGACCCATATAATAGATTTTACCTCGGACCAAACAGGTCGACCAGGCCAAATAGACCTGGTCCTTTTCGGGACTCCAAAATGATGGCTCATCTTAACATTATTGTCGGTCTGGGCCAAATTCCCAGCTCTATCTACGACCTTTATTCTGATGATCTAATGATCAAACTGAATAGACAAATCCATATTGCAATTGGTAGAGCTGGTAATAGGCTTGGCCGCATCAGGCCAAGTGAAAAAATCGGGTTGGGTCAAAAATATTTGGGCCACCATTTTTCTTGGCGCGCCCAACCAAACCTCATGTTTATCCTAAATCTAGTCGGGCTTTGAGCCTCTTAGTTTGGGTCAAAGTAGGCCCGAATTATTTCGAGCTTATATAAATATAGCACAATTCAAGCCTATTCTCAAGCCGGTCGGGACGGCCCATGGTCCGGGCTAGAAATTGCCGGCTCTAGTGGTTGGAAGGGCAATGCTCTTCTTCTTTTTCAAATTCATAATATAACTTATTGTATTTTTTAGATTTTCGCCCTTTAGATATGAGAACTTTGCCTTTAAATATAATTGAAAATATCTCTTATCATTTTTCTTAAAGAAAACATAAAACAAAGAATTCTATCCGTGGGCGTAGCTAGCTTAGGACGAGTGCAATCGGCCGACCGTACTGAATCTCGGAGTGACATTGTTAAATTTGAGTTGGACCGCACTGAATATTCAGCCGAAGGTCTAGTTCATATTAAAAAAATTGAATTAATATTTTAAAAGCTAATAAACCTTACTGTCTTGGCCCAAAATATAAGAAACACCTAGTCCGATTAAGGTATATGGGTAGATAAATGTTTGTCTTGTTTGTTATATACAGTCTACAAAGATATATGTTCCAATCTTGATAATGAACATTTTTTTGGAAGTATTTTTCGAATGAATTTTTGTATCTAAGAGTCTATTTCATGATAATAATACTTGTTTGGTGGTTACTTTAGAATATATTTTTGGATATGTCACTTATCCGAAAAGTTCATTCTAGAGAAATCATAATTAGAGATTATGAAAACCCGCAAATAATTGTTGCAAGGTACACCTTCATATTTGCCTCTTTTTTTATTTTTTTCAAATATCGGTCCGACATTCGTTCTGCCGAAATGAAAGAATTTTTGACCGCACTCGTCGGACGCCCATGATTCTATCTCACTCTTTGAATCTAAAATTTTCGGCTAATCACTACTCCCTGATGTGGATTACAACTAATTAAATTATCAAAAGAATACTGTTTGATAGACCATGTAGGAGTAAAGAAAAATAAAAAAAAAAAATCTATTTTCTCCTTTCCTTGATAGTTGTGTTCATAGAAATCCCTTTTATCTGATCATCATTTGTTAAAAATCCCATAATTCTCAAATCTCATCACAACATTGGATCTAGAACATTATATATTGCCCATAAAATGCTTGTACGCTGTGCTGAATGCTAATCCCTTTGGATAATCCTACTCCCAATAAGGAAATTAATATTATTGAAATCTCATACTATTTCCAATGTTCAATGATCTAGTCACCCACATTATTACCCATGGAGGATAATTATATCATAAGGTACACATTTTTTTTTTTATATTGACACTACGATTCCCACAAATACCTTTTCGTATTAGTTATATTCATCGTTTTATTTAAAAGTATCAGTTGATCAGTAAATAACAGATTGATTTTATAGTTAGTGTGTAATTGTTTTGTTTCGTACTTTAACAAGAATAATCAATCACAAAATAAGTGATAATATTCCTAGTACATTAAGTTTAGGCAAAAATAATTCCTAAATATAGTGCAATACTAAAATAGAATTAATGTTGTGGTCTACCATATAATTCTATGTGATTTTGTTGTTGGAATTTGGATAATGGTCGGTACAACATGACCAACACGTCTAAGTTTGACCGAGTCTAATCTCAAGACCACTTGGTTGGATATAGTATTATAGCTGTACATTTCTATTTTTTATTTGCTAGTACGACATTTTTTATTTTCTTTTTATTTGATTTTTTACCATTAAAAATACACAAAAGTACTAAGGGTTAATAAATTAATGGGTGCTCCATGCCACGTCCAATTTGGGGATCCAAGAATCCATAAGATGCTTTAGGTAATTAAATGAATAAAATAAATGTAGCTTTAGCTAAGTCCATATTAAGTATTTCTTCCTTGCACACAAAAGATTTAAAACTTTATCTTAGAAAAACATTTAAATTATTCTCTTTTTGTGATTTTTTTAATTGATGGTTTATGATGAATGAGAAAACGAATGTTGGTGGCTATAATTATTATTGACATGTATATATATAGTAATATTTAATGTGAATGTTTGGGATTTTTGTAACTCTTACTTTATATAAAAGCCGGATCTTGATTCTACTTAGATACTACTAAATTAATAAAGCTGAGTTTTGTGAAGAGTGTACAGCGATCATGAGGCACATATGGATTAAAATCTCACTAACATTTTTTTATTATTAATTTATTCCAAAGGAAAATTTTACTATTTAATTTAATAAGTAATTAATAAATATTTTACCTTATTTCCATAAGTAAGTTAAATAAAATAAAAAAAATAAGACTTGAGAATAATACGATCGACAGTAGCACACGCACTTCATGACACTACATGATAAAATTGTTAACAATTGTGACACAGTTCTCAAATTCAATAATATTTGAATTTTCTAATCAAAATAAAGATATCATTCAAAATGGTGAGAAGACATAATGTGGCCACTGGCCAGGTCTCATTTATTAGATTTGAGATTAAATTACTGTAACATTAAATATTTCACTATTCATTATATAATGATATAAAATAAAAATGAGGGACCTAATATATTTAGTCATGAATGTGAGCACTTTGATGTTGAATATCTGGTACTTGGCTTTGTAGCTTTCATCAAATCTCTCATTAATTATACGTTTGTTGCCTACAGAAATGCTAGTAATCTGTATATAACCCTAGTAATAGACAACTGAGAAACAAATATTGGTTAACCCTTTTTCCAAATGTCACATTATCATCAATTAATAGTTGGACCAAAATATGATATAATAATAATGCGACATTAGGGAAAAGGTTTATCAATATTTCTTTCTTCTTTTGGAAATTGTATCAAGATTATTATTTTTCTTCTTTAAAGTGAAACAATCTTAGAATATATATGTATGCATATATACTACAACCATATGAATTACCATATTTCAATGGCAAACCAATCATATATTTTGTTGAAGAGAGACTCAAACCAGTGAGAGATCATTCACGTGGTCGAGATACATCAAATACTAACTACTTATACACACATAAAAACTCACATAATCCGAATCACATTAAAGCTCGCTTGAAGCATGTCTTCTTGATATAAATATGAATACACATATATTTTTAATTTTATTTACAAAGTACATAATTTATGTTGTTTGACTATTCCTTAAGTTGAATTAATTTTTGAACACTGATTGGCTTTGCATTGAATGGATTTTTCGTGACACTCCTAGAAATTTAACATAAATGTTCAGGGATTTAAGAAGTATTTATTTATTGATCAATTAAGAAGTATTCACCCCATATAAGATATAATTAGTTAATAACTAGCATGAAATTACATTAATATCGATAATTTTAGTAGGACTTGAGCATCAATACATGTCAAATTCTTCTCTTATCTTCTTTAATTGGCATGATGAGATAGAGAAAATAAAGATATATAATTATACTCCATGCTGAAATTAAAAAAGAAAATAAAAATGAAGCATACCATACTCAGGATTGAGCCTGGAGGAAAAGAGTATATTGGGACCACTAACCCCACACCATTGGATGGCACATGAAAGTCACAAGACCCCCAAATTGAGAGTTGCTCTTTCTGCCAAATCAACCTTTTTGCTGCTTTTTTTGCACTACACTTACCTAATTAATTAAACCATTCTTGAACCTTTTTATACTTAGATTCATGATCAGCTTTCTTATGTTTATTTCAACTTTTGCACCTAGGCAGAGTAATTATACCACCCAATATTTTTGAAATAATAAATGATGAATACCCATATTAAGTAGGGGTGTCAATTCCTGACCCGACCTGAAATTACTGAGAGAAACACGAACACAACCCGAAACACAACTAACACGAATTTCACACGAAGTTACCAATTTTGTCTAAGACGTAATTGCTTTATCTTTTACTCCCAAAATCAACCATAAACCAAATACGAACTCGACCTGATGATCCAAAATATTGACACCCTATATTAAATAAGGAATTCAATGTAATCATTTCAATTAGTAAAGGCAAAACAGAACCCTAAACTTATTGAGGGAAGAATCAAGGTTTGAGGTTAAGGTTGTATTCAAGATTTTGTAAATTATTTGAATTTCTATCAAGCTCCAAAAAAAAATTTGTTCGAGTTTGACCACTGTAATAATAATGGGGTAAAGTTTAAACGAGTTTTATTAACCGAAGCGAATACGAATTGAGCTGTTAAGTGGTTGATACAATGCAAAAGTAATTGCTACGACATTAAAGGAAGAAATCAACAAACTATTATTTTTCAACTTTGTTTATAACCCATGCGTGTAGGCCATGAGCATAACTTGGAGGGCTTTTGATCATTATACATGTAACCACAAGCAACGTACAAATATTGGGTGTGTGAGTGTGTAGGGTCAAAATTAACTTTAATGGAGGTCGGGGGTTCATAACGGTAGTGAAGATTTGGTGGGAACTTTTGAATCATCCGTGTGGGTTATTTGGGGAGACGTTATTAGTAGATGAACATAATTGTTCTCTTTACAGGAGGAACTGGTTGTACAAATATTGGGTGAATGTGAGTGTCCTCAAGCGTAGGGTGCGCAGAAGTTTCGAGTTAAAAAAAAAAAAAAAAAAAATTAACTTTAATGGAGACTAACACATGATGATATGGTCCACGCTTGCCAACATCCCATGTGAGAATCTTGCCTCCTCTTTGTGGGAACAAGGACGAAATCCCTAGAGATTAATCAATGCTTTATTACATTCTATTACTATTACTATTTGTTAATCCTTTCACAAAAAAAAAAAAAAACTATTGTTACATCAATAATGTAATATCATTTTATGGTCGAATTTGACGGTTCTACGTCTGCGTTACAAAAAGTTTTTAAAAATGTCGAATGGTCGAGTAGGGTCGGTGGCGGGTGCCAACCTCTCAATTTCATTTGTTTTTATATATAACTATTATATTTATATTTTCTATATGTAATTGTTGAATTTTAAAATCTTGTCCCGCTAAAATTTTTAAAACACGTCTTTATTTCATATTTTTTGGAAAAAAATTCACGCCTCCGTTGATCATGGCACGCAAAACCTCGTGTTTTCAATTTAGAGCAAAAAGTATAATTAAGAACTTAAAGCGTAATTAGATGTATACCTTTTGAATTATGAGATTGAGTATTTACATACTAATTTAGATCGATGGGTTACCTGTCTCCGTTGACTTAGGGTTCAGTTCTTGTATGACTGCAGAAAAAACCTCGTGTTCAAGTCAATTTAGAGCAAATAAGATCGGGTTAAGGTATAGGGAACTAAATACAAAAGTGAATAGTAAAAGTGAAAGGGTGATTAGTTACCATCAAGATTCGTAGAAATGTATTTATAGATGTATACCTGGAAGGTGGTTTGACTTGATTATGAGACGGGTTGATCCATTCCCGGTCCGGGTCGGATTTGGGGCTCCGAGGTATTTATCACATACAAATTAGTGGGGTTTTGTGGGTTTTTTGTTTTATCTTAGGTCCTTTATAGGCCTAAATTAGGCATTACAACCAATATTAATGCTTTATTTGGATTGATATATTTGAAACTGTAGATTTCAAACCAATAATAACAAATATATTGAATTTGTTTGGATGAGCTGATTTTACAATAAATTTATAATCCTTAACTCCTTTTTCTTGAGCTATTTTTGAGTCAATATGGTGAATTTTAAATCCATTTTAGCCATTTAAATATTATTTTCCAACTCCACCTCAAATTCAAATTCTTCTATCCAAATGCAACCTAATAGAATTTAATCTCATAGTCTTAATCACATGTTTTTCTTCCGGCTCACTATTCGAATAAACTTTTGAACTTTGCCTATTGGATCTCTTCGAATTATGGCCCATCAATGTTTTTACTTTTATTTTTATATGGTGATAAATATATCATCATGGGTCTTTGCTTGGTTTATGAATCTTTGCATTTTTTTCCCCAAAAAAATGAATCTTTGCATAGTCATACTTTTTGACTTGAGTATAGGAAATGAGAAAAACTCTTGTCCAAATTTAACTGATTATGTCCAACTTAATACGTTCGTAAGTACATTCATGATTATTTTTTAATGGTGATGATGTTTTTTTGAAGGTATACAATAATTAAACGATAATCATAAATTTAATTATATAATTAGATTGTCTTTAAAAAAATTATATGATTAGATTGAGTTTAGTAACTAAATTCGTTTTTAATGGGAACTAATTTTGGTTATGATCTTTTGTGTAATATTAATCAATTAATGCATAGTTTCCCATGTAAGGAAGTGAATACAAAGAAATAGAAAACGTATATTTGGAGAACTTGTAGGATTAATTTCATATATAAAAAAATGTGTCCAAAATGTAATCAGACAAAAAAAGGGTAGTAAAACATATGAAATAAACGCTAGAAGTTATTTGAATTTCAGTCCAAATATTTGAACAACGTAGATATGGTGAATAAATAAATTATTTAATTTAGTGTGAAACAAAATCTCAACCGAATGATTTATGGCTCGACTTATTTAAAATTTAAAATATAAAATATTTGCTATAATAAAGTTTATTTTCAATAAGTGCTTTGATAGAAACCCCCTCCCCCTACTCTCTCTAACTTTTTTCTCTCCCCCTTCTCTCTAACCCCCCAAAAAAAAAACCCTAGCACTTTTCCCCCTCCCTCTCCCATTCTGTAGCCCCCTCCCCTCCCCCTCCCCTCCCCTTCCCCCTCCCCTCCCCTCCCCTCCATGTTTTCTATTGGAGGGATACCAAATGACGGTCCCCAGGCGTATGAAGGTGGCGGAATTTTTGGTCCAGGCGCGGGTCGGAGCTTCACGAAGGTGTCTCGGAGCGGAGAAGACGATGGGTCGCGATGGAGATTTGGGGAGGGAAATGCAATTTTTTTTTTCTCTAGTTTGTTAGTAAAGCCGTTGTTTTCTTATTTTGTTTGTATTTTCTTTTCTCGGTTGATTTGCGAAACTCGTAGGCGGATCGGTTTTTACGCTGCAAAGATGTAATGGTTGCTCGTGCCCGATTTTAATTTTTTTCGGTGTGTTCTGAGTCTCCTTTAAGGAGTCTTGAAGTCTCCGACGTGGAGTGGTTAGTTTGGGGTGGGTAGTTTTTTAGTCCATGTGAATCAATTGGTTTTACCAATTCCGCTGCAACTTTTAGTTAGTATTGTCGCTCTCTTGGCGTTGGCTACGATTGTAGTTGTAATTTTAGTTTTTGAGTTGTTATAATAAAATTCTATCGTTCGAAAAAAAAAGTGCTTTGATAAAGTTTTGGCTTGAACCATAATCTCCGGATCATTGAAGCGTTTTGGCTATACCGAGATCACCGAGTAGTCATATCTTCATCAAGAAACACATTTCTAGGTTTGTATCACAATCACTGTTCTAAAAATCCCCTTAACCTCGATTAGTCCCGTCTAAGCGTTAGACCCTCTTGTCCACCTACATGATTCTTCCGCTTAGGTCCCGCTAACCCCGCTCAGGTTCCATCTAATCCCATCCAAATTATGTCAAACGCTTTAGCCCCGATGTCTATCTTTATCCGAATAGCATCTAGAGCTTTTTGAAACACTGATCACAATTAACTACATAGAATGTATAACCACCATGAAGATGCAAGAAATATAAATCACTGTGTTGCTCCAAAATAATTGGAGTATATTCACCGAAGATGCACAAAGTGTAGGGTGACTATCCTTAAGACCATCTCCAGTAGTTTGCACTACTTTAACGTTGAGAATTTGCACTATTTTAGTGAGAATCAGTATTCTATCTCAATGAGTTTTACACTACTTTATTCACTAAAAAAATATTCCATAAGATTCTTTTTTAATTCATATAATGTTGATTTTTATTACATTATAATTGATAAAAATATTACATAAGTAATTTTATTTAATATAATATTTATTAAATATTTTTATTTTAAAATTAAATAAATTTTTAAAAAATATAAAGTTTAATGAAATTAATGCAAATTTAGATTATCAATTAAAAAATTACATATTCTATTATTTAAAAAATTATCACATATAATTGTATTAACTTTAGTATTATTTTATTAGATTTTTTGAAATATAAATTAATAATATTATTTAAAGTTATAGTAAACCAATAACAAATTAAATTAAAAAAGCAAAAAAAATAAAAATAAAGTAGTGTTGCTATAGTGCTGCGCAACAAATGGCGCAGCAGTGTAGCAATTGGTAAAATAGCGCAGAAGATAAAAGTAGTGTTGGAGGGGGTAAAATAGCGCCAAGCGCTATTCTCTAAGATTCTTTGGAGATGCCCTAAGAAGAATAATTATTTCTTTCAAAAAAAAAAAGGAGAATAATTATTTTATTTAAATTAATTTATTGTGACCAATTAGTATTTAATATTTATGGCCTCCAATTAATTATGTCAAGAATATAAAGTTGAAATAAAAAAGTAAAAAACGTTATCAGAATCCAGATCACAATCCCTCAAACAAATCGCCCCTCTATCCCTCTCTCACATATATATAGATATATTAGATGTATTCTGTGTAGAAATAGACGCGCAGGCCACCCAACTCAACATAACTCCAACAGAAACAGAACCTCCATTTCTAGAGAGAGAGAACTCATTCTGAGGGAATATATACTTACATACACAATATATGTATATATATAAATAGAGAAACCTCTGTGCAGCTATATCACCAGACCTGAACAACCTATTCATATACGTACAATCTCAACATTCTTCACTAATATCAATATGTAATGTACACGTGCCAATGTAAATGAGCTGCAGAGTTTTTTTTTTTTTTTTTTATGTTTTTCGCTTTTTGATGTATGGCAGATCTTGAAACCCTAACCAAGGAATCTGCGGTTTCCTGATAGTAAACGGTTCGACAAACGGCACCGGCCAATCCAAATTCCAAGTCCTCCCGCATTTAGCGTCAGTTTTTCGATATTGGAATTCATATTCGAATTCGGTTGGTGAAATGAATTGGTAATAATTGTGAGATAAAGCGGGTGTTCGGATTGGGAGGAATTTTCCGGAAAGTTGAAAATCGACTGAAGCCGGAGTAGCAGCAGAGGAATGGATGATAGAGGAGGAGGATCGTTTGTGGCAGTGAGGCGAATTTCTCAAGGACTCGATCGAGGAAATGCCTGCCATTCCTCTTCTGGTATATTCCTTTTTCATACTCTTTTTTTCTTTCCGTTATTTGTAATTTTTTCTCTCTCTATCTTTTCATTGTTTACCTAACTTTATATCCTGATTTTCGTCTCTCGCTCTCTCTCCTCCGTGTTAACATATAATTGTGTACAAAAGTCTTAAGTGAATGTTGAGGAAGTTCACTTAATTGGGACAATTTTGTTAATTGATGCCTACTTGCATTGAGATGTGCGGTTAGTTTTCTTTTTTTCTGTTTCCAAGTTTGCGTGCAATTTTATGCTCCTGTATTTTTCGTGGCTGTCTGTTTATAATTTGATTGGTATGGCTTGAGATGTATAACAATCTTGTGAAATTGGTGTTTTACATTTTTTCTTTTTTCTTTTTGTGTGTTATCAGTTATGATGTAGGTATTGTTGGATATCTTTTCTGTGGCTGTTAAATATGTTTCAGGGCGATGGAGCTTACTCGCTATACTTTTTGCTATTATTAACCATTGCATACAGAACAGTGAATAGTCAAAAGTTGAGCAGGTTTTCTGTATGGGATAAAATCTTAAACCATCTACTACAATTTACTTAAACATTTTCATGTATGGGGCATTCTATGCCAATGGAACCAGGGTAAATTGCATGGTTTTGAATTTTGTAATTAGTGAACTTAATAATATTATTTGCTTCATTATTTTTGCTTGTATTTTTTCCTTTTCAGAGTCATGATTCATTATTTTCTTTTTGGTTATTAAGTTAGGATCCTTTTAAATTTGAATCTTATATATCAACTCCTTTTTTTCCTCCTTATTTCTGTAGCTGCAGTATTATACGGGTCTTCATTAGTGATGAGACGGTGGACAATTTACACTCATCTCTGTAAAGATTGTTAATGATATGAAGGGGGAAAAACTGTATGTGATTGAGGCTTTGAATGTCCTGCATCTCATATTTACGACTGTTGAATAGAATGCGTGGTGTTTGATTAATGATATGTAAATGAAACATGATATTATCTGAATATATGATAACTTTTCGATATCTACTGGGGGAAAAGTTGATTATAAGATATATGCTACATTCTTCTTCGAGGAAACAGGAAGATTACTTCTATTTTATCATTTGTCTGTAAGGTCAATGCTTAGCGTATCAAATACCATGACGAGAACATATGCCAGCATCTTTCCCTTTTTATTTTTGCCAATCATTTTATTTTGTTACAGTGGAAGTTGTGGCAGGATCTGCTGCATGGCTAGGCAGAGGCCTCTCATGTGTTTGTGCTCAGAGAAGAGATAGTGATGCTCGACCATCATTTGATTTGACACCTGCACAGGTAATATTACGATTGGTTGGATTTTTGAATTTCTCGTTTCCACTGTTTGTTTACTTTTTCTGCCCTACCATTGTCCGCAAGTCATTCACAAGCCATTTTATTAAGTATTGTCCAGTACTGGTTATTTTTTACCTGCTTTTCTCTGATTACTTTGTGATCAAGTTCGCTATCTGCTAAATGATAGTATATTCTAGTAGATGAGATGACACGGCAGAATGAACACAGAATGTGGTTTAAACATAATTATATTTTACCTGTGATTCACTTCTTAACTGTTTTTCTCGCGTGGTCCTGCATATATTTGTGTTTTAACAGCCGGGGCACCTAAAATGTGTGTTTGATGGATCGGATTTGATATTTAAGGATTAGTATTTTGTTATTCTGTTGCTCTTAACTTTAGCCCATAGTTGGCACCTGCTTCACTAGATTCTGATGTTTTTTACTACTTTATGCATCAGGAGGAATGCCTACATAGGCTGCAGAACCGGATAGATATTAACTATGATAGTTCTGTTCCCGAACATCAGGTAGAGTTCATAAAGCTGTTATGAATTTATTTAATACCAATAAGATTTGGCAGTTTCAGTGGAAGCTAATACAAATATAACTTTTAAGGCCACTTTCTCATCAAGTTTTTGCTTTATAGGATGCCTTAAGGGCATTGTGGCGTGCTGCCTTTCCTGGGGAGGAACTCCGTGGCTTAATATCAGAGCAGTGGAAGGAAATGGGTTGGCAGGGAAAAGATCCGTCCACAGATTTTAGGTATGCCTAAACTTTTATTGATCCCTTGGACCAAATTGGGTTAACTTTTACTCATCTCCTTGATTTGCTTCTGGACTTAAAACATATGGCTTTTATTATTTTAGGGGAGGTGGTTTCATATCATTGGAAAATTTGTTATACTTTGCGAGAAACTTTCCGGTATGTTCACTCTCTCCTTCATCTCTCTCTCTCTCAATCTTTGTGTTGGTGCGTGGCAAATTGGTATACATCCTCATTAATGGTTTTTTCTTTAAACTTGTTATCTCTTGACTAATCTTGTATATTTTTTTGTATTTATTATGTGGTTCTGCATTTAAAAATACAAAAAAATTATAAAAAACTACAAAAGGGAATGAGCTACTTTACATTTGTGCATTTGTATAAAGTGAGAAATGTTGTTATCTGACTAGTTTCTCGTGTCTCGTGTATAGCTTCCACTGGGTTTAATAGCAGACCACTAATTCATGAATTTGAATAAGTCTATCTCGTGAACTTGCTCAAATATGAATTTCTTTTGCTTCACTTAGGCAGTTCTTACTCAAATAAATCTCAGGTTCCAATTCTAGCTTTTTGGCTCATGTAAATTCTTAAAGATGAAGTAAACACCAGTTGGATTCTTGTTGTGTTGGGCACACTGGGGGACTAGGGAGAAAGGAGGGGGTTGGGTGGGTGGTTGCAGTTCAAATAGGTGCAGCTCTCCCATAGGCCCCACAGAAGTAGTTATACATATTACGTATATCTAGCTGTGAAGGAATATCAAACCTGCCTTTCATTTATTTAAAGTAGTCTCCGTAGTCGTTGCTAAAAGATTTAAGATTAATTTCTTAATTGACATTTATTTGTACGTGTAAAAAAGGTGGTTAGAGATTGATGCTCTTTCCCTCTCTTTATTTCTCCCCTGTAACTTTCTCTTTTTTCTCTTTTGTTTCTTTATTAATATGTTTTTTTAAGCTTAGGAAGGGGTCAAATCTGTTGTTGCTTCCATAAACATCTCAAGTATATTTTTAAATGAAGCATCAGAAATTTAATTTTGTTTACGATATCAAGCCTTTATTTGTTTCTTGTCGAGGTGATTGCACAGTGCTGATTGAATCAAACTAATAAGTTTTTTCCAATTCTTTCATAAATTGATAATCAATTCATAATTATATTTACTTGAAAATCTGATTAGTATGTAAACAAGTTGTCATTCACGATTTTAAATTTTTTAAAATGATTTCTATTGGTTGTGAAATTTCTCTTACAATTTTTTATTTCAAATTGAATCTTGAACTTGCATTGTCCTTAACTCCTGCATTCATTGTATGCTTTATATACTTGGTGAAACTTGTTTCCCTCCGGAAGACATGAAAGGAAATTCCTGCTTCCCCCCACCAAAATCATAATGTCATGGTGGGACTGTCAATAGCAGCATTGCCTTAGCATGAAGCTCTTGAATGGAGCATTGAAAGCTTGTTTGAACAAGCTGTAGGCCCAGAAATATTAGTACAAAAGGTTGTTATCCCCAAGGTCAGGGCTCAGACTGCTTTGAGAGAGGCAAAAGGTTCACGCATAGATACACGAGAACATTCATTTTCAATGGACTCACAGAGCCCAATTTTTCATGTCTAGTGTCTGAAGGATTTGCCGTTTTTGCTAATCTGTTCTTGGTCTTTAGTATTTTAAAATATATATCGCGTAATTTGTGTTCCCAATAAAACGTGCCTAATGCTTTTTCTACAGAAATCTTTTCAAGATCTCCTTCGGAAGAAGGAAGGTGATCGTGCATTGTGGGAGTACCCCTTTGCTGTAGCTGGTGTCAATATCACATTCATGCTTATTCAGATGCTTGACCTTGAAGCAGGTAACTTGTTGAACATTCTGAGATAAAATGGTCATGTTTGTCTTTTTGTCCTTTTCGTTAGAAATGTGTATCCTTTTCCATGGACCTGAATTCTCCCAACTCCCTCCAACCAATAATTTTTAAAATCGAGTTGGGTTCAGTCTAGCTCTTTTTTCTTCGGTTTTGGCTTTCTTTTTGTGTTTTATGTGATTGAAGAATTGTAACCAAGATAAAGTACTTGGTCATGTGTCACCGTGATCATTCATTCATTCCTTGCTGCTTTAGTATTGGTTTTGTGTATGTGCAGTTAAAGTTTTTGTCCTAAGATTTGGCAAATGAAGAATTGCTAAACTGCAGGCAATTAGTGTGCATAGAAAGGCAATAGCTCAAATGTAAAATACCTTTAGGCTCCATTTGGATAGATGGATTTGGATCTAAGAATTTCAAATCCATAATAACTAGTCCATTGAGGTTGTTTGGATGAAGTCATTATAGTATTTCAAGTCCTTGGAATCTATTTTTGGAGTCATTTTGGAAAATTTCTAATCCTTCTTATTTGGAGTCATTTGAAATCCTCCCCCTAAATCGTCTCCCCAAATCCATCCCATCCAAATGCAACCTTAATGACCATGTGAAAAAAGTTCCTGTTGTTTGTTCATTAGCTAATCTCTCGTCTCATCTTTGCAGTGAAGCCCAGAACACTCGTGGGAGCCACCTTTTTGAAGTTTCTTACAGGTAATGGTTTTTTCGTCACTCTTACCTTATGCAAGCAAAGCTATTAACTTGATGAGCTTGTGCTCATGCAATGAATTAGAAACATAATTTACTGGGTAGGACCTCCCTGAATTTATTGATATGTTCTTGTTGAACTTAGTTTATATTCCAAATGTTTTTGCACTTATTGGTGAGTTCTTTTCCCATTTTGCCACACAGAAAATGAATCGGCGTTTGACCTTCTATATTGTATCACATTCAAGCTAATGGACCATCAATGGCTAGCCATGCATGCTTCTTACATGGATTTCAATGTAAGCGTTCACTATTTTTGTCAGAAGTGATTGTGCTAAATAGGGGTCAAAGAGTACAAAGGCTTCTCCTCGAGTCTTGGACATCTTCTTTTGTAATTTCTGGTTTTAATTGAGGTTTCAGTCACTTAAAGATAGTCATAAAAAAAAAAAAGTTACGACGGGAAGCAAGGGTTACAAGTGGTTAACTGCTCATCCTTTTACATGATTCTGTGGGAAATTTTCCACTTCAAACAAGAATTGATACTCGTCTCTTTATTTGGTTCCCACTTGGAAGATCTAATATTTTGGTTATGCTCTGGGTGATTTCATGCTAAACCTGCATATTCTTTTCCCTTTTTTCTCATTTTATTTTTTTATTTTGTAATTCTGAGGCATAACTTTTTTTATTATTGTGTTTTTAATTCTCAGACTGTGATGAAAGCTACTCGTCGCCAGTTGGAGAGGGAGCTTCTTCAAGAAGACGTTGCACGCCTTGAAGACTTGCCCTCCTATAGCCTTCTCAGTCGGTAGGGTAACAGGTGCATCTCGCGTTTTTCTGAAGGTATGAATCCATGTTTCCACACCAGACTTGCTATCCGCAGGATGCTTCCTTCTCTTCTCTTCTGTTGTCGTCCTCATCGTTCTCGTGTGTCCAACTAGATAGTTTGCTTTATTGAGTTCCAGGTTGTAGGGTTTGGGCTTTGTTAATTTTCGACTGATTATTCGCAAGGGGTAGGGAGGAATATGCTAAGCAAGTCTGTAATGCTAAAGCAAGTAATTAGAGCTTTTGCTGCAAGGTTTGAATAGCAAAATGATAATAGGCACACACTTCTCCCATCAATTGATTTCCCCATTCAGGCTGGGCGAATATGTATTTGCTGATAATCGATTTGAGTTTAACACCTTTAAAGATGCATGGAAATATGAACGGTCAAAGCAAATGCAAGTGTATGCATCCTTTAAAGGTTTATGATTCTGGACCTTGATATTGAGAATATAAGCAAGTAGTCATGTTCTTGAGGGAAAAGTGCAGTTTTAGTCTCGTTTATGCTATGCTTAAATCATTTTCTCGTAAATGTTAATTAAACTTGGTAAGGTATCATTAGGAGAATTGCTATCTTCGTCTGTATCTTTGATCTCAATCAAATTGGTCCACTTACGAGTTTACGATTTCTTCAATTTGAAAACTTTTTGGTTGGCAAGATACTGTGATGGGGTTAAGGGTGGCGCTGTAGGGCTGGCGTTGGCAAGGGCGAGGGGAGTCGGCTCAGTGGGGCGGGGTTTAGGCAAGGGCCAGGTTTTCTATTTTCGATTATTTAAATTAATATTTTATATTTGTATTCTATATTGTATAAGGATTTCAAGAATATATTTTCTTTCATTAATCCATTTGCTACTTCAATTTCTAAGTATGAAATTTTAGATGAAACATTATAGTGTAATATAGAATCTCAAAAATGATAATGGATCATTGTATTAAATGCAAGGAGGAAGCTAAGGTTGCATTCCAAAAGCACAGTTATTATATATGAAAAAGATAAAGATAGTACATGAATATATTGGCCCAACAATGTTCACGTTGCCATTTTAGCGCAACATTTGGCTGCACAAACAAAAGCTTCATTTTGGCCTTTTTGCGCCAAAATATAGTCGTCGGAGATGCTCTATAACAAATTAGCAAGCCTAGAATGATAGATTTAGGGTTCGAGGAAGAAACAAAGTCCCACAGATAATCAACTATAAGGTACTCATGTCCAAAGATCCACACGAGAGTTGGGTATGAAGGTATCATTTGGATATCTAGATGCCGGTATTGATATCCAAGTTGAAAGATACAATAGATACCGCCATCCAGCTTGATAGCAGCAAGGTAGATCATATGTAAGACCTTACTAATTATAAGGTGAGATTCAATCAGAGGAGGCATAAGGCTCTTGCACGTACACCTCTTATTAATATATGTCAGGGTTTATAAGCTCTTCAAAATATCTTATTAGTTCTTATGACTTGTTTGGTAAAATTTGTTTGAAAGAATTTCTATAATCCTTAAAAATGTAAGGAGATCCCACGTTTATATTAATGACAAAAAAAGATATTAGTCCCCGGTACAAAATGGACCACACTAGACGCGAACAATCTGTCAAAGTTGCTAAAATCTCAAAAGCTCTACTATCTTATTTTATACAAATACTTCAACAAACAAAATCTAGCATCTTATGAGGTCTAAAAACATCTTATAAAATGTAGAACTTATAAGGTCTTTTTAATAAGCTTAGTCAAACACTCTAAATCTTTCGCGTGCTAAACAAAAGTGATACTTTGTGTCAATGCAGTTATGCTTCACACTTATTAGCCTTCTACTATGAAGAAATCAATAACGCTTCTTTCAATTTTCCTTTTACAAACTCAAAGTCCTTTCTTAACTTTTGAACAGACAATGATTCGCGTATTGATGTGTAAAATAGAAAAAAAAAAAAAAAAAAAAAAAAAAAAAAAGTCCTTTCTGAAAATTATGAGGGCGGTGCATATTTAATCTATTCTCACTTTACTTCCGTTCAGAAGTAAAGAGAATATCTACGTCTAACCTCTCAAGTCTCAAGAAGTAATAATATTATTCATGTATAGCACCAGTCCAAAAAAAGCAATACTAGTGCCGATCATCTTCATTTTCCTCAAATTAAATTTCATATCAGATCGTCACAACTAGTTACACTTCAAACTTCAAAGCAGAATCATCATTATGTTAGTTAAGTAAATCAAATATCCATTTATCTTGTTCTGTTAGTTGTCCACTAATTAGTTTGTGCAGGTCCTAAACTAGCGACCAGTTAACTTCATTTCTCAACCCTTTATCAATTACTACTAATTGCAGGGGCTAACCACAGCCGACTCATCACTCTTCAAGAATGCAGAAAAACAAGTTATTCTGTTGGAAACAGATGTACGTAAGCTAACTGGATATTCAAATGACCACCAAAATCTTTTTCAAGAGAGTTTACTGCAACGGTCATGAGATACCAGTGGCCAGTGGGTTGCATGCACGTATAAAATGCAAACTCAAACACTTTAACACTATAAGATCATCAATGTTCTCAAATATCGAAGAAACTAAACAAGGCAATACAAACTAACTCGAAACAAGGGTGTAACACCTCATTGTGAAGTCAAATCTTTAACTTGCGGTTATAGATAATCATGACCATACATATAATTGTACGCTCAATTCAAGTTCATTCGTAGATCCACGAGTGAAGGCTGCTCCTCCATTCAGCAATTCCTTCTGGGAACCACAGAGCAATCTCCTTTCTTCCGCTCTCAACTGCATCACTGCCATGAATGACATTCCTGCATTTGCAAGGAAAATAATCTTACATCAGTATTGGCTTTTATAGTCTTAGACAACTTTAAATGTTTCTGAAGTATCAAGAATACACTACTATGCTACACATCTAAAATTTGAAACTGACGAAGATTCAAAGTACAAAACGGTCACAAGGACAACATTCGACACAAAAACCTACCCCTCCTCTAGACAGGGAGGACTTCTACTAAGAGAAACACAGTTTCAAAATCAACAGCATCATAAGAGGGAAGAAAAAAAGGTTCTCTACAAAGTTAAATTATAATTAGGGATAACTACAAAAACTGCCCCTAAGCTTTAATCTAGTAAAAAAAAAAAAAAAACTTAGCTATCTTTCAAATTACAAATACCCATTAACATTTTTTTCTATTTTACAAATTGCACCCTTAGAAGGGGGGTATTTGTAAGGTAAATATAAATCTCAATGAAGTGGTTGTAACACCTTAAGGGGGTATTTGTAATTTTGAATGATAATTGGATATTTTTGTAATTAGACTAAAACCTCAAAAGTAGTTTTTGTGATTATCCCTTGCAATTATTTGAATGAGAAGTAATATAAGTAATTATGATCAGACTGACTGATTCACAGATGGAGCTTTTTGTTAAATATAATCAACCATCATCATAAAAGCAAAATTTACCTGCCAATATCAATGGCATAATCACCACGGATAGTCCCAGGAGCAGACTCAGCAGGGTTGGTGGCTCCAATGATCTTTCTCCCAGTAGTTACCACATTCTTACCCTCCCAAACCATAGCAACAACAGGCCCAGAGATAATGTACTCAACAAGCCCATTGAAGAAAGGCTTTGCAGATAAATCAGCATAGTGCTTCTCAGCAAAAGGACGGTCCACAGTAATAAACTTCAGACCTGTTTGTAAAACAGATGCATTTTATTGAATTAACAATCACAACAATGACCCTACAAGAAAGTTATCAGAAAGCAGCACACGTTATAATTCTCATTCTTTTGTGAAACAAAATATTAAGCAGATGTAAACTAATCGACAAAAGCAAGACCGCATGAAAAGAATCTTAGTTATTCAAATTTGTAAACTATATAAATTTCCCAAATATTTGGTATATGTATGTAACCAACAAAAGAAAAGTGTTGATGACTTCATGTACACCCTTTTGTTTCTCTTCTAAGGGTCAATTACAAAAATTACCCCTGAGGTTTAGCTTAATAACAAAAAAAGACAGTGGTCTTTTAAAATTACAAACATCCCCCTAACCTTTTTTTTAGCTTAAAAATTACACCCAAAAGAGACCTCAAGTGGGGGTATTTGTTAGGTATATATAAACCTCAAGGTGGTATTTGTTAGGTATATACAAACCTCAAGGTGGTATTTGTAATTTCGAAAGATAACAAGAGTTTTTTGTAATTCGAAAAAACCAGGGGTAGTTTTTATAATTATCCTTTTTTCTAATTGTTGTATAGCTCTATAACTCTAATGAGCATAAATCAAAAACTAGCAATACGAGAACAAATCAATATGTATGACTCAAACATTGCTTAAAATCAGCATCAAACATCATATAACCAGTGAGTTGGGCCGTTAATGACTAATTACAGAGCTAACATCTCACTTCTCTAGAATCAAGAAAACAAGACAGAATACATAACAAATACATTATATAACCCAAAGAAAAGGGAAATTGTTAACACCTGACCATACAAACATGAAATCACTAATCACAATTGATGAAAAAAGGAAAATATATATTAATGAAGTTGGGAGAAATGTTACCTTTCAAAGTAAAACCTTTCTTTTCAAACCTGCCAATAATCTCACCAACCTGAATCAAACCAAATAACATCAGGAAAGCAAATATTAGAAAAAAGTATATTAAAACATTATCTAGGTTTTCTTTGCTAGAACACACTAGATCCACTGCACTTCTTCCATGTCACCAACAAAATTAACAACTAACATTAAATTTATGTACTTCACTTCATGAAACTTCAGAAAACGAAAAAAAAAAAACAAATTCATTGATATACAGAAGCAAAAAGAAAAAAAAATACAATAAAGTTACTCTTTCCATGAACAATTACAAAATTCAGTAATCAACTAAAAAAAAAACCTTGTAAACGCTCGAGAAAATACGGAAAAACTGTCAAAAGGAAAACACGAACCAGGCCTCTTTGAACGCCATCAGGCTTGATCATAATGAAAGTCTGCTCCATTTTCAATGCGGCGGCTAAGCGTAGTTGGAGTTTGCGTTTGAATAGAGTGAGGCTGAGTGGAGTCGATACGGAGGCTATATATATAGATCGATAGTATCTAAGAATATATGTGGTACTCAAAAACACATCCAGGAACCCTAGAACACCTTTGCTTTGGAATATTCTGTTAATGAACCCTTTAAGGCTACGATTGGATGTGAAATAAATTTTATTTTTGTTTTGCTGGAGAATCTTTTTTGATCAAATCTACCATTATTTATGAAAATTTTCAGACAATATATTATTCTCTCACTTTTACTTTTTTCTATTTTTTCTCTTATAAATCGCATCTACACATTTTTTCACAAAAAACTAATCATTATTACACATTCTCCGACAAATTTCACTATTCACTAACTCACACATTTCTAACTACCAATCATATCGAATTATTATTTTATTAATTTTAAATCGAATCAACTTTCATTATTACTTTTTTATCTCACATCCAATCACACTCTCAAAATTCATTTTTTTTCTTCTAAATTTTTTTTTTTTTTACCACTATTCTCTAAAAAATGAAAGTATATCCAATCGCGCCCTCTAACTGATTCTTCTTTCTTCTTTTCCTTTTTCCTTTTTTTTTGGGGGTGGGGGGATAATATCAATTTTATACTCCAATTATACCATGTTTTCGGTTTTAGTACCCCAATTTAGGTCTCATCAAAAGATTTTGGCCATGTATGGTTATATTTTCAAATCTAATTTTCCACTTTATAACTCATTAGGAAATGAGTTTATGTTTGTTTAGAAAGTTCTAAGTATAAATGAAGTCGTTTGCAGTTTTTACTTTTTTTATGAAAATATTCATTTGAAAACACAACCAAATAAATTTTCACCACAATCACGCAAATCTATGTGAAAATACACTACAATCATGCAAATATAATTCAAAAATACATTCAAAAAACTATATCCAAACATATTCATTTCCAAATAGAAATTCAGACAACAAACCAAACATATTCTCAATTTTCACACAAAAATCAGTAAAATTTAAAAATTCATTTACCCACATAAACCTCCTAAAGTAGCTCACAAATTGACAGTCAATTAACGAGATGAGGTCGAACTAATATAAAAAGAAAACGTCAATGACCAAAAAGTAGGGTACCAAACTAAACAAAATAAAAAAATAAAAGAATACTTGGGCACCAAAATTAAAATTATTATTTATTTTCCTTTGCCATTTACATAATTACTTAGAAATCAATGTAGCATATTATGTACCTTTGTTTTCTTTATATTAGCTTTTCCTCTAGAAACTTTTTGTTATTTGAAGAATTTGCAAAAGAATGGAAAAAGAGAGAAGATAAAAAGAGTGGGAATTTTGTCTTAAAAGTGTATTGAATATTCTCAAAAGTGTCCAACAATGGTCCAAGCTATAAATTCTAATTCTCAACAACTCACACACACAAAAGGAAGCCCATAATAATTTTGCTAATCGGAATGATTTAGGTAATTAGGCTTTTTAACAGATTACTGCATTTCTTTTACGAGTTACACAAATGAACCCCAGAAAAGGCTTAAAATAATAATCGAAAACGGCTTGAAGGTAGCCAATTTTTATTTAAAATCGTTCAGATACTCGCCGTTTTTATTATTTCATTTGTTTTTCTCTTTTTTTTTCTTGACAAAAAACGTTGATTTGGTGATTGATTTAAATGATATTACAGCTTTTCCAGAACTTGGTCGTTTGACCATAAATTTTCTGTAAAGTTGTTTTCATTGTTTCCTCATACAAAACAATTGATTTTTTTATTTAAAACTTAATGAAGTGAAGTAAAGTTCACTTCACTTAAAAAAAAAAAAATTAGGGTATGTTTGTTTAGTGATTGAGAGTGATTGGAGGGAGTTTCTGGAAAGTGATTGGGGAAAGGGAGTTTGATGTGATGTATTGAAAAATGTGTGTATTAGTAGAGAAATGCATCGGGAAGCGTAATGTATGTTTGGTAGGTGATTGGGGGAAGTGATTGGGAGAAATTGGTGATTGGGGGATGTAAAACAAACATACCCTTAATAAAGTCGGCCAAGGCTTGGGCGACTTCTACCAATTTTTTTTTTATTTTAAAATTTAGTAAAGTTGGCTAGACCTTGGCCAACTTTCAGCAGAATTTTTTTAAACATATAAAAGTCGGCCAAGTACGGGCCAACTTTTGCATGACAATCTGCAGCCTGATTCACGGAGTGGTACGATGTGTAGATTCACATGTGCAGAAGCATACGTGCTTTTATAGTTGAGGGGCATGATAATTCTATTTTGTTTCTGTCTTCCTCACTTCAATTATATAGAGAACTATATTTCTCTTCTTTCTCCCTCAATTACATACATAATCAAAGTTTGTTTTCTCTCCCTCCCTCCCTCCGTCGACACAAGCAGCATGAAATGGTTAGTTTCTTTTTTCGTTTGTCAATTCTATTTTGTTTTGTTTGTAGATGATTATAATTATATTAATTAGTTGTTACGTAGCGATAAATTAGTCTAGTTAAATTTGATAATGATATGAATTAGTTGTTTTATGTTGCTACATAGTGATAAATTAGTTTAGTTAAATTTGATAATTATATGAGTTAGTTGTTTTATATTGTTACATAGTGACAAATTAGTTAATTAAATTTGACAATTATATGAATTAGTTATTTTATGTTGCTATATAATGATAAATTAGTTTAGTTAAATTTGATAATTATATGAATTAGTTGTTTTATATTGCTACATAGTGATAAATTAGTTTAGTTAAATTTGACAATTATATGAATTAGTTGTTTGTTATTGCTATATAGCGATAAATTAGTGTTTGTCATCATGACTTTACGTTGACTTTATTTGGACACCTTATGATTTTACGTTGTCTCGGTATTAAGAAGCTTGGTGATAGGTGTTTCACAGATGTGCGGAGATCATCATGTCTACTGATTAACTATGTGATTATAGAGTTACATCATCTCAGGAAAGTTATGGCAGTTCGACATGATGCAATTAATCCCTGAGTCTGTTCCACCACATCACAAAATATTGCATTATGTAGATCGTAGAGGACATTCGGGTAAAGATTCGGCTATTCAACACCAATTATATATTGCTTAGTGGACATACCGACATGAAGTTATTGTTAAAACACATTCTTTTAATGCATCTAGACACCCATACGAGGGATATATCCGCTGGTTTGATAACATTACACGTCGTTTGATATCTCCCTCAAGTATGTCTATGGCCCAGGGATAACCATCACCGTCAGTTGCATGTGATGATATGGTACATTTAGATTATATGATATATAGTTAAAGTATATTTTATCTTTATGATTTTAATTTTATTGTGTTTTACGCTTGTTTCAGGAACAAGCACTTGAGAAATTAAGGATTACTCATGAAGAGGATGATGATTATGACTCATTCAGGAGATCTTCAACCAGATATAACGTCCCATTTTCATATTTTTGAAATAAAACACGTTTTAAAAATAATAGCTCTATATGAAATAAAACGCGATTTCTAAGTATTCCAAAGAACGTTTACCTTTTTTAAATAATAAATAAAATAATTGTTTAATAACAATTCCCAAAAATCATTCCATAGGCCAATTTCAATTCCAAAGAAAATGGTCCAACAAAGAAAATATAAAAAATTAAAGTTCATTATTCTAAATTTTTATTTTTGGGTCACCGCCACCAAGTGTCCCACCAACTCCATCAATACGAAATGGAATTTAATTTGGGTTGCGCATTCAAAACTCGGTAGGGGCAAATTTGTCCAAGCTAAATACACAAATACACATCACATTATAACATGCTTATAATTTGAAATTTTAATCAGTTTTGTAGTTATAGCTATGGAATTGAAATATGGCTCGCACTCGCTTTGGGTTTTGAAAGTCAGCGGCTACGATAATCTAGAGGGGGTGAATAGATTATCTCCATCTTTCGATTTCGCCTCTTTTTAAAACCGAATGCTCAAATACAATAACAAAGGTGCGGAATGTAACCAACACACGACGATTTAAAGAGGTTCAACCCACCTAGGGCCTAATCCTCTACCACCCCGAGTATATCAGGGATGGATTTCGAAAAGAAAAAGAATTTTATTAATTACCAAAATTAATACAAATTCAACTTACAACACCTGAAGAGCACCACACTCTTCTTCAACACCACCTTTGAGATTACCACAATCTCCTTTGAAGATTACCACAATCTTCCTTCAACGGCACCTTGTGAAGATTACCACAATCTTCAACCTTGAAGAATACCAAATTCTTCAACACCTCAATAAGAAGATTACCACAATCTTCTTCACCTATCACCTAGATCATCCAAGTGTGTTCTTACCACAAGAACACTCACAAGGATATCTTGTGTTTGAATGATAACCAAAAATCAAGATTACAACTCAATAATGAATATTACAATTTGAGTGCAAAGTGTAATCAAGAATAGCCTAGACCTCAAAGATGTGAAAGTGATAAGCTAGCAATTTTACAACAAGAATAATAACAATGAAAGACTAAGTGTTTGCTTGAAGTGTATCTTGTTGTGTTGTATCTCAATTGTTGTTTTGGTTGCTCCAAAACTTCCTCTATTTATAGGAGATGATTGATCAAGCATAGGCTCTTGGGGATTGAAAATCTACGAAAAATACAATTAAAATCAAGAAAATAGCTGTTAGAAATCAATCCCACAATTTAAGGAAATGTGTCATTTGTCAAACGGTCATATTTTTTTGTCAATACACAGGCGGCGATGGTCGCAGAAATAGACGTTGGAAAAATACACAAAGAAAATAACACGGCCGACGGCCGACGTCTACCTCGACCGGCCGACCATCACCCCAACCTAGGTCCCCCTCATGGATTTTGCAAAGATTAAAAGTTCTGCTTTCAAACACTTGCTTGCAGTGTCGGTCGCACTGGCGACGGTCGGCCGATCGATCGGCCGACGCCTTCGAGCGGCCCGACCTTGTTTTTCCTTCCGTCTCATTTTCTGTTTCTAAAAACATCTTGTGCGGGTTGCCCTATAGGGCGACCAGGTCGACCACGAGACGTAAATGTTGTCCAATTTTTGTCAAAAATAAAACCCAAGAAATACTCCGAAAATTTAGTAAAAACATTTTAAACCAATCGAGAGTATTTAGACAACATTTAGGAACCTTGTTTAGGAGTGAAAAATCCATTGATATAAAATCATTAAAAGTGTTGTCCATTATTATCAAAAATAAACTTGAGGAAATACTCCGGAAAATATTAAAACCATTTTAAATCATTTAGGAGTATTTGGACAACCTTTAAAAGCATTGTTTTGGTGACAAAATAAAATCATCAAAATTAAGATAAAAACACGTATCAAACAATCTCCCCCTTTTTGATGATTACAATCCAAAACAATTTTTACACAAACTAAGAGAGCAATTTTGAGAAAAGATTTTCCGGTAAAAACATTTGACCGTTTGGAAGCAACCAAAATTTCCAAAAATATTAAAGCAACCAAGTAGGGAGTAAATATTTTCAATAATAAGCACAAGCTCCCCCTATCAACAAGCACATCAAGAATAATGTAAGAGCAATAATCCATAAGCTAAAAGCTTTAGCTTTACGATTTGATCAAGAGCTTATAAGCTCCCCTGTCACAAAACAACATTAAACAATAATATAAGTCCATCAAGCAACAATTGGACTGAGAACAAATCACAACTTATGGCTTTTATGAGCCATAGCTTATAGCTTTTATGACAAGCTTTTATTAGCTTCGCTTTTATTAGCTTCTTTGAGCTAATGAGCCAATATCCTGTTTCTCCCCCTTTGGAATCATCAAAAAGAATGTTAGGATGGTGAAAACACCATACAATAATATTGAAGCGCGCCAAAGGCGGTTTAATAGCCGTTGAGCAATTAAGGCATAATAATTCAAGGAAAATTGGATAATTGAAACATAAAAGATCCATAAGCTTATTAGTAAGCTAAAAACATGATTTCAAAAGGATTTTAAGACATTTTGAAGCAAGAGAATCATGTAGAAGTTGAAAGTTTCATTGCGACATTTTAACAAACACCTTGTGTGTGTGAAAAATAGAAGAGGTTGTATATAACCTTTGTAAATGGTTCAAGCCAAAAAAATTTCATAACATCAATCAACCTCATTTCAAAGCTCAAAAAAATCATATGCACCATATGCAATAATTTGTTCATCAATTAAGAAGCTCAAAGTAGATTCTCAAGGGTTCAACCCAATTGAGATAAGCTAAGAATGATCAAGGCATTTCAAATGCCAACAATTAGAGCATCCAACAAGTAATAAGTCATGCTTTCAACAATACATGTATCAAATGTCCCAACATATCCAACTAAGCATAATGAACAAAGCAATAAAAGAAGCACTTTTACCATCAAGTACTTCATACCAATTATCAAACAATGCTTTAGAGCATTTTTACCATCAAATACTCCATCAAAGTCATGATCATTCACAAGTTATTATCAACTTGCAATTTTAACCCTTTAAGAAAAACAAGCAAATATCATTAGTACAAATGAGTTTTACAAAAGTTCATAAAAGTACAAAGCAACTTAAATGAAAATGCTAGAAAGTAAAGGGGTGGGGTAACATCATTCCTCATCCGAGGAGAAGCAAGATCCAGGAATTAAGTCCTTGATGAATTTCTTTAACTTGCCGATAGACTTTTGCATTTTGGAGGTCTTTTGCTCCAAAGCCTCATACCTCGTCTCATGAAAAGCCCTCATCTCATCAAATTCGGCTTGAGTATACCTCTGGCGGTTGAGCACCGTATTACCCTCCGGATTGCTCGGTTCGCCCTCTTCCACCAATCTTGCGGCCGGCGTCATCAAAGAAGTCATTAGGATCGGGAGACTCTTGACCTCTTCCTCTCGCCATTTTGGTTGGTCGGATTTCCATGTTCTTGCGCATAGTGACCATTTGGGTGATGTTATCAATGTCAAAGTCGTTTTGAAATACCTCCGAGTTACACTCCGACGAAGGTAGTCGATTGAATAAGAAGTTTACAAATCCAATTTCCCATAACCAACTTCTTATTACCTTGAGTAATGGACTCGATTAGACATTGGATAAGTATGGCACCAAAGTTAAGAGGTTCCTCCTAGCAATCTTATAAGTCAAAAAAATCCATATTGCTAGGCATCTTTCCGACTTACCACAAATGCAATATGCGACAATGACCGATAAAATGCGATGCTCAAGTGTCATTGCCAACAAGGAATACTTTGGCCATACTCCCAACACGTCTTAACTTCTTTCATCGACACCCCCAACATTTCATCATTCCAAGTCCCACAAGAGAAATAATCCCAACCACCTTCTCTAACATGTAAAAGCGGCAAATATCATTGGGAGTCCATCTAAAATGACGACCCTTTATAAGCGAATTAACGGCAATCGGCTTTCTATCATTGTCATATTCGACCCACATATTGGCATAAAAGAGTTGGATAATATCATCATCATACAATACATAAGCATGCTCCCATAAATACATCAACCTTGCTCTCAAAAATCCTCTTATAGTAGGATACTCATTTGTAAATGAACTAAAGCGACACATTTTAGTCCGAGCAATAGATTTACCTCCCATCCCCGAATCCTCATAGTACCATTCCGCATACTTATTGATGAAATTAAGAGCATTGCGAGAATTTGGAGCTTGAGTAACAAGAGATTTTTTACCTTTCGCCCAACGGCAATTTTGAGCGAAATAGTTCCGCGAAGCTCGGTAATTTGGGCCCGAGAGAGAATGGGATTTTGAACATCATCACCTTCTTGAGCCACGTTTCTTTGAGCGGCTCGAATATCCCTTTGTTAAACCCGTCTCGCCGATTTCTCGAAGTACCCTCTCCGCCCTTTCTTCTCTTAGAAGTGGGATTTTGATCGGTGGAATTTCTTGGAGGAGCCATATATGTAAGATTCTTGTGAAAATAAGAAGATTAGCAACAAGAATCGTGAAAAATGATGAAGAATTGAAGATTTTGAAAAAAGGGGAAAAATTCATTTTGCTATAGGGTTTGGGGGGTTTTGTTCATTTACGAAAGTGAAGAACAGATCGTTTTAAGCTTGAAAAATAACCTGGGCGACACGGTCGAGGTGGGGTGCGACGGTCGAGTGCGGCGGCCGGTCGCCCCCCCTTGTGACCGCCCCGGTGATTTTTCTTTCTCCCCAGTTTTCCAAAATTCGATTTTACACCCCAAAAGTTTTAAAACTTTGCAAAAAAAATAGTTTGGACTATATCCAACAAATATGGGTTTGAAAGAACATATAACCGATAAAATCGAGACTAAACAAGTAGTGCCTTAAAAAGAAAAAAATTTGCAAGATCAATTAGGGGCACTTAAGGGTCAAAATGAAATATCTTGAAAGATATGTGCATAAGCATAAAATCGAGTTTAAAAAAATACGAGTAGACATACCTCGATGGTTTAAGAAACTTGAAGACGTAATAGCCAATGAGTATGAAGTATGTATTCTACACAATTCTTAGACAACATATGCATAGAAAATACAAGTGTAGGCAAGTAATATGAGATATCAAAAGAGCTTATGCTATAAGATTTCATAAGAGATAATAAGCCACATAAGTTTAATAAAATGCTCAAGGGTTTTAGAAAATCATGCAAGGTCTCTTTTTTTTTTAAAAAAATTTAAACTCATAAATATATAAGAGACCTATATTGAAAATAAATACTTGAAGATTCATTTTGCAATTAAGACACAATTAAGAGTATGCATAGATTTAAAAATAAAATGCATATACAAATGGGGAGATACGGTTTACCAATTCGCCGTTTCCATGGGTTGTGTCTTTCCCATTGTTGATGATATCTTCCCATTTGAAGTCACTTTGTTGATGATGACTTCTCCATTTCCAAGTTTGGTTACCTTCCCATGGTTGATGGTTTCTTCTTCTTTGAAAATCATCTTGTTGATGATGTCTTTGCCATTTCAAGGATTGTGTTCTACCCATTTTTGATTATACGCTCTTCTTGGAAATTGGCTTTGTTGAGAGTAGTTTCTCCTTCTTTGATCAAATGAAACGTTCATTTGATGTTTTCTTGGTGGCATGAATTTTCTCCGATTTTTGCTTTGCCGGGTACCTAATAGCACATTGTTTTGTGGTACCCTCATGTGTTTGGGTCCTTTAAGATTAGCTTTGAGACTTTTAGGTCTCCAACAATATTTAGAGCTATTTCTGGCCCGACAAGAATTAGCCGTATGACCCTTTTTGCCACAATAAAAACAAGTAATAATTCTAGGAGCATAATGACCAATATGCATAGTGACTTGATCCTTTTTCATATGATTAACAACATTAGGCTTATGATCAAGTCCTTTATCACAATTATGAATATCAACAATATTGGACATTTTGTTGGTACTCAAGTTAGATTTTAATAAATCCTTTTTCATGCAATCAATATTCTCAACAAGAGTACTATTTTCTTTTTCAAGGTTTCTAACCTTGTCAAGTGTGGTGGTGTGAGCACATGATAGTGATTCATAAGAAGTAAATAAACTATCCTTATCATTTTTCAAAATATTGAATTCCTTTTTCAAATTTTTGTATCTAACAAGTAAGCTTTGGAATTCATTTTGAAGTTCATCATAATCATTTTGTAAATCACTATAATCATTTTGAATGACAATATCATAGGAAGTAGAGGGTTTAAGACATACCTCATTTTCTTCTTTGATGCCCATAAAACAATATTCAACTTCTTCATAATTGGAAGTTGTAAGAGCTTATTCCTTAGATTTGAGCTTGTATGACCTTGAGAAGTAGATGCTTTTGTTTGACTCCTTTCATTTGCAAATACTCCATAGATGGCTTCTAATTTTTGCCATACTTCATGTGTGCCGACTTTATTCCTACAATATGTTCATATTCTAAATTAGTAAATGAACAATACAAAATATTTAAAGCCTTACCGTTTAAGGAGATGATTTTCTTTTCTTCATCATTGAGCTTTTTGAAGCCTTTTGAGGTGTATGGTGTATCTTTCGTCGGAATGGATTCTCCATTAATGACGGTGTTCCAAATGTCGAACCCGCAACCTTGTAGATAGCATTCCATTCTTTCTTTCCAAAAATTAAAATTCTTGGAATCAAATAGTGGTGGCTTGGTGGTGGAGGTGCGGATAGATGAGCTTCGTTAAATGGCCGTCGATCGTTTCTCTTCACTCGCGATGTGAAACGAGCTTGCCAAAAGTTTGGCTCGATACGAGTTGTTAGGATCGAAAGTGCTTCTTTGGATTTGACGATTGTCCCCACAAACCAACACGAGTCTTTTCTAGCGCGTTTTGTCCTCACTCACGCGCACTCGAAAAACTTCCCTGGGGTCACCCATCCCATGTCTCTCCAGGTCAAGCACGCTTAACCTCGAGTTTCTATGTAATGGACACCGAGAAAAGAAGATGCACCTTGTTGGTATGAGTAGTACATATCTAATCATTTAAGCTCTACTTTTTAATGTCAACTGAGGTTGATTCTGTAGGGCACCCTACGAGTTCAATGGGGCAGAGCAGCCCCACACTAAGTGGTGGACGGACATGAGGGGCTTCGCAAGAATCCATATGGATCCTCGGCAAGTTGGGCGACCCAGCGGCTCCGATGCGATCTGACAAATCCTAAGGGTGATTTGGGACCCCATAATCCCAACAATCTCCCCCAGCACCCGGGCGGATTTGAACTTGCAACCTCGCTTTGATACCAATTGAAAGTCCAAGCGGCTACGATAATCTAGAGGGGGGGGTGAATAGATTATCTCCATCTTTTCGATTTCGCCCTCTTTTTAAAACCGAATGCTCAAATACAATAACAAAGGTGCGGAATGTAACCAACACACGACGATTTAAAGAGGTTCAACCCACCTAGGGCCTAATCCTCTACCACCCCAGTATATCCGGGATGGATTTCGAAAGAAAAAGAATTTTATTAATTACCAAAATTAATACAAATTCAACTTACAACACCTTGAAGAGCACCACACTCTTCTTCAACACCACCTTTGGAGATTACCACAATCTCCCTTTGAAGATTACCACAATCTTCCTTCAACGGCACCTTGTGAAGATTACCACAATCTTCAACCTTGAAGAATACCAAATTCTTCAACACCTCAATAAGAAGATTACCACAATCTTCTTCACCTATCACCTAGATCATCCAGTGTGTTCTTACCACAAGAACACTCACAAGGATATCTTGTGTTTGAATGATAACCAAAAATCAAGATTACAACTCAATAATGAATATTACAATTTGAGTGCAAAGTGTAATCAAGAATAGCCTAGACCTCAAAGATGTGAAAGTGATAAGCTAGGCAATTTTACAACAAGAATAATAACAATGAAAGACTAAGTGTTTGCTTGAAGTGTATCTTGTTGTGTTGTATCTCAATTGTTGTTTTGGTTGCTCCAAAACTTCCTCTATTTATAGGAGATGATTGATCAAGCATATGCTCCTCTTGGGGATTGAAAATCTACTGAGAAAAATACAATTAAAATCAAGAAAATAGCTGTTAGAAATCAATCCACAATTTAAGGAAATGTGTCTGTCAAACGGTCATATTTTTCTTTGTCAATACAGGCGGCGATCGCACGAGAAATAGACGTTGGAAAAATACACACAAAATAACGCAGGCGGCGATTGGCCGACGTCTACCTCGGCCGGCCGACCATCACCCCAACCGGTCCCCTCATGGATTTTGCAAAGATTAAAAGTTCATTTCAAACACACTTGCAGTCACGGCCGCACTGGCGACCGATCGACCGGGACGGTCGACGCCAGGAAGCGACGGGTCGACTGCTTGTTTTTCCTTCCGTCTCATTTTTGTTTCTAAAAACATCTTGAGTACGGGTTGCCCTATAGGGCGATAAATGGTCGACCACGAGGCAGATGTAAATGTTGTCCAATTTTTGTCAAAAATAAAACCCAAGAAATACTCGAAAATTTAGTAAAAACATTTTAAACCAATCGAGTATTTAGACAACATTTAGGAACCTTGTTTAGGAGTGAAAAATCCATTGATATAAAATCATTAAAAGTGTTGTCCATTATTATCAAAAATAAACTTGAGGAAATACTCCGGAAAATATTAAAACCATTTTAAATCATTTAGGAGTATTTGGACAACCTTTAAAAGCATTGTTTTGGTGACAAAATAAAATCATCAAAATTAAGATAAAAACACGTATCAAACAGGTTTCACAAAGGGAACTTTTATGCCCCGAACCTCTGTATGGCCCCACACGTCTATACACACATAGCACATAGAAAGCATAATTATCAAGCAACATATATAAGTCATTTAACAATGACAAATAATATAGAGTTAGAAAACTCCTACCTCGAAAAGTAGCATAGAATGTGATGAAACAGTGCAATGTTCTATTCCCAAAAATTCTCGTTGACTACACATTAAATTTTTAATTAGTATTAATATATTATAACTTTTATATATAGTTTATATATATAGGGATATGATCTCGTAAGGCAATATCTTACTGTAAGTCAATGTGGATTAATTCTATCCATCCACTCCCTTTGATCAATGGTCCAGATGCCTATTACAATTACATCATTTATCAATTAATTAAAAGATAAAAAGGGCAAAATAATAACTAACAAAATCCTCAGTAACCACCTTCCCATTAATAACGCCCTACAATTATGGATGTGATGAAGATCACATTTCCATAATCGAAAACACAATCACACAAAAAGACAGGCAAAAATTACGAGATACACCATGGAAGATCAATATACTCATCAACGTCAAGGTGATTTATCAATGAACACCACGGAGGAGCAGAATGCACACCAGCAATCGGAGCACACATTGATGGAAACAATAGAAGAAACCTAAGGATATCGAGGAGAGAGAATTGATTCATGTATTTAATTTCAGAAAAATGATGCAAAAATAGTGTATATGTGATGTGTAACTAGACGAATATGATGCATAAATAGTTTACATTGAACATTGAGTCATTTCAAAAGTGACAGTAGAAGTTCGTTGTTTTAAAATAGTGCATAATTATTGTGTGTGTGATGTATAATTAGACGAAAATGATGCATAAATAGTTTAGATTGAACTCGAGTCATTGTAAAAGTGATAGTAAAAGATTGTGATTTTAAAATAGTGCATAATTATTATGTATGCGATGTATATTTAGACAAAACGATGCATAAATAGTTTACATTGAACCTTGAGTCATTTCAAAAAGTTACAGGCAAAAGTTCGTTATTTTTAAAATGGTGCATAATTATTGTGTATGTAATGTATAATTAGACGAAAGCGATGCATATATAGTTTATATTGAACATTGAGTCATTTCAAAAAGTTGCAGTCGAAGTTCGTTGTTTTAAAATGGCGCATAATTATTGTGTATGTGATTTATATTAGACGAAAACTATGCATAAATATTTTATATTGAATATTGAGTCATTTCAAAAAGTGACAGTCAAAGATTGTGTTTTAAAATAGTGCATAATTATTGTGTATGTGATGTATAATTAGACGAAAATGATGCATAAATAGTTTACATTGAAGTCGTATCCGATTTTGCGAAACAAAAAGAGGAAAATTGAAAGATGAAAACTCTTGCCAGATGAGAACAACCGGGGGAGAAAGAAGTGAAAAGTTTCAAAATGGAGGAGGGAGTTGAAAGCGAGAAACAAATCAGTAATCATATCCCTTGAAAACCAATAGACACAATTAGTTATAAAAAAAAATTGAAACATTGTTTCACCTAAAATACAAATTTTGCCCTTTATGGGCGGAAAATAAAAAAAGGCAAAAAATCGAAAAAAAAACTGATGCATTGGATTTGATAAATTAACGTATAGGATTAGTCCACACAGTCTAACAGTAATCCCCCTGCCACATTTGACCCTATACCTATATATATACATACAAATATAATATAATTAAAATTGATTGGGTAAAACGTTGGCTTGCTAGATTAAAAATAGGGATCCTAAAAGTAAACAATTCCTATTTCTCTTCTTTTCTTTTTCTTTCTTCCTTTCCCTTTTTCTCCTTTCTTTTCCCCTTATTTTTCTTCCCTACTTCCCTAGTAAACCCATTTCCCTCAAATCCCTCTCTATCTACATTACCCTAACCCCATACCCACCCCCTTCCTTCTTATTCTTTCTCCCGTAACCCCCTATCCATCTCTCCTTTTCTTTTTCGCTTTTCTTTCTTTCACTTTTTCCCTTATTTTTTTTTTTGTTTCTGGGTTTTTTACGGTGGTGGGATGGTGTTAGTGGTTCTTATCTTTGGGTTGTTGATGGTGGCCGAATGATGGTGGTGATAGTGGGGTGACTTTGGTGAGTTTGTGTTCACATGCAGTGGAATGAGAAGAGGAAGAATATTCCTTACCTTTGCAGCTGTAAAATATTTTTGTTATGTCTTAGAATGATCTAAGTGGTGTATTTTGTACTATAGGGTTAAGGTTTTAAATTAGGTAAAGATAGGGTTTCAGGACAAATTAACGTTAATTATTGCAGCTTATTTTCAGTCCAGATTTTAGCATAATTTTAGTTAGTAATTTATGGTAATATAGCTGAAATTGCTCAATGTATCTGGACTGAGTTTTGGCATAAGTTTGCTGGCCAAAATATTTTGTTGAGATGATGACTAAAGGTTTGGAATGTATAATAAGTTGGTAATCAATTTTGAAATTAAATTGATTAGCTGAAATCGATTAAAAATTAAAAATGAAATATTGACTTTTATATAATGTTAATTGAAGATTATTATGATAATTGGTGTTTTCTTGGTGTTACCTTATTTGTATAAATGACATGAGTTTGAGCTTGGGAATGGGCTTAAATTTTTTTACTGGGCCAATATATAAACTAAAGTCTAAAAACTAATTTATTAAGCCCCAATATAATAGAATTTTAGAAGTTCCCAATCTAAAACAAATCCCTAATTATATGATAATCGAGCCCTAATTTGTATTTTCCCCCCATTTTCTCGGATACTACATCTTACTCCCCTAAAAATTAATTTCGTCCTCGAAATTCAAATATTTACCAAAATTAAGAAAATCTGGGTACTTAGCTCAAACATCTTCAACTCGTTCACATGTGACTTCATTCTTATCGTGTCATTTCTATTGGACATTGATTAGGGCCACGTCTTTATTTCTTAATTTGTGTATTTTTCGTTCTAAGATAACCTTAGGTGCTTCTTCGTATGTCAAATCGTCCCTAATTTCTAATTCCGAATAATTGACAATATGACTTGGGTCATAAATGTACTTTCCGAGCATTGATACATGTAATACATTGTGAACGGATGACAACTTCGACGGCAATGTCAATTGGTATGCTAGTTCACCGATTCGTCACATAATTTTGAACGGGCCAATGTATCTTGGCTTTAATTTTTCATTTTCACCGAAATAAAATACATCCCTCATAAGTGCCACTTTCAAGAATACTTTTTCTCCCACATTAAATTGTAAATCCTTTATGGCCAAAGATAAGATTTATGCGCTTTGTGATAGCTTTATCCGGTCCCGAGCTTTCTCTATTTTCTCAAATGTCTGCTCAACTAACTCTGGTCCAAAAATTCTCTTCTCACCTACGCTCCAATACAAGGGTGATCTACACTTTCTTCCTTACAATGCCTCATACGGAGCCATTTTAATGGTTGTTTGATAACTATTATTGTAAAAGAACTCCACCAAAGGCAATATTGACTTCCAGTTTTCACCACAATTGAGCACACACGCCCTCATAATGTCTTCTACTGTTTGTATTATTCTTTCCGACTATCCATCTATCTGTGGGTGATAAGTTGTACTAAAGTTTAACTTCATTCCCAAGGTTGTTTGCAAACTTTTCCAAAATTTTGAAGTAAAACGCGGGTCTCTGTCTAAAACTATCGTCACAGGTACCCCTGCAGCCTTACAATTTCTTTAATATATATCTTTGCATATTGGTCCATTTTTAGCATCATTTTCACTGGCAGAAAATGTGTTGATTTTGTCATTCGATCCATGATAACCCACACAATATTATTCTTTTTTACTAATATAGGCAACCCGACTACGAAATATATTATTATATGTTCCCATTTCCATTTTGGGATCTCAAGGGGTTTTAGTAAACCTGATAGTCTTTGATGTTCAGCTTTGACTTACTGACACATCAAAAATTTCACTATAAATGATTTGATGTCTCTTTTCATGCTATTCCAGAAGACTTCTTTCAAGTCTCGGTACATCTTCATACCACCAGACTGAGCCGTATATGGCGTATTATGAGTTTCCTCAAGAATTTCTCTTCTAAGTTCTTCATTCTTAGGCACACATAATCTCCCTTTGTATGCCAATATGCTGTCAACTGTCATCTCAAAACCCTTATTGTTCCCTTCTTGAATTTGCTTCTTCATCTTATTCATAAATATATCACGTGGTTGGATCTCTTTGATTCTATCTCGTAACATGGTCGTACTACCAGTGTTGCTAACATTACTTATGTACTTATTGGTGGGGTCACAATCTCAATCTCCATCTTGGTGAACTCTTTCACCAATCCTTCTTGCTTCATTAGCAAACATGATAATTGACTCTTAGTTTTTCGGCTTAAAGCATTTCCTACCATGTTAGCTTTGCCCGGATGGTAATTGATAGTGCAATCGTAATCTTTTACTAACTCCAACCACCTTCTCTGCCTTATATTTACCTCTTTTTATGTGAAAATATACTATAGACTTTTATGGTCCTCATATATCTCACATTTAGTTCAATACAAGTAGTGTCGCCAAATCTTTGGAGCGTGTACTACTGCGGCTAGCTCCAAGTCATGGGTAGGGTAATTCAGCTCATGTGGCTTTAATTGCCTCGAGACCTAAGCAACTACCTTACTGTGTTGCATCAGAACACACCCAATGGCTAGTTTTGACGCATCGATATAAATAATAAATTCCTCTGTAGGGTCGGCCATTGTCAATATAGGTGCAGAGGTTAGTCTATGTTTCAATTATTGAAAACTTTCTTCGCATTTCTCATTCCATACGAATTTCTCCTCTTTTCTCGTTAACTGAGTCATGGGTCCAACTATTTTAGAAAATCCATTAATGAATCTCCAGTAATAGCCCACCAACCCAAGAAAACTACGAACTTCACTTGCACTCGTAGGTGCTTTTCACTCATTGACAACTTCAACCTTATCTGGGTCGACCTCAACTCCTTGTGCAGTTACAACATGTCAGAGGAAAACCACTCAGTCTATCCAGATTTTACACTTACTGAACTTCGCGTACAACTTCTCCTTGCGAAGTAATTTGAGTGCTATTCTCAGACGCTCTTCATGTTCATTCTCATTTTTCGAATATATAAGTATGTTGTCAATAAAGACAATGATGAATTTATTCAAGTACGGGTGAAACACCCTATTCATCAAGTCCATGAATATTGTTATTGAATTGCTTAAACCCAAAGGCATCCCTACAAACTCGTAGTGTCCATAACGAGTTCTAAATGTAGTTTTGGGGATATCACTCTCCTTAATTTTCAACTGGTGATATACGGATCTAAGATTGATCTTAGAAAATGTTCATGTACCCTTAGTTGATCGAATAAGCCTTCGATCTGAGGTATTGAGTATTTATTCTTTATTGTGAGTCGATTCAGCTCCCCATAATCGATACACATTCTTAAAGTCCCATCTGTCTTCTTGACGGATAGTACTGGAGCTCCCCAAGGCGATACACTTGGTCGAATGAACTTTAAATCCAATAACTCAAGTATTTTCATTTTTAGTTCCTGTAACTTCTTCGACGCCATTCTATATGGTGCCTTGGATATGAGTGTCACCCTAAGTTCCAAGTCTATCGTAAACTCCACTTGACGATCTAGTGGAATTTTTGGTAGATCCTCTGCAAACACATCTAGGAATTCTCTTACAATCGGAACATCTTCCGGTGTTAATTTAGATATCGGGGTTCCGAATATGTTTAGCAAATACCCTTGACAATTATCCTTCTTCAATATTTTCATTGCATTCATCGCTGATATTGTCCGAGGTAGATTTCTAGTCCTTGCCCCGTAGTACTTTATTTCCCCATCCTTGGTAACCTGAGAGTTATCTCCCTCTCTTTACACTTAATGTTTGCTTGATGCCGGCTAAGCCAATTCATACCCAAAATTACATCAAAGTCCTTCATGTCAAGTATATACAAGTCAACACTAAACCTTTTTCTCATATGTTCACGCCTACATTCTTAACATTCGAGTCTGTAATCATCGTCTTTCCTGATGATAAGCTAATCTCAAGTGGTTCATCTACATGTTCTTTTATTTGCCCAATCATAATATGAAATTTAGCAGACATAAAAGAGTGCATGGCATTAGTGTCAAAAGAGTAAAAGCAGGTACATTACATACTGACAGCATACCAGACATCGTATCTGCTTCATTATCAGCCTCTCGTTGAGTCATATTGTACATCATCGCATTCCCCCTAGACGCCTTCTGACCCAATCCTGTACCTTTGTACTTCGTGCAGTCCCTTGCGGCATGCCCTGGTGTCTTACACCGGTAACAAACTCTTTCCCATGCAGGCATTCTCGATAGTGGTTCTTACCACACACTAGGCATTGGGGTTTCTCTTGCGGTGGTGGCTGAGAATGACCTTCTCACACCTTAGCCAACTTGTTTTTATTCTCACCACTATTGTGAGTTGGTCCATCCCACTTTCTCTTGGATGCCTCATTTGTTTTGCACGGATTTCCTTCTAGGTTCATGTTCACTGCAACCAATCGAGCTTGATCTACTGCTTATGCATATGTAACATCTCCAAGAACTCTAACTATCCTATTCAACTCCGGGCGTAGTCCTTCTACGAACCTGTCGGCCTTCATTTGATTAGTGCTGACCAAATGCATCGCGTAACGCGACAACTAGTTGAATTTCCATTCATAATCAAGCACCGACATATTTCTTGTACGAGGCTCGTGAACTCTATCACCTTTTTGTTTCTATGATCTTGTGGGAAAAATTGGCGTGCGACACGCTATTTAAAATCTCTCCACCTTAGTGCATCTCTTTCTTCATCAGTGATCGTGCGCGGGTGTAGGTCCCACCATTGTTTTGCGTCCTGCTTCAGTTGGAAGATTGCACTCGACACCCTTTGTGCTTCTGAGCAACCTATCAAGTCAAACACTGACTCCAATTCGCCAATCCATTTTTCCACAACCATTGGGTCCTCGCGTCCCGTAACCACTGGCGGCCTAAAACTGCTCCACCACTTGTGAGGTAGTGTCTATAAGAGCATGATGTTTTTGGCTGTTCTGAGCATTAGCCACATTGTGTTGAGTCAGGCCTTGCACTACAATGATGAGGTTGGCTACTATGGTTGCCAAATCTCCCGTATTCTCTTAAACTGGGGCATTTCTAGTAGGTGTCTCGTCACAGTTGCAGCCTGGTTGCGGTTCTAGTTAACACGTTCTGGTGCCATCTAAAATCATAAAATAAATCGTCTTAGTAATTCTATATAGAATTTGAATCTTAATATCTAAGGCGTGTAGCCCATAAGTTTAATAATTTTTTTATCTAATTCACAAAGATTATAAGGTAAAAAGTAACCCATAAGTTTACATTGATTCTCTTCCGCTCACTGACATGACTTTCAATATTGCAATTATCAATTATTGGTAATGAAGGCGGCCCATTCAATCATGGCGGCAAGTTATTGGCATAATCCACATTCATGATGGTGTTTTCTCCACTTGGGTGAATTCGTCGTTGGCAATAAGTTATTTGCAAATTCCACATCCTTAATGGCGTTTCTCCGCTTGGGCGAGTCCATCGGTGACGGCAAGTTATTTGCGAAATTCACATCCTTGATGGCGCTTCTCCACTCGGTGAGTTGTTTATGGGATCTACATGGTGTCTCTCCACTTAACACGATCATAAATGATGCTCGCTTGTGAAATCCACATCCTTTTGATGTCTTCCCCCGCTTGGCGAGTCTGTTGATGGTAGCGAGTCATTTGCAATATCCACACCTTGATGACATCTCCGTACATGGCTTTGCGTATCGACCAACAAGGAGATCATGTATCGCCAAAACGGTGCCCTTCTCCATGAGTTGATTCCCGTCAGCTATGATCCCAAACGTTGTACCTGAGAAGGAGAAAACTTACCCTTGAAATAAATCGTCTTGATGCTAAAAAAAAAGGACGAGGAAAAGTTAGATTCAGAACCATAAGCCTAGCTACTAGAGCAAATTTCTGCTTAGCCATATACTAGAGTTTCTAGAATTTTTGACGATTCTCCAAGTTGCAGTATTGAATTAATTACCACCTTAATATCTCTTCCGACTTCTCGTCCGAAGTGAAAAAAAAACAAATAATAAAGCACGAGCATCTGTTTTATAGCAGTTGAGGAGTGCATGGATTTGATAGCTTTCAGAAGACTTTCATTATCCAAATATTTGAGGTGGAGTTCAATCAGAAAATACTTCTTGAGTTCTATTCCAATAAGAAGACAATTGCTTGTAATCCATATGAAGTCGAGTTGTCGAAGGATTCCTACACGTGTTGTCTCAACATGGAAATCCAGCGGCAACATAATTTTTAGAAGAAATCCGATTATTATGTTTATCCGATTTTGCTGACAATATTTATTATAATCTGGCTGAATTTGAGCACGTGAAGGAGTTTGTAGTGGAATTATAATTTGATTGAAAGTCCAGCAGGCAATATACAACTTTTTTTTTTCAAACAATAGTTTTTTATAGATAAAACTCACCGGTTACACAATGATCGTAGCCAACTGGCTAAGTTCCAACAAGGCTATAACATGAGCCAAGAGGGGAATTGGCTAAACCAATTCAAATCACTATCACAATCTAAAGAATGTGGAATGAACTCATGAAGAATTGGACAATGCAGCTGCCGTCATATGTGGCATATGGATATTTGCAACATATTTAATTGGCCCTTATTTTTCAAGCCCAAGCTTATTTTAATGGACTCTAATTAAATTGTTGGCCGAATTAGTTGGGGTCTGGAAATCATGTTCATATATCCAATTTATGATGCATTTTGTTTATTGTTTAAATATCAAAGTCTATGAAGTCGGTTGAACAAAGGATATGGTGATTTGATTGTCGTGACTTATTTACTCCAGGACACCGTCCGTGAACAAGTCTCAAGGGGGCAATTGTAGACAAATTAAATTTACACCAATCGAACGATGACACATGTGAAATTCTATATTAAATATTAATTTTCTATTTTCTATTTATATTGGGGAATTTAATTAAATTTAATTCTTAAATTAAATAGTTAATTTATTGATATTCTAATATATATTTGATTGGCCAATTAAAGATTGCCAAATGTCAAAATATTAGAGATCAAGATTTATCTTGATTTATTATTATTTCTTTTGATAATTATCACAATTTATAATTAAAGAGATAATATTAAATCTTGAAGGACCAATCAAATTAGAGTCTTCATCATATGAGATATCCAAGAACCCCTCTCCTACAAGTATAAATAGGGGTCATTATCAAGGAATTAAATTACAATTCAAAGAGAAGAAATTCGAGCAAGAAGGCGGTGAAGGAAATTCTCTCAAGTCAAGAAGAACAAATTCAAGGAGATCCACGATGTTGAATGCGAAATTCAAGGCGTTCATCGCGGAGTCCACTCAAATCACGGCGTTTGATTCGGGAATAAGCTTTCAAGCCCTCGAGTTAACGTTATTGAAGTCAAATCCATCTTGGAGGAAGATCGAAGAATCCAACCCACCAAGAAGACCTCAAGTTGAAAAGTCAAATATCGTTAAATATATCACATTTGATTCGAGATTAGGCTTTCAAGCTCTCGGATCAACGTTATTCAAATTCAAATTCAAGTTTGGAGAAGATCAAGTTGAAGAGTTCATCTCCAAATTCTCAATTTCTAGATATTATATTTTTGAAGAGAAGAATCAAGAGGAAGAAATAGAGATTGTAACCGATATTTTTCATTTGATTTATATAAATTCAATTTGTCATATTTTTCTTGTTTGTTAATTTGCACACAATAAAAATTTGTGTTACAATCATATGGTTAGTATTCGACTCGAGATTGATCATTAAAAATTTATTTGTAATAAACCAAATCTGAATATATTATATTCGATCGATAAGGTGTGAAGCTCGACTCAAGCTCATTAATAAAAAAAACTATATAAAAAATATCAATCTATTTGAGCTTCGAGTTCAGCTCGTTCAAGCTAGTTTGGTTAATAATTAAACCAAATCCAAACACAATTTTTGAAGCCCGATAAAAATTCAAGAGGAAATTGTGGGCAATACCCACATTGGATTCCTCAAACTCTTTTTTTAACACAATATATAACAAACTATCTTTTCTACCACTTTTGGTGGTCTTTTACCCAAATACCCTTAATTTCTCAAAAATAAGTGGGTTCCTTTCATTTGCAGATTTTATACCATAAGAACTTATTTCATACCGTGAGAACTTACTCATAACGTGATAGCTTATTTTATATTGTGATAGCTTATTTTATAACATGATATAGCTTATTTTATACCATGAAAAAGCTCATACTGTGAGAACTTATTTCATATCGTGAGAACTTATTTTATAACATGATAACTTATTTTATACCGTGAATAAGCTCATAACGTGAGAACTTATTTCATAACATGATAGCTTATGTTATACCGTGAATAAGCTCATATTGTGAGAACTTATTTCATACGTGAGAACTTATTTTATAACGTGATAGCTTGTATTATACCGTGAATAAGCTTATACCGTGATAACTTATTTTACACCGTGATATAGCTTATTATATACCGTGATATAAAATAAGCTATATCACGGTATGAAATAAGTTTTCACGCTGTAAAATAAGTTCTCAGCATGAAATAAGTTCTCACAGTATGAACTTATTCGCGGTATAAAATAAGTTATATCACGTTATAAAATAAGTTCTCACGTTATAAAATAAGTTCATGGTATAAAATAAGCTCTCACGGTATAAAATAAGTTCTCACGGTATGAACTTATTCGCGTATAAAATAAGTTATATCACGTTATAAAATAAGTTATCACGGTATAAAATAAGCTATCACGTTATGGTTAGTTAAAAATAAAAAAAGTTCTCGCATATAGTATATTATGAATATTTTTTGAAAATTACGGCGAAAAAAATCGTCAAAAATAAATATTTAAGAACCATTCGGGTTTAATACGAATATAAAATAATTATCTCGGGAGTAATAATAGCTTATTTTAACAAAAAGATATTTACATAGATTGTGATTCATAATATTTAGATTATATTAAAATTAATTATGTACTTTATTAATTTACTTTAAATTATTAATACACTTATTTATTATTAATATTATTATTTATTATTTTCTAATATTGTAATTATACTTATAAAAATTTTTAATGATTTTTTGATTTATTTAAATATTATAAAAATATTAAAATGAAGTTTTATTCAAGTATTATACGGATAACAATAAAATAACGTTTTATTTGAAAAATCACGAGTATTAAAATAAGAATCAGACGGGAGACTAAGTATTTTTCAATTATTAAATAAACGTACGGGTACTATACGGGTATGACACGCGAATTAACTAACAGAGGAAATAAGTTCTCACGGTATGAAATAAGCTCTCACGGTATAAAATAAGTTTTCACAGTATGAAATAAGATATCACGGTATGAGCTTATTCACGGTATAAAATAAGCTATATCACATTATAAAATAAGATATCACAGTATTAATAAGTTCTCACGTTATGAAATAAGTTTTCACGTTATAAAATAAGTTCTCACAATACATACTCTTATATTTGTCAGATTTAATTTAACAAATCAAAAGTAAAAGTTATTTTGGTAATTACGGGTAGAAAATGAGTGCTTTTAAAAATGTGGGTAGAAAAAAAGTTCCACTATTCAACGTGGGTACTTTAAAAAATTTCCCCAAAATTCAAAATCGTTTAAACAATACAATGGTCTACACCCCCACATATAGTTCAATAAAACGACGCCCCATATTCACAGGATTCATTCAGTTTCACGACCAACAAGATGTAATCCATCTCACCTCAATGCAACATACCAATGAGAGGATAAAGTGTTGATTACAAATTGTACAGGATCGGGAATGCCTTCAAAATGGCAAATTACAGAAACAGAAAATTATAGAGAAAGAACTAACTATTGCAACTGGTTAATAGAACTTCCAGAAGCCGAGTCGAGATGAATCCCTTTCTGCAAAGCAATTACGTCCCGACTAGTGCTCACGGTTTGACGTATTGCTTCCAAAGATGAAACGGCTTACGTCTTCGTGTAGTAGCACCACTAACACGAAAGCACTCGCGAACTAGAAATGTCTTTGTCAAGATCTAGTTCTTTGGACTTAGTGCAGAATGCAGAATATATGAGTGTATGATTTTTATGGAGTAAGAATTCTGTAGCTCAAACCGCAATGCACAAAATGGTATATATAACCAACCAACACCTGCAGGAGATAACAAAATAGTGGGCATTAATCCAATTGTAACATCCAGATGTTACACCCCACTACTCCATAACGCATGACAAGTAGTGGGCTCTTTGGATGATGACCACTTCGCTTTGGAGTTACTAACACAACAATCATACGAATTTGGACACCTACAACGCCCGATTCATTGGCTCCAACATCAGCAATGATCACTCGAATGACGGGCCAAGCCCATTTTCGAGTGGCAAAACTTTAGTGGACACGACCCAATAGGGCCGCCGCCAAGCCCGGCCCCGAGCCGGGGCGGGCGGGCGCGGCGTGTGGCCCACTTGTGATCATCCACTTGTGTTATAGTTTATACAACATATAACACCTTCTAGTAAATAAACTAAGATAAACAATGATTTGTATTCCATGTGGGATAAGGCAAAAACCTTTCATTTCCATTTACATGATCTTTACATAATGCCCATTTATGTGGCTACCTTCGTGTATTAATTTCTCACTCACCGAAATTCGGTTTTGAGAAATAAAAAATACTACGAACATCTACTCGGAACGTAGATTAATAGTATATAATTTAATTCCTCCAAAATTAAATATTTAGCCACCGAAAAATTGGTCAAAGTCAGGTCGACACCCACTTTATCAAAATCAAAATTTCCAACATAAAGTAGGAAAACCTCACCCCTCTCCATATTGAAATCAATGAGAAAAGTAACTATTGCCATCACAACCCATATCTACGATGAAGGGTGATTGATGTGTGTATTGGCTTGGCAGAGAGGGATGTACATCCTGTGACTCCTTTTATTGTACTCATGGTCATGGACCCAAACCTTGTACTGTGACTTATTTGCAGAATACTAACTTTGCTACTCCAGATGTATCTCAATGGATCCTGGACATTTAAAAAAACATTCAACTTAAATTAATGAAACTTACAAATGGGGAAGCATAGGCCAGAGGAGCATCACAAAAACACAACATTGATGCCGGTGGTTGGCTGTTAGCTCAAGGAGGCTGTGCCAGTTGTGAATGAGGTCGGACAATTTGGTGAGAGCAGGTAGTCAAATCAAGATGATGATCTTACTGCAAACACTTCCAAGTCAGTAGGCTCTTTCTAATGATAATGGTGGTTATTCCTCTGTTAACATGTTAAAAATGGAAACGTTTCTTTATAACCAAGGCTGTCTTTCACTAAATTCGTGCAACTTCATGTGATCACCAATAATCTCCACACGAGCAGGTCCCATTCTTGAAATGATGGAACCTGTGCATATCCCGGACAATAATCTCCCTTTTGGTCACAAGAGAAATGTATTTAGTCGCGTTATGGCAGTCTCCACAGACCCGAAGATTCTTCCTGATGTGAATGGTAGTTCCCGGTTTGGTATTAAGAAGTCCAAATGAAATGGCAAGCTTCTCACTATGAGTGTTCAGCAATTTTTCCTGGACGTCATCTTCCACGTCATGAATCGAACTAGTATCGGGAATATAGCCAGCTGCTTTAATCCTATCGATCAATTTTTCGAGATACGAATATATTTTCTCGGACTGGGGGTGACTTGTATTTCCAGAATAGAAAGTGTGCATTTCATTTTTCAAATCCACTGAACTGTAGCCAGGGGTTTTCTGAATCCCATTTTTCTCCATTAAAGTTCTCACTTTAGCCACTTTCTCCCACATGGATGCTATTGCGTAAATGTTCGCAAGCAAAACGTGATATCCACCATCATCAGGTTCTAAATCGAACAGCTTATCAGCAGCCTTCTCTCCCAAATCCACATTTTTGTGAATCTTGCAAGCTCCCAGCATGGCACCAAATACATTGATTCCTGGTTCGACGGGCATTTTCTGAATGAAGTCCCAAGCCTCGTTGAGTTGACCTGCTCGACCGAGTAGGTCAACCACGGCTCCATAGTGATCCATCGACAGCTCTAAGCCGTAGTCCTCCTTCATGATGGTAAAATAACGCCGGCCCTCTTGTACAAGGCCCGAATGGCTGCAAGCTGAGATTATACATAGAAATGTTACGTCGTTTGGTTTTATATCCCCTTTGCACATTTCATTGAATAACTCCACAGCTTCCTTCCCAAAACCATGCGTTCCATATCCATCTATCATAGCATTCCATGTTGTAACATGTCTCTCGCCCATCATGTCAAAAAGCTTTCTTGCTTTATGAACAGCTCCACACTTTGCATACATGTCAACAAGAGCAGTCATCACAAAAACATTCTTGTCCAAACATGCCCTTATAGACAATCCATGGATCCACTTTGCCTGCCGCAACACTGATAACTCAGCTACAGCGGTGATGACACTCACCAATGTGAATGAATCGCGTTTGATGTTCTGTTGTTGCATTTTGCAAAAGAGACGAATAGCTTCGATTGTGCGGCCATTTTGCGCGTAGCCCAGTATCATAGCATTCCACGAGACCAACGTTTTTTGTTTCAGTTTGTAAAATAAATCCGAAGCTACATCGACTCTTTTGCACTTGCAATACATTGAAATCAGAGAGTTCATCACAGAAACATCGGAATCAAGTCCTAACTGATTAACTAGCTCGTGAATAAACTGACCACGTTTAATATCACACAAATTGGCACATGCGTGTAGAGCTCCCATGACAGTAACATTACTAGGCTTTAATCCTTCATCAAGCATCTTTTGGAACAAATCTAGTGCTTCCTCTGAATTCCCACTTTGAGAATAACCATCAATTATTGAATTCCATGACACAACAGTTCTTGAACCCATCCCATCAAAAATACGTCTTGCAGTCCCAATTAACCCACATTTCGCATACATGTCTAGCAAGGCAGTAGCAACATTCACATAAGATTCCAACCCACGTCTGAGAACATAGGCGTGAATCGATCTCCCGATCTTTAAATCTCTAATATTAGCAGAGGCAGGCAAAATGGAAACCACAGTAACCATGTCAGGGCTATGACCTTCTTCTTGCATCCTCGAAACCAACTCCAGTGCCTTTTTCGGCATCCCATTTTGTGCAAAACCCGCAATCACGGTATTCCAGCACACCAAATCCCTCTCAGGCATTCTATCAAACATCTTATAGGCCTCAAGAATCACTCCACTTTTCGCATACAAGTTCATCACACTAGTCATGGCATACAAATTAGCCGAGAACCCATTTAATATCAACTGCGCGTGAATCTCCTTGCCCCTTTTAACATCAAAATTATCCGCACAAGCTCTCAATAAATACGAATAATTATACACCACCTGTTCAACTCCGTCGTGCTTCATCCGGCAAAAGAACTTCAAAGCAGCATCAAAATTGGACTGCTGCGCATACCCTTTGAGGAGAGTGTGATAAAGGGGGTCAATCTTCGATTCAATGGGCTCAAAAACTTTGACGGCGTCGTTTAGGCTCCCGAATTTGCAGAACAAACTGACGAGCTTCGTTTGGAAGAGGTGCTCATTGTAGAGGCCGTTTTTAATGATGAGGGGGAGGAATTGCTGGAGTTCTTTCATGGAAGTGCATAGCTCGAGGAGAATTGCAGCTGGGTGTTTGTATACATGTGGGGGGATGTGGGTTCTTGGTGACAGAAATGGAGGGGCGGCAGAGAGTGGCGGCGGTGGTGTGCGGGGAAGTAGCAACGAGCTCATGGATGGTAGCTACCACTGCTAGGAGACCAAGAATTAAGAGGTAGACTGGTGTTTGTGAAAATTTGCGTCTGCGCAGAAAAGTAGAGTTTGCGCCTGGAAAACGAGTTTCAGTTAAGTTCGTTCTCTGTGTATTATTATTATTATTATTATTATTAGACAATGTTATAGTAGGGAAGGGGACACACGTACTAACATGCGATGAAATCCAGATCAATCACTCTGACAACACAAATTTCTATATTATATTTTTATTTTTATACCGTAAATAGGCAAATTTGCGAGTAAATAAAAGGACTAAATCAAAAATTTAAATTACAATATGACTAATTTTGCTACACTCCATAGTTATAGAGCCAATTATGCAATTTTGTCGTGTTAAGCATACAGGACGAACAATGCCAAAAATATCGATTAGCTCTTATATATTAAAGACTAATTTGCTTTTGTTAATGAGATTTGATTAATTTGTAGGATTTAATAGGATTGTAATGTTCATGTATTATATAATGTGGTGTAATATTGTGTTTGGAATTTTCGATTGAATTAATCATTTATATATATGGTAGATAATATTTTGTTTGTGGTTATTGATTAGGTATGATAATATAGAGAAATGACATAACTACCCTTAAACCGAAACAACAATAATTATGACCACTTGGGCTACTCGGGGCACAAATGCCATTTGCTGCTTCGAGTGAAAAATCAGGAATCCTGTAATGTAACCTCCAAGTTTGTGATTAGATATCAAATGAGGGCTTGATTGTTTTATTTATTTCATGGCGAGCATACTAGTCATGGGTCTAACTAACTTAGGAGTACAAAAAATGGCATACATACAGTTGATCAAGACATAAGGGTCTGGCATTTTCACAAAAAATGGCTCGCATTCTGTTAAATCAGACTACGTACCATGACTTCTAGTGAATGATTTATTCCAATGAAATCATATGGTGATTAAAAATTTAAAAGGACGAAACTTTATAATCTTAAGATCCCTTCAAGAATGAACGTCCTTTTCATAGATTATTTGCAAGAGGTTGTCTTTCATACAGTGGTAACCTTCAATGCAGAGGGCTTTTAGTTCTTCTATGTTGTCCTATTTGTTTTGGATGGATTGAAAATAATTTGCAAGAATTCTCATTAATGTTGTCTCAATGAACAATATAGATATCTTTGAATTTGGATCCATCATCAAACAGTGTAAGGAAATTAATCATCAACATCGCGAAAATGATTTCAAAGTTCAATTTATCGGTCGCAAGCAGATGAGTGTGCCCATGTATTAGCTAAAGCATTTCATTTTTATGATAGCCCTTTTATCTGAGATACAATCCAGGTTTTATTCATTCCACATGACATTAGTGACCTTTGTAACTAGAAACATTTTGCTTAATAAAATTTCACGTTTTGATTTCAAAAAGAAAAAAAAAACGTTCTCAATATTAATTGGATATTTGAAATAACTTATCCATCACACCCAACTTATTAGTGGGAAGACATTATATGTCTTGGGGCAATTTTCAAATGGACTTTTGAATCTAAAAGTCCATTTCTATAATTATAGATGTTAGGAATTTCAAATAAACTTTTGGATAAGTCATTCATTCGAAATGTTCATTGGGGAAATTACATAAAATACCATTTTTTTGGTAAACATAGCACAAAATACGCTCATATCATTTTTGTATCTAGTTTTTTTCTTTTGTACCTATTTTTTTCTTTTTTTACGCTCCTGCAGATTTTTTTGATTATTTTTACTTTTTTTAATTTTTTGTTCCTGTATTGCTTATATGTTATATATGTTATTTAAATTTCTTTCTTTGTCGTTTCTTTGTTGTTTCGATATTTCAAAACAACTTTTCTCTATTTTTATGCTGTTTTTTGTTCATGTTTTATTTTGTACATTGTTTCTATTGTTTCGGTGTTGTTCTATAATATTTTTAATGTTGTTCTAATAATTTATTTGTTGTTTCCATGTAGTGTTCAATGTGTAAATACATATTTTACCTATTTTTAAGTTTTTTTATTCATGTGGTACTTTAAATATTTTTTACGTTGTTTTTGGGTCGTTCCCATACCGTTTTTAATGTTGTTTTGATGTTTTTTTTTGGTTGTTTCTAGAGGTGGCAACATTAAGCCCAGCCCGAGGTTTGGTTCGGGCTGGGTTGTGAATTTTAGGCTCGAAAAAGTCGGGCCTATTTGGCTCGGCCTGGCTTTTTTTGGGCCGGCCCGAATTTTTTGTGTATGTATGGGCTGGGTTGGGCAAGAGACTTTTAGGCCCGACCAAAATTGGGCCGGGCCAACCCAACCCAAAATTTTGCAAAAGCCCGATGGGCTCGCAAGCCCGGCCCATTGCCAGCTCTGGTTGTTTCCATGTAGTTTTCTATGTTTAGATATAATGTTTACCTATTTTTAACTCTTTTTGCTCATATGGTGTTTTCTACATTGTTTCTAGTTTGTTTCTATATTGCTTCCTGATTGTTTCTATGTTTTTATGTTTTCATGCATTAGATCAAAAATTAAATTGTGTTTTTTTATTCATGTTGTTTCTATAATATTTTTAATTTATTTGGTTTTAATATGTGTCGTTTTATGTGTATATTTCTTGATTTTTTTATAAGACTTCCAGTATAAAATGCATTATTTAACGAGGACAAAATTTAGTTTTCACTGAAATTTTTATATAGAAAGAAACATTTTGAAACAATCTTCTTCAAACAAAGCGTAAAAAAGTCCAAAAATTTTGGCGGGAGCGTAAATTTGTGTAAAAAAAGGGCGGGAGCGTAAAATTTGGGTAAAATATCCGCTGACCAGCACGAGTGAGCGAACAAGCTTTCCACTTTCTGGGATGCTTTTTAAGCTTATCTTCCTTCCCTCCCTAAGTAAGCTAAGCGATATGTCATTTTCCTGCCTCGTCTAACTCGGCCGGTCCTCAACCGAATTTTCTCCATTTTGCTCAGTTGGTACCCCGGTGGTGGGCAAAGTGATCTTTGTGGTAGCGGGGGTAGAATTCGGAAGGCTGGCAGGGGAAAGTAAATATAGCTACTTCTATACTGTTAATGAAGCCATATCTATTGATATATAGTACCAGGAAGTGTAAAAGACTGACATTGTCTCCAAAAAGTGGGGCATTTATGTCAATTGCCCAAGTTCATTCTAGAAAAGTTAGAAAAGTTCAGTCTTGATCACACAGTTGGCTGCTCCTGGGACTCAACTTCTTCACAAAACAACTGTCTTGCTACTTCAGCTCCCTCGAACTCTTGGAATTGATCACACAGCTTTCCAACGAGCCCAAAGCTTCTGGTTCGAACTTGAACCTTACTACTTCTCCTTCAACCTTGGAGAGTAGACCCCTTTTGTTCTTCAAACAAATTTTCTCTTCAACTTGATGAAGTAATATTTTCTTCACTGAGTGTGTTGGATTGAGTTCTTTCGATTTTAGGCTTGAGGATTGTCTTTGAAAGATTGAGAGTATTTGCAGGTTTGCTTGAATTCTTGTATTAAACTCGGTAACCTTCTCTCACTTGCTTCCTCAGCCTTTTATAGTGCAAATTCGAAAATATGTCCATTGAAGAGATAGACATATGTTTCAAATCTCACTCGTATGTTGTTGGCATGTCTTGTCCTTGCAGCATTAATAAGGATCATACCATGATTTTAATGCTCTGCAACCTTTCCTTGGTCTCTGCAGGTTTTCAGGTACATCCCATTGGTTCCTACTTTTTGCCCTCTTTAAGCAAAATAACTTTATTGCTCGCAGACTGACATAGGCCTATTTCCAGTAAAACCTTGACTTGTGTTGACAATGGATCTCTATCAGCTTTCTTAAAGTCTTGTATGATGTATACCCCTTTTACGTTTGATTCCAATCATCTTGGAATGACTTAGTTGTCAATCAGCTGAATGAGACAACTTTTCTGTCACTTGACTGATTCTTCACTTAGTTTCACACAACTATGTCTTCTATTCAATCTTCAGTCACTCTTGTAATCTTCAACTTAGATAACTCCAACTCAGCTCATACAATCCTATCTATTACAAGTTTAATTACAAAGAAAATGGGCTATTCTAAGTTTTACATGGTATCATCAAAATCTAAACATAAATTTTCCTAATAATTTCCCCTTTTTTGATGATGCCAAAACTTAAATAAATACAACAAAGTAAATAGTGCAGTAACAAAGAGTGTACGTGTGAAATATGTCAGTTTTATTGAACATATCATTCTAGTACTTGACAACCCACTTTACAACGCTTTTACAAAGTATACTCTATACACTGTATCAGAGCTATTAGAATTTAAGGGGTGAATTCTCTGGATTTGCAGTGAGTGTTGTGCAAAGTGTGACAACACTTGGTGTGTCACTCACCGAAGACTTAAACAATTTTTACACAACTTATTCAATTTATTAAAATCAAACATACAAAGCATAAAAAAACTGTACACAGGATCTACAAAATTTGTACATGTATAAAAATACTTGCACGGCGCCCATAAGGCAAAAATATTGAAGCAGAATGTTGATTACAAAAAAAAAAAGAACAAGAAGAAAACATTGAAGAAAGGTGTTGCAGAAGGTGAGACGTATCACCACAACACACTAGGCACCTTCCCTTAAATCACTTTTGTATAAAATAATGGACTCCTTTTAATTTTCTGTCTTTTTCACTCTCGTGAATCCACAATGAATTCCAGCAGCTCCATGTCTTTAAATAACTCAGCAAACAACCTACAAAATAGATCATGCAAGACAACTTCCAAGTAGTGGGTGAGTGGGAGGTTTAAAAGATAATGCTCCTACAAAGTAGGATTCTTATTCAATTTCCTTTACCCACTTTCTCAACCAAAGAATTGTTGTAAATTCAGTTTAAAACCATGTTCTAGCGAGAACAATTGAATCAAATGTTTGAGTTTAAATTGTCCAAAAATTTTAGCAAAAGAAAAATAGTTAGAGTTTGACTAAAAAATCAACTCCAACAAGAGCTATACTATCTATACAATTGTATTAGAGTTTATTTTTACAACAGTATACATGCATCAGAGATATAAGGAAAAAATTTATAAATTTGTATTTACAGCTAAGTAAAATACAATTGAAGGGGTTTCAGCCATCTTCAATGCCTCGACTGCTTCCTTTTTCTTTCATCTTCTTCAGCTCTCTTCATCTTTTTTTTTTCTTCTTCTTCTCATTTTTTCTTTTCAAAAGTTCTTTTAGTAGCAGGGTCTTTCCTTCGCTGCCTTTATTCCCACTCTCTATTGACTCTCTCGTTTTTAGCTTCCTGCATCTTTCTAGCCTCCTCATTCTTTCTCTCCACTTCAATGTTTGCAAGTGTATCGTACCTGGCCCAGTAGTTGACTCCCTTCTTCTGTGGGTCAACATACCTTACATCTTTAAGTCTTAGATATGGTGAAGTACCTCTGCCTCTTCCACCACTTCTAAACCTTCCCTTTCCTTGATAAGACTCAGCTTCTCCTCTAGGAGTGTTCGATATATGAGTCTTCCCAATCGACTAACTACTCAAACTCTACTGCATAAGTCGAGTCCTTTCTCCCAGTATAAATCCCATGCTTGTGGTAGAGTCATTTTCTTGAAATATCTTCGACAACTAGAGTTTGAAATTCCTCTGGAGATATAGGTTCAGATCCTGCGTCAGGCATCGCGATTTCTCGTGGGGGTCGAACAACTGGGGAATCTTTTAACAAACAAGCTGGGGGCCCGCCATACCTTGCTTTCATGTATTTTACCCTCTCGGAGTGCTTCTCAGTTACCTTGTTGAACTCAGCTTCAATGGCTTTTCTTGACTATTTAACTACCAAATCAACTTTATCTTCTACTGACAGCTTTTTCGGTAGTTTGCTGAGAATTGAGGTTGTAATACCACTTAGCAGCGGGGTCTTAGAAAGCACAATTTTCAAGGGTGGATTCTTCATTGAACTGCCTTCTCCTTTACTTGCTTCCCCTTCCAAACCTTCCTTATCACTCCGCAACTCTTCTTTTATTTCCTCTTCCCCCTTTTTGGCATCATCACCAATGGGTAGAGCCAAGTCAGGGAATGTTCCACTTAACAGTAGATCAATCTTGTTATTTGTTATGTCATGCTTATCATGAGTCTTGGAGTATGCTGCTCAGAATTCTGATCTCAAAGCCATGGTCTCAGCTGCCATCAGTTTCATCTCAGTTTGGAGCACCTTTATCTGTTGTTCAACATTAGCCTCCATTCTTTGAATGTTTGATTTGTTCTAAGCCTTGAGAAACTCCATGTTAGTCTTATGCGGGATCATCTTTAACATGTGGTCCCTCTGTTGTTGCTGGAACTTGGCGTTGTCTGAGCTCCATATCACAATTTTTGTGAATAGAGATTTGAAGTAGGTGACCTACTCACACCTTAATGCCTTTATCTGTCCAATCCATTCTCTGATTCTCAACACAGTGGCTCAGATATCTCCAGTGATAGTGGAATCTCGGTTGTCTAGCCGTTGGTCTAATGCTGCAAACCATGCTCCATATTCTCTATTTCAGCATAGATGGCTTTGAAGGCTTTAGGGAAGTCAGCTGCATCAACTGACTGTTCCTATGGCCATACATCATCGAAGTCGAATCCAATAGACACCATAGTAGTCTCAGCTGAAGTTCCAATTTCTTCTGGAGAGACTTGGACGGTATATCTGTCATGTTCCGCGGCTGACTGTACTTCGAATGGTATGTGAGCTTCAAATGGAAAGTAATCAACAAATAGATCCTCAGGGAAAATAAGGATCTCTACGTCCTCGACCTGTGGAGATTTTCCATTCTCTTTCAAAATTGCTTCAACTTTATGTGCCTCAGCAATTTCAGTGTCATCGGCAGTTTTGAGCAGTTGTGTTAGCCTGCTGAGCTGACTGGTTCTAAGTTGTCATATTAGCTTCCTCATCATTAGGTGTTTCTTTCTGTTGAGTAATCTAGTCCTTGACTGACTTTCAACTTCATTGGAGGCTGATGGCACCATTGGTGGTGGGTCGATTGGGCCATCAACCATGGTAAAATGCATAGGAGTAGCTTTATCATTGGCTTGCCTCTTTCTTGCATGTGCCTCCTCTGCAGCTTTGTCTGCATTTGACTTATCAATTGGGCTGGACTCAGTTTCATTTTCAAATTCCAAGAACTCAGTATCAATGTTCTCCTGAGAATCGTGAAGAGAACTGATTTCCCCTTCTTCAGGGACTTCTTCATGAGGGACAGGCACGTCTTCAACTACTTTCTTACCTAGAGAAGTCTCAACCTCCTCCAGGCCTACATTACCCCCAACAGTCTCAAATACGGATGGGCCTTGTACAGTCCCTTTTGCAGTCTCAATTGCAGCAGGGTCTCAACTGTTATCCCTTCAGCATACAGAGTTGCTTTAGGGTCTTCAGTGGCATCCTTTGGAGTCTCAACTCCTTGGATTGCACTTTCAGGGCCAGGAGTCTCAACTCCCCTGGCATCACTTCCATCATTTGCCTTAGCTGCATCAGTATCTTCATCGGCATGCATGGCAGATGAAGTTTCAGCTGGGACAGTCAAAATTGTTTGAGCTTCGTCAACCTCAGTCTGCTGAATTATAATATTCTCACCATCGCCTCCTAACTCCTTTTGTGGTTGGTCTCCTACAGCCTCCTCCGACCTAACTGTGGTGGTTTGAGTTACCCCATCAGCTGGCGCACCAACTGAGTCTTGAGCAATGGGGTCACTCAAAACCTGAGACCCAACTATGTGTCCAATTAAGTATTCAGCCATTGGGGCAGGTCTCTCAACACCTTATGCAGAGAGTGGCTTGGCTAAGGTACCCGCTTAATCACCTACCTTAGTTTCATCACTATTTTTCTTGGAACCATCTTCCGCAGAGTGCACAGGATATGGGGTGGCATCAATGGTTCGCACCACCTCCATGATATCTGGGTTAGAAGAGATTTGAGAGGACTCTCATATGCCCTCTTGCATACGCTTCTCGTGCATCTCTTTTCATTATTTTAGTGCTTGCCTTAGATCTGCACTTTCGACTTCATCAGCAGGGTCCAATTCTTCCACATCATCACTGCTGGCAGCTGGCTCTAAGGCAGACTCAGGGGCTTTAGTGAAGAGGTAAGAATGGGGCTTTTGCGATTCATCAAGAGCCTTTGCCTTCTCAGCCTCCTTGATTTTTGCATCCTCCTTGATTGTGATCAACATGTCTGCACAACTGCCATCATCCAGTGCAGATCGGACGTCAACTCCCAAAATGGATAGGAGGTATTCTTCCTCCTCAATGAATTCAGGGTGTTGAAATTGGGATCTAGCTTCACTGAGTTTCCACGATCGCCATATCCACAACCTTTCTTGAATTTCTGGATATGCAGGAGACAATATCATAAGATCATCATCTTCTTCTTCCTCCTGCACAGGTGTAAGTGGAACATGTTCCTCCTCAAGTGTTCGAGCATTGGTTTGAGGGGACTGAACAACTAACTTCTTAAACTGTTCAACTGTCTCTCTAATAGCTGTTTCTTTTTCAATTTGCTGACCCTCGTCAGCTATCTTCTCTACTTCTGTGGTGATTACTTCACCACCTTCAACTTCTTTAGACTGCACTTTTTGAGCTTCAACAATCTCCTTCATTAGTTCAGTGCCAGATTCAGCTGGCTTCTCAAGGGTCGATATCTTGACCAATCTTCTTCATTTAGTTGGAACCAGAGGAACTTTTGGCTCCACATCTTCAGGCTCATCAAAGGTAAAAGCCTTTTTTGCATGTCTTCTGTTTCTTTGACGCAACTACTTTCCTGGGCACAACAGTGCACTTCTCCTTCACGACTGGAGAAGGTACAAGAGGTTCATTCTCAATCTCGGCTGCTGGGGCATGTGACGATTATCGGATGACTGCAGGGTCAGGTGCAACTTCTGGGACGGCTGCAGGGGCATGTGCTTTCTTTGCTGCATCAACTCTCTTTTTCTTCTGAATGGGTTTTGGATAAGGAGTTGGGATGGTTGTAGCAGTGTCCTCAGGGACAGGATTAGCTGACCCACCTTCATTGGTGTTAGCTCTGCGTGCATGTGCTTGCCTCTGAACACCAGATAAGTTAGTCTTGACCATTTTCTTGTTGACATGGAATGGTTTCCCATGTCTAAGCACAACCCCTTTCACCTCCATGAGATGGCCAATGACCAGGACATACCCCAATGAGCTTACGAACAGACCATCACGAGTTATGTTATTGTTCAGAACATTTTGGCATGTTTGGCTGAAGATGAACTCAGCCCAGTTCACCTTTTTCTCCTCCATGACTGTTAACTTCGTACGAGACATCTGATGGAAGTTGCCAAATTTCATGTCCATACACTTGGACACAATGTCCATCAACTTGTGATAGTCGTCCTTGATTGACGACTTCTTGGCAGTGTAAACAGCCTTAGTAGCAGATTTTGGCTTGGCAATCTCCTTCCATGTCGCAGCCAGGTTCACGTCCTTCTCAACTATCTCCTTTATCCCTCTCGAGGGCAGATGGCAGTGTTCAACTAAGTCCGCAGTAGTGATTCTGATGTCTTTGATGTGGACTAATGGCCTTATCTTTCCATCATGAACCTCAACGTTCACGTAAAACATAACAACTTCTTCGAGATAAGTGTGGGAGTATTCCATGGTGAGAAATCCTTTCAGACCAGATTTCTCTAGCTTCGCAGCAATGTTTTGAGCTAGGGCCTTATCAACTCCTTGTTTTACCAATCTTTCGAAATCCACTATTGATCCAGAGTGGATTTTCTCAGCCATTTTGACAAAATCGTAGTTGGGTGCCATTTCTTGGGAAATAAATGGTGAATTTTTTTTTAAAAATGATGCTTTGAGAACTAGGGTTTCACTGGTTTTGCAGAGAAAATCTTTGTCTTGCTTGAGAGTGAAGTGTGTTTTGTGAGGAAATAGAAAATTGGATTTTGGTTTATATGGGACATGAGAGGACGGATTTAGAATCTGAAAAAGGTTGATCAAAATCAACGGTCAAGATTAAACATTTGAAACCACATTAATTTCCCCGCATTAAATGCACCAGTATTTATATCCAACCATAGGCTAAATGTGTGCATGCTTTATTCTGACACAATAATTACGCTGATGTAATGCCCAAAAATATTCATGCTCATAGAAAATGACCGCGTTTTATCACTTAGCTCATAAATATCTCAGCTATCTTCCAAAAAGGACTAAACTCTGCTTCTCTAATGATCACTCAACTGTCAGCTAACTCGATATAGCTGATGTCCCGTCATGGCTGTTTCACTTGGCTGGAAAGTGAAACTTTGTTGATTTTCATTTCTCTCTTCTTTGACTCTGCTAATTGAGTCTTCCTAGTCTCCTAACTCGGCTCAATAAAACCTAGCTCATTCTTAAGCTCTTCAAATCTCGATTCACATAATGGCTTAGTGAATATGTCGGCTAACTGATTATCAGTTGAGACGTATTCCAAAGTGATGTCCTTCTTTTCAACATGATCTCTTATAAAATGATATATGACATCAATGTTGCTTTGTTCTTGAATGCAATACTAGATTCTGAGTGATTGCAATAGCACTTATGTTATCACACATAATTGGAATCTCCTTTTTCTTCTGTATCATAGTCTCTCAGCTATTGCCTCATCTATAGAACTTTGGCACAACAACTACCTGCAACAATGTACTCTGCTTCAGCTGTGGATGTAACTATTGATTTTGTTTCTTGCTGAACCAAGAAATCAGTCTATTTCAAAGCATTTGACAAGTACATGATGTACTTTTCCTGTCCACACTACATCCAACATAGTCTGAGTTTGAGTAGCCTACCAACTTGAATCCTCCATTATTTGGATACCATAAGCCAACTTCTTAACATTCCTTCAAATACCTTAGGATTCTCTTGGTTGTAGTCATATGACTTTCTTTTGGTGCAGATTGAGATCTAGCACATACACCTACAACAAATGTGATGTATGGCCAACTTGCTATTAAATAGAGCGGTGATCCAATGAGAGCTCTATATTTAGTTTGATCAACAACTTTGCCATCTGCATCCATATCCATCTTGACTGATGTATAAATAGGAACCTTTACTGATGATTTTTCTTCCATACCAAATTTCTTCATCAAATCTCTGGTATATTTGGTTTGACTTATGAAGGTTCCATTCTTCAATTGCTTGACTTGAAGACCTAGAAAGAAAGTCAGCTCTCCCATCATGCTCATTTCAAACTTCCCTTGCATGAGGTTTGAAAATTCGTCACACATCTCTTTATTTGTGGATCCAAATATGATGTCAACCACATAGATTTGAACAAGCAGTATACTCTCCCCATCTTGAATTCTGAAGAGTGTTCTATCAACCTTGCCTTTGGTGAATCTATTGTCAATTAGAAATTGTGACAATGTGTCATACCAGGCTCTTGGTGCTTGTTTTAATCCATATGATGCTTTCTTTAGCTTGTATATTTTATCTCCAATAGTTTTCTGCTCAAAACCTGAAGGTTGCTCAACATAGACTTCTTCTTCCAAAAGTCCATTTAAAAATGCACTCTTCACATCCATTAGATACACAGTAAAGTTCTTGTGTGCAACATAAGCAAGAAACATCCTTATTGCTTCCAATCTAGCAATAGGAGCAAATGTTTCATCAAAATCTATTCCTTCCTCTTGGCAATACCGTTTGGCTACCAGTCTTGCTTTGTTTCTCACTACATATCCTTCCTCATTCTTCTTGTTTCTAAATACCCACTCAGTGCCAATAACATTCTGGTGGGTAGGCCTTTGAACCAATAACCAAACATTGTTTCGTTCAAACTGATTCAGCTCTTCCTGCATAGCCTGAATCCAATGTGTATGATCCAATGCTTGAGATACATCTTTGGGTTCTATCTGGGAAATGAAACAAGTAAACATGGCTTCATGCTGAGCTCTGGATCTAGTTCTTATTCCATCTCTAACATCTCCAATAATTAGCTCAGGTGGATGGTCTCTCAGCAATCTCACATCTAGTTGGAGTAAGTCTGCTGGATTCAGTCGTCTCGCAACTAAGTTGTCTTGAATAGCTTCTTCATCATCATTCAGCTGCAGACCTTCTTGTTGTCTCTGAGCTTCAGCTATTTCTTTTTCTTTAGGATTGAGTGCTCTTACATTTGCTTCAACATAGGGATTCTTCTGCATAGTTGACTGATTTTTCTTTTCAGCAAACTCTTCGATATCTTCTCCACTCACATTAGGTTCATCAAACACCACATGGATAGACTCTTCTATGACCATAGTCCTTTTGTTCAGCACTCTTTAAGCTTTACTTTCAGCTAAGTATCCTAAGAAGATACCTTCATCAGCTTTAGCATCAAAAACTTTTAAGTTGTCTTTGCCATTGTTGTGGATGAAACACTTAGGATGCAATTGGATATGCTTTTATTTTGAAAATTTTCTTTTTTCTAGAGAACAGTGTAAAAAAAATTCTGATGAAAGTTTTTGGAAAATTTTAAGAGTGTGAATGGGTATGTAATGATGAAAGTTGATTTGATTTAAAAATAGTAAAATAATTATTGGATGTGATTGGTAGTTAGAAATACGTGAGTGAGTGAATAGTGAAATTTGTGGGAGAATGTTTAATAATGATTAGTTTTTTGTGGAAAATGTATAGATGTGATAGGTGAAAGAAAAAAAGAGAAAAAGTGAAAGTGAGAGAATAGTATATTTTCTGAAAAGTTTTATAAACAATCGCATGTTTTGTAAAAAAAATTCTCCAGCGGAATGAAAATAAAATCTCGTTCATATCCAATCGCAGCCTTACATCCAAAGATTTTGAAATATCCAACATTTAGCTTCCTCCCTGTCCAAATTTCATAGGGAGTTTTAGTCAATTGTCTGTTGGTCATACATCTATTCTGAGCGTAACATGAAGTATTGATGGCTTCAGCCCAAAATCTCTTAGGCAATCCAACTTCAGCTAACATTGTCCTTGCAACTTTCTTGAGAGTTCTGTTTTTCTTTCAGCTACTCCATTCTACTGTGGAGTTCTTGCAGCTGATAACTCATGAGTAATACCATTTTCAACACAATACTGCATTATAGTCCCATTGACAAACTCAGTTCCCCTGTCAAACCTTATCTTGATAATGGTTTGACTTTTCTCATTTTGAACTCTTCTCATTAACTGAGGCAATTTCTGCAATGTTTCTTTCTTTTTACACATGAAATAGTTCATGTATATCTTGAATAATCATCCACCACTACTAAGGTGTATTTCTTTTCATAATGCTGGCTGATTCAACAGGACCAAATAGGTCATTGTGCAACACATGCAATATCCTTGTTGAAGAAGGACTTGGCTCATCCTTAAAGGATGATTTGATTTGCTTTCTCATTTGGCATGCATCACAAATGCTTTCTTTCTTGTATATTGAGTAAGACAATCCTTCTACAAGATGGCTCCTTGCAAGCTTGTTGATTGTCTTGAAGTTCAGGTGACTTAGCTTCTTGTGTCCACAATCAACTTGATTCGACTGTACTCTTTGCTAGCAGACATGTGCTTGGTGTGGCAGTTGACCAATCCACTACATACATGTTCTTTTGCCTTGTTCCTTGAAGCACAATTTCATTTGATTTGGCATTTTTGATTTGACAAACTCCCATGTTGAATCCCACATTGTAGCCTTTGTCAGAGAGTTGACTGATGCTCAGCTGGTTGAAGATAAGGCCTTCAACATATGCAACATCTAAGATCTCCAATTCATTTTTCTTTATGGATCTTGTGTCTCTGATTTCACCCGGAGCTTTATTATCTCCAAATATAACTTTTACGCCTTTGATTTCCTTGAATTTTGACAGATTTCTCTTGTTTCCTGTCATATGTCTGGAACAACTACTATCCATGTACCAGGTTCCTTGGCACTCAGTCGTTCCTTGAACCTGCAATCAAGGAAATTAGGTTTTAGGTACCCATATTTGTCTGGGTCCTGGGGGGTTAGTGCTATAAGATGTTCCAAACCTATAGCCAGATGATCTGACTCTAAGAGGTTGTCATCTATCAGTCCATAATCATAGTGCACATTAGCAAATTAATTAGGGGGTTTTAGGATCATACAACTGTCTCTTTTGTCTGTATACCTATGTGTTTGTTTGAGCATTTGCTTTCTTGGGGTAATAGTGGAATTTTTGTGCTTGATGGGTTTTGTGCCTGGGTGCATATGTGTGCGGATGATAATTCTTTGCCTTGGGAATGACCTATTCTGAGGTTGAGGTCTTTGCCATTTTGGCTTGTATCCCATAGGTCTTGGCTGATATCTCACTTGGTTATTCCAATCAGCTTGGTTTGAATAGTTTTTACCATTCCCATCATATAATTTTCTTTTCTGAAATCTCTGGGGCTGTTGGTAGCTCTGTTTAGCTTACACAGAGTACTTTATGTTTGGAGTCTGCTGATGGACTTTTTTGAATTTTATTTCAGCTGTCCTTTCAGCATACTTAACTGGCTTCTTGCATTTACTCTTATATCCAAGGCTAGTATGGTTGTGATTGTGCTTTTGTGTGGGTGTTGGTGCAACATTTGGTGTTTTGGATTTTTGGACTCCTTCATTACTTGAGGATCCTTTTTCCATAATCACTCTAGGAACTTAAGCATGCACAAAGGAATTGAATCATATGCATGTTTTGTCTCCACACTCTTTTTGAGTCATTATAAGTTCACCAATGATTTGGATGCCTCTGTAAATGAAACAATCACATTTTTAAGATCATTTTCCCTCTTTTCTGTAGCAGCTAACTCTTCTTGGATATTTAGCAATTTTAGCCCTCAGCTTTGTATTCTCATCAGCTATGTGACTTAGAGAACTCATCTCTTCAGTCAGCTGTGAGTTTTGGCATTTAAGCTGGTTGTTCTCCTCATTTAATAGTGTGTGTGTGAGGTTTTAATGTGTTCAAAATCTTTCATATTTTGCAAATTGAATCATAAAGAAATATGGGTGATGAAGTGTTTGTATCAAAATCACTATCACTAGAATCTGAGTGAGATGAGTTAGAGTGTACCTCATCTTCTTGATCATTTGGATCTTGTTCTTGGTCCATGTTCACTACTATTCGAGTCTGCTGATTCCTTGCACTTGGCTGTTTCAGCAGCCTCAGCAGCTAACATGGCTTTCTTCTTTTCTTTCTTCTTTCTCTGAAGACTCTTCTATCCTCTTCATTTCTATATTTGTTGACTGGTGGATAAGAATAGTCAACAACAAAATGTCCTAGTTGTCTGTAGTTCCAACACAGGTTCTCAGCTCTCTACAAGTCAGCTTTCTCAGTCCTCTAATTATTAGCTCTCTGATATTCAGTTCTTTGATGTTCAGCTCTCTTGGGTGGCCTATCCTCCCTTTCTTTGGAGGGTGCTGAGTGACTCCTTGAGGATTCACCCTTGTTCCATTTGTAGTTCGTATTGAAGAACTTGTTGAACTTTTTTACCATTACGGCCATTTCCTCCTGGTCTATTGTTTCCTTTGGCTCAGTTTTCTTTCCTTCACTGGCCATTAGTGCAGCTGTCTTGGGCACATCTGTTTCTTCTTGCTCCTTTCTTCTCAGCTCAAACTCATATGCGTTGAGGTCTGAGAATAGCTAATGGTTTGATGTTTTGGAGAGGTCCATGGAATGTCTCAGGGCCATAACCTTCATTACCTACTTAGCTGGGAGAGACCTCAGGATTTTCTTACACATCTCCTTCTGTGTGTACTCTTTTCCCAGAGTTGAAAGCTCAATGGTGATTTCTGTAAATTTGGCATCCAACTGATCTAGACTTTCACCTGCAATCATTTTAAAGTTTTCAAATTTTTGGACTGAAATAGTTAATTTATTTTCTTTGATTTGTTCAAATCCTCCACAAATCAAAGTAAGTTTTTCTCAAATTTCTTTGGCTGATTTGCAAGATTTGACTTTGTTGAACATAACCTTGTCCAAGGTTTTATAAAGGATGTGCTTGGCAACATTGTCAAGATTGTATCTTTTTCTGTCATTGTTGGTCCATTCACAACGAGACTTCTCAACCATAGCAGGTATGGGCTCTGCTGCCGCATCCTTTCCTTCAGTTGGAGATGTTTTCCTACATACAATTTTTTGCAGTCATCAAACTCTTCCACAGTGAACATGGGAATGCGAGTTGATTTGCTTCCTTGGTAAAAACTTTACTTTTGAAATAAAAGCTTTAAAACCTCAAGTGTTGGGAAATTTATTGTTTAGATTTTGATGAATGCCATGTAAAACTTAGAATAGGAAGTTGGCACCCCAATTTTTGTTGTAAATCGCATTGTAATAAATAGAAAGGGGTCAAGCCGAGTTAAGTCGCCTATGCCCAAACATGCAAGAAGACAATCAAGACTAGAAGGAAGACTCGCCGCAAGACAAAGTGAGTATGGTAAAGAAGAGAAGACGGGAACTCTATCAAGGAGCGGTGAGATGCGGTGAGTGGAGTATCAATCAAGTCAACTTAAGAAAAGCCAAGTCTCAAGTTGAAGTGATGAGAAGAGTCATCCAATGATTGGAAGTCGACTCTAAGTCACCAGGGGAAAACAAGGAAATGCGTCAAGTCGAGATAATCGAAAAAGATCCGTTGTACGTAAATCAAGAGAATTACTTAAACAAGTAATATCTCCATGCTACCTTTCTCGAAGTGCTCGACCCCGAGCGTGCAAAAGGAATAAACCAATGGGAAGCACTACACCGTGTCAGAACTCTGAAAAGGCGGAGAACAATTCATACGAGGAATGGAAATTCCAAGGACTGCAACAAGACAAGCCAACGACCACAAATGACTTTAAAAAATAATCCTATCTCTTCAACGGGCAGATTTTTTAAAAGCTCACTATAAAAGGCTGAGGAATAACTAAAAAAAAAAAAGAGACAGAGATTACGCAGGTTACCTGAACCACAAACATTCAAGCAATTATTAGAATTGTAACCTGAAATATTCTCAAGTTATTAAACGCTCAATCCTCAAGCCTACACTACGAAGAACATCAATACAACACTCACCTGTGAAGGAAAGATAACTTCAATCAGTTGAAGAGGAAATTATGAAGAATCAAGGGGTCTACATTCCACGAAGGATTGTAGGAAGGTTCAAGGTCGAACCAAGTCTTGAGCTTTTGGAGGGCTTCGTGATCAAATCCAAAGAGCTTGAGCAAGTGGGTGTAATAGCAAGGCAATTTGCCCGTGAAGAAGCCGAGTTGTACGAGAAGCCGGTGAGTGATCAAGGCATCTCCGATCGAGTCCCAAAGGATCAAGTCACCTGTGTGATCAAGACTTGTATCCGGACTGTTACCACTTTGTATCTTGATCAATACCTAGTGGATTCCTCCGGGAGTTGGAGAAGAGAGGAGTAGAAGAATTACCCCATCTTCGAACCTCTATAAAAATCTTATTGTGTCATTTACATTTCAAAGACTTTAATTCTTGCATCATATTTGTTTAATTCTCACGACATATTTGCTATCCATTAGATAATCTCTAAGTACTAAATCAAGCTCTAAATCTCTACTTAACCAAACTTAAGGGTGTTAAGTCTTCACTGAAAACAAACCACAGTTGAGTTAATTTAGACTTAACAATTTGAGTTATTCCATCAACGGCTCGGTTGAGTCGTTGAGAGACTAACTCTCTTGATTAACTAAATTGGTCTGTCCACCAAGGACACGGTTGTGTAGTATCAACTCGAACTTTTAAAAGGACTAAATCAAAAATTTGGTAAGGTTTATTCAACCCCCCTTCTAAACCTTACACTTACACCCCTTGGGACCTACATCAAGTGTTGTTTCTTTTGAAAAGACTGAGATCTAGTTCAGTAACCAGTGCAGAAGGATCAATGAACCAACCACTCTGATACCACTGTAGGTCCCAAGGGGTGAGTAGAAAGGTTTAGAAGGGGAGGTGTCGAATAAACCTTACCAAATTTTCGATTTAGTCCTTTTAAATATTTTCAGAGTTAACACAAATCAGCTAAGTCCTTGAGGGATAGCTAGGTTGACTTACTTCAGTAAAGTTACCCACTCAATAGACTCGACTGAGCTATTGATAATATAACTTAGTTGGTGTCAGCTAACACTTAAATTCACAGTTGATTTGGTTTTTGTTCAGCAGAAGGATTTTCACCCTTAATGTTTTAAACTTGTGTTTCAACACTTATTTTTAGCAATAGTTATTATCTGTTGAGTTTAGCAATTATAACTTAGCAGCATATATGAATGATATGCAGAAAATTAAAGTGTTGTAAGTAAATAAGACACAAGAAATTTTATAGTGGTTTGAGGATGGGGTAATTCCTCTAATCCACTCTTCTCCAACTCCTGGAGGAATCCACTAAGTAACAGATTTTGGTTACAAAGTAGTCAACAATCCGAGCCAGCCTTGATCACACAACTGACTATTCCTGGGACTCAACTTCTTCACAAAACAATTGTCTTGCTACTTCAGCTCCCATGAACTCTTGGAATTGATCACACAGCCTTCCAACAAGCCAAAGCTTCTGGTTCAAACTTCAACCTTACTAATTCTCCTTCAACCTTGGAGAGTAGACCCCTTTTGTTTTTCAAACAAATTTTCTCTTCAACTTGATGAAGTAATCTTTCCTTCACTGAGTGTGTTGGATTGAGTTCCTTTGATCTTAGGCTTGAGGATTGTCTTTGAAAGCTTGAGAGTATTTGCAGGTTTGCTTGAATTGTTGTAATAAACTCGGTAACATTCTCTCACTTGCTTCCTCAACCTTTTATAGTGCAAATTCTAAAATATGTCCATTGAAGAGATAAACATATGTTTCAAATCTCATCATAGGTTGTTGGTATGTCTTGTCCTTGAAGCATTAATGAGGATCGTACCATGATTAAATGCTCTGCGGCCTTTTCCTGGTCTCTGCAGGTTTTCAGGTACATCCCATTGGTTCCTTACGTTTTTCCCTTTTTCAGCAAAACAACTTTATTGCTGACAGACTGACACATGCTTATTACCAGCAAAACCTTGACTCGTATTGACGACAGATCTCTATCAGCTTTCTTCAAGTCTTGTCTGCTGCATACACCTTTGACGTTTGATTCCAATCATCTTGGAATGACTTAGCTGTCAGTCAACTGACTAAGACAGATTTTTTGTCACTTGACTGATTCTTCACTTAGCTTCTCACAGCTGACACACAACTGTGTCTTCTCTTCAATCTTCAGTCAACTCCTATAATCTTCCACTTAGCTGACTCAAACTCAACTCATACAATCCTATCTATTACAAGTTGAATTACAAAGAAAATTGGGTGCCAACTTCCTATTCTAAGTTTTACATGGTATCATCAAAATCTAAACATAAATTTTCCTAACATCTTCAGTTTTAACTTCTCTAGAATGGACTTTTTGGAGGAGTGACTTATCCAAAAGTCCATTCTAAATTAACCACCAAACATCAAATATTATTAAAATGGACTTTTCAGCCCAAAAGTCCATCTCACAAAAAGTGTTCCCAAACAAATATTGTGGGTTATGTTGAGCATATTTGTGTTATATGATTATAGTAAATTGATATAGTTTACTTTGTCTTTTTTAGGGATAACTATATGTGCATCTCCTTGCACAATTTCATGCAAGGTGTCAATCAAATTTACATTCTTCTAGATTACAAGATGTGAAAACAATTACACCTTTTCCTATTATATTAGCGATGCTGAATTTTGTGCGTAATACCTATCAAATGCATTTCTACAATAAATTTTTTTCCTAACAAATTGCTAAGAAATATAAAGTGTCTTAAATATGGCATAATATTCGATGTCATTTATGCATAAAAAATGATGGAAATGTCCGATGTCATTTATGCATAAAAAAATAACATACAAAAAGATGATGAAATTGGCTGATGACTTGTGTATGGCAATGAAGGATTTTTCTTTTAATTAGTTTTTGAGGAATTGACAAGATTATAATTAAATATTTGAAATAAATATATAAAATGATTTGGATTGTGATATGGAAGTTTTTAAGTCATATAAACTCTAATTGAAATGGTGAAGATTTGGAAATAATGATTGGAAGTCGTTATATTTACAGTATAGTCCCTATTTATTACTAAGGTTGAAAATAATTAATAGTACAACTAATATATCATACAATACATAGTAAATCCAAACAACAGATTACAATCAAAATCACATTTACCTTTTTTGTTCAAATTAAAAAAATCAATTTTAATAGCCTTCATTAGCAGAACGAGTCTCTCCCAGAAGTAGGGTTTACTCACCATTGCAGCCGTCTTTGTAAGTTTTTCAATGTGCCACATTTTGTTTTTGTAAATTTATTGTGAATTTTTTTATTTGCATTAATTTAAAATGATTTGTTCTAGATGATATGATTTAATAATATTCTTGTTTCTATTTCTTATTTTTACGTACAAGTGAAAGGAAAAAAGGGAAATAATAAGAGAAGGGCGAAGATTTATTTTGGATTTTGGATAAAAGTTTCTCTAGTAGATATGAATTTGGTTGTGTTTTTTTGCAGATTAGTGTTACTTGTTAGGATTTTGTAAAGCCCTTTTTGGCTATTTGAATTTCAACACCATGCAAGCGGCTGCCTCGTGCAAGAAGTTAAGAACACCACGACCAAAAAAGTATTTTGTTGATCGATTGAGCCCTTTGCCCAATGATGTTCTGCACCGTGTACTTTCCTATCTTGATTTTCTTGATGTTGTGAGAACTAGTGTGTTGTCGAAAAGATGGAGGTTTGTATGGACTTCGGTGCCTTACTTGAACTTCAACATGGATTGGTTTTTGAAATATAATTACAATGAGAGGTTTGAATGTTTAGAGCCGCAAATTAAGTTTTGGGATTTTATCAAATGGTCTTTGCTTTTAAGAGACGGGTCTCAAATTATAAAGATATGTATGTATAGTGATAACATGATGATTGATCAACTAAATGGACTCATTCGTGTTGCGGCTAGACAAAAGGTTCAAGAACTTTGCTTTCTTGGTGGGGATTACACTTCTAAAGAGTTGGAATTCCCCCGTGGCCTTTGTGAAACATTGATAGTTCTTACTTTGAATTTATGTGATACTATCCCATTGCGAGTTACAACAGTGTTTAGTAGCCTCCAAAGTCTTACCCTGAGAGGAGTTCATATACCATGTGATACTGCTGAGAAACTTCTTTCAAACGGTTGTGCTAAACTCGAGAATATTTACCTAGAAGATTGTCAAATAAAAGATCTTGAGCAGATTGATATTTTGGCTTGTAATCTCAAGAATTTAACAATTGTGAATGTATGCACTTGTGATAGATTTTGGGCTGTAGGTTCATTTGATTCTAAGCTCAGAATTTGTGCTCCAAAATTGTTGTCTTTCTGCTACATTGGGCCAGTGTTGCGTGGCTTTGCTTTAGAGAATACAATATCTTTAAAAAATGTCTCAATCCGCCTTCTACGTGTACCTGGGAATTATCAGGTCGAATACAAAAACCATTTACTCTGTCCTGCAAGGTTCATTGGTCTTAATAGCGCCAAGAGTTTGACTTTGTCCACTCTTGTTGTCAAGGTATGTGGGACACTAACTTTCACATTTTTATCTCTCCTTATATGCACTCCAAATAATATTATTAAACCAGTATTCCAAATGTTCCTTATAGGACATATCAATTGCAATCATACTTCTAAATTTATATTATGGAGTTTCTTTTTCTCTAAGAAAATATTTGTATTTGGAGTCATTTGACTTTGATTGATAAACATGTTCTTCTAACTTAATAATTATATGATGGTAATACAATTTGTATATGGAACTTTTAACTAGAAATGAAAAATATCAAGAAAATATATGTCTCTTGTGCAGAAAAGAACTTGTTACAACTATTATAAAATTAAAAGACTTTTCATCTATACAAATAATTAAGATAAAAAACATAAGAGGCATACACTTTCGATATTGAAAAGGGGAAGTTTGAAAGTTTGGAATGTTTAGGACAGGAAGTTTGGACTGTCTAGGGACAAGAAGCTCCCATGTGAGGTTGTACGTGAGCTGATTAATTTTTTGTTCATTTCTTGAACTTCATTGTCTGAATATATGGAAATATATTTTTACAATGTGGTTGTGCAAAGAGATTAGTTTGTTGGAGTTGTTTCTTGGCTATTTGAAACCATATTCCCAGCTAGTTTAAAATGGAAACAGAGAACAAATAAAAGACTTGTGTGGTATATCTTCTGTTAGCCATTCACATCTTATACTTTGTATCTTAATCAAGTTATGGATGTTTGTGTGTAATAAATTTAAAATATTCAATGAGTTTTAGTAAAATGGTGAATTGCTGATAGAAGTCTTCGTATTTTGCTCGTGAGAGGAATACTTGTCCATGTTGGATTATATGCAGTTATATATCTACATGTTTCTTAAAGCATTTTGTGATTGTATTGCCACTTATGAGATCTTTTGTAATTTCCAAGCATTTTTGTCCAACATATTCTAAGCTATTGTGGGACACATTTATATTGGACAATGTGAATCGTTTAGAGTTGGAATTAAGATACACGACCAATTATATAGAAGGGTTGATTAGCTTACTGAAGTTCTCACCGAATATTGAAGCTCTTTTCATCAGACTTAAAGAGGTAAAAGTCTATTTCACACAGTTGTTCAAAATAAATTTATTCTCTTAATTGCAATGCTTATTATAATTTTTTCCCAATTCGACAGATTCCTTGGTCGCGAAGGAAATCGAGGAAAGGTATTGTATTGTTTTTAAAAAAGGTCTTGTATACTTTTTATACATAAGAATTTCATGCTAAAAGCCTACAATTTTCAAACTTATTCTGGATACATCATTTTTCGGATTGTTGCTAATGGATACTCTAGGATTTATGTCTCATACTGGGGCGGAAGAACTTCATATTATCTTAGCAGCATTGTTAGTGCTTAAGTTATTATGTTAGAATAGTGAGACTATATATTCTTTTATCCATTTCTCTAAAAACGAAATATATCTGATCATGCCCTTTTCCCAACTTATTTAGCACTTGAGAACAGAAGCCCTTGGAAATCAAGGATAGAAGATATAGCGTGCTTGTCATACAATGTCAAATTCATTCAAGTTTCCAACTTAGATGGTTCAGAGTTTGTACTTGAATTGGTGAAATTTTTACTTCAGAATGGGAAAGTCCTACAAAAGATGGAAATTATGCACAGGGGTGGAGAGAGGAAACAAAAGAATTTCAAAGAGCTCATAACACTTCCTAAAGCCTCCTCAGAAGTTGTTATATCTTTCCCGGAGTATTCTCAAAGAAAAATTCCTTGGTTCGACAGAGGAGACTCCGATCCAGAATATGATGACTGAGCTACATATATCATTGTTTTCTAGGATCTCATTATTGTTTTTGTTAGAATCAAGATCTTTGACTAATTGAACTCATTCCAATGTGAGCATACTATTCTTCTTACCTCAAAGTTTCTTCATATAGATAATTAAATATCTGGCGTAAACTATTCTTCACATCAATTTAAATTTGCTTAAAAGCATATTAGTTTCTAAGTATAAAAATATTGAATTAGAATTTTATGACAAGTATGAATACATCAAAGCTGAAAAAATCACAAGTGATATTCTCTTTACTTTTTGGTTATTATCCTTCAACTTTAATTTTAGATTGATGCATAACTTCTGCATATAATAACATTTGTGATCATAATTTAAACAAAGACTAAAATATTTATGAATATAATAGTTACGAAGACTTGACATCTAATCAATTATAGCATCTAATTTGTCATTGTCTCTTTATTATTAAGTATCCGATTGTATTGTCAGGAAAAAGGTTATTGCTACCAGATCGACTATTTTTATCACTTTTTTTCTCCGTAATGACCTTTTTATAAACCAAAACTAAAAAGTCGCATATTTGTTTCTCTCACATAACATTCTACCATCTGATTAATAATTGCCTTTTTCAGTCCGTCTTGAAATTTTTTTCGCTACTCGCATAACCTCAATATACATGAGCAGATCAAACTCTATGAGCAGTTTATATTTGATGTTATATAACGATTCATTTTTATTCGATAAAATTATTCTCCTTAAGTCCGTTACTCGCTATCAAATATATATGTATGAAGTTTGAACAAAGTACAAAATGTCTGGTGTAATAATACTTGATTGAGATGATTAATTTGAATTTTCCAAACATTTAAAACCAACACCCTGGGGCTGCACTTCATTATTTTCATCACATTTTTTCGCAAAATTTTGTAATCCATAAAGAAATTCCTTAGTTTTATCAATTTGTAAGTATACACTTGCAAAAGCGCATCTGGAGTATATGATTATGGGGAAAGAAAATATCTTTCAGTTGTTACCTCATGCATTTTTTTTGTATTACGTATTGTTCTTCTGATAATTTTATGGCTATAAGGAATTTTGTTTGTTTGCGAACAAACTAGAAAAGAATTCAATCGAGAAAAAAATATAATTTGGATGATTAACAATATTAAGTTATTCTGTAGCCCTTTTCATTTTTTAGTCTTGTATGGTTTTATACTAGAATCTCTGCACACTGGCTTAACATAAATTTAGAAGCCCCACATCTTGTTTGTTTATAGGTTCACCTTATTCTTGGAACTTTCCATAGTTGCTAAAGGCTCAAGGTGCAGTGAGGCGCAAAGCCTCCTGGAGCCTAAGGTGCAAGGTGAGGTGCGAGCCTTTTGTACATGAGGTGCAAAAATAATAATAAAATTTTAAAAACATATAAAATTTGTTAATAGACTATAAGCAAGCCAAAAAGAGAAATATAATTAGCCATATTTTAAAAAACACATAATTCATGGTAATTCATAAGACAAAGCAACCATCAAAACAAAAGTTCATAAATTTCATCATAATTTATCAAAGCAAAATAACCATCAAAACAACCAAATACCTACACACCACATAATATAATATTTATAATCATCAAGTATTATTCACTCCACTAATCAAGACTCAAACAACTAAATAAACTAACCATCACCAAGTTCCACACCATCATCATCCTCATTGCCATCAAGCTCTTTAACTTCCTCATCTTCTTCATAATCTTATTCTTCTTCTTATTCACAATTCTTCATCTTCTTCGGATTCATTCTCTTCTTCTTATCTCTAAATCCTAAAGACTATTTAGCACTCACACAAGAGAAAGACGTTTTTTGCTTTTTAGCCCTTAAACTTGAAGTGGAGACGATTATAATGTTTTTGTCTTTCCTGGTGTAATACGTAGTCTCTTCAACTCCGACAACCTTTGTAACTACACCCCAAGTCAAATCATCATCTTCAAACACCAACTTGTTTTCCCCATCATCAAATTCTCCATCCATTCTACCCATCAACTATTCATTGCTATTATCAAATTTTTTCAAAGAAATAGGATTGATCCTACCGTGTGCAATATGTTACCTCTTCAATGTCCATTTGTACTTCACAAATACTAAATCATCCAAACGCTTCTGAGCTAGCCTATTTCTTGTTTTACCATGAATATGCAATGCCAATATATCACAAATTAAAATAAACTTGTAAGCATAACAAAATAACACTTAACAAAGAAAATGTCAAATAAATATGTTGAAATTTTAAAATATGTAATTGCATTCTCAAAAGTGGTCCAGTTGCGGTCACAGTTCAAAGCATTACAAGTAAGACTAAACACTCTAACAACACACTTTTGCAACTCAAGAATTTTTGATCCATATGCTTTCCACCATTCAGCTGGAAACTTTAATTTTATATGTCTAATAGATTTATTCCTTAGCCTCATTGTGATACAAAGTGAGCTGATCAAAAATCTTATTTCGCTGAGCATGGCCATGAATCAATTTCTCCATAGCTTGGTAAAAACCAATCAAAACTTCTCCATTTCTAGATAATTTATTACTTGAGTCAAAGAATTTAGGTTCAAGTATTATCCTACAACATGCAAAGGGTGATGAAGCTGACAATTCCACCTCTAGTGTATGATCTTGAAGACCTTTTCACACTTTTCACCATTTTGCTTGAAAACAGTCATAGTAGCTTATTTTTCCCTATACACAGCCTCATATATATAGCTCATCGCATGCCTCTTTTTACCTTCAACCAATCTAATAATAACACAAACTAAAGGGTCATATATCTTCAAGGTATGATAATGTTGCTCCAAAATTTAGGTGTCAAGGTAATTTTAGCCATCTTTTTACCAACAACTTCTTTAGCCCCTTTACCACTAGTCCATTCATCTGAAAGAAATATTTTCTTAAGTTATGATCCTGTTTGTGCCTCCTTACCAAAAATTATGTAAGCGGTAGCAAATCTTATGACCCAAGTCCGGGCAAGCTCTCTTTAGCCAATAAACTACATCAACAAATTCAACATACTTGGACGAATATAGATATAGGCATTCACACTCATTGCTCTATATTTAGTGTTGTCTTGAACTCTGACAAGTTGCCAATATCTTCCATTATCAAGTCTAGACTATGAGCAGCACAAGAAATATAATACAAATGTGATCTTTTTTACTTGCAATAATTTTCCTGCAAAAGAAAATATAGAGATAATTAAATTCTAAGAAAAGTGTAAGCAATTAATGATGAGAAAGATGAAAGAAGCAAAAGTCTTACCGAAAAATACATTGTTACTTGCATTATCAGTGACAACTTGAACAATGTTAGCTTTCTCCGCACCTTCCACAATTCTATCAATCAATTTAAATATTTTTGGGCTCGATCTTTGAAAACATAGATGCATCAACATACTCAAGAAAACATGTGTCCTTCAGTGAATTTACAAGAAAATTTATCAATGTTTTTTTGCTTGCCGGTCCAACCATCCGCCATGATCGAACCACATGTATCATATTTTTCTCCATGTGACTTCAACATCATTTCCACAATTTTAATTTCCTCAAAAAGAGAACCCGCACCTCATGGTAAGTAGGTGGTTTCACACTAATGCCATACTACCCAAAAGATTCTATCATCACCCTAAAAATTGGATAATTAATGACATTAAAATGAATTGTCGCATCATACATCCATCGAGCTATGTCCCTACAAGCTTTTTCTCGCTACTCCTTTTTGTATGCTTATTAGTAGTAGTTTGCTTCGAACTTCCACTCTTTCTATTTTGAGCTTTTTCGATGCTAAGAACAAAATATGTATCAATACATTGGGCTTTTTTGCAAAGTCACGAACTTAGAACTTGTTTGTGTAGCTTTAGCTACAATATCATCCAAGTTTTTTTCATCACCAAAGGCATCTACATCTTCAAAATCCAGCATTTCAAGTTGTCAAGATTTTGTAGTAGTCATTTTTGTAATTAGGTCAAATTTCAGGGTACTTTTTGTAATTATCCATCACAATAATTAAAAAGTTGAATTGCTAACCAATCCGAACAAATTTATAGATGTCACCAAGACAGTGTATTCTTTCAAATGAGTGTCAAATTAGGGTTCTAGTGAATTTAGTGAGCGATGCATAAAAGGAAGTTGTTGTTCATAATAAAGATCCCAATGGTTGAAATAATGGTATTCGTGCTCCATAGGCAGGGTTGATTATGTTGGTTGTTCATTTTGTTGTTTGTACTTTGTCGTCACCAAAACACTCTTCCAAACCTGTACTGAAATTAATCCTTTTGCCAATCAGTTTGGTTCTGTCTGCAATATTGTCAGGATTTGAACTCACAAAAGTTGCAATGTTGACAGAATTTGGCTATCATTTATAATATTTTTACCCATTTTTTATTACCTAAATTTGATGTTTTTGTACTTTGTAATTGGGGTTCTTCTATGAATTTATATGATCGCATGCTTTCTGCAAACTCGAATCAAGATCGTGTCAATATTACTGTCATGATCATTATGAAGCATAATTATATACTTTGTAGCAATTCCTTTCAAATGGTTTCCCAAATATATTATCTCTTTGGCATAATTATGTAATTGCAAACACTGCTCATATATTAAGTCAGTTTCTATTTCGTATATCTGATGGGCATGTATGTTCTTCATGGTAATCATTATAGTGAAAGAACTTCCATAGTGACAATATTCTCCTTACAGATGTCTTTAAAATCATTAGCTTCTTTACCGCTGATAATATTGAGGGAATCTTGGTTAATGCAGGAGGTGCATTTTCAGAAGTTCAATGATTATGGAATATTACAATTTCGGAAGAGCCCAGAGACAATTCTTCACTGTTATTTCTGTTGAAAACTTTGTTGATTATTATTTCTCTTTTTTCTTTAATGAGAGGCTGATGAATTGGTTACTTTTAGATGGTACAACACTTGAAGGTACTATAGACCTCTTATTCCAAATTATGCATCTTGTCTTTTCGGGTTTTGGGAAGAATTACTTGGAGAAACTTGAAAGACTATATTTTAGTGACTTGGAGTATTATTTCTACATTAGAATCCCCGTTAAATGTGTGTTTTATAATAACCCATAAAAAATTAATTCATTTAGTTCAATTAATTTACTGTGCTTTCAGCTGAGGTAAATTTCTCATTCTTAATTTTCTCAATCTTTTCCTTGGTTTTCCTTGGGGAAGTATTGTGTATATGAGTGATTAAAGAGAGACCTTGTTAGTTGTGCATTCAAAGACATGCCCGTTCTGAAGAACTTAACTACTTTCTACTTAGTTATATGTTTATACAATGGGAAGTTCACACTTTTGCCTCTTACTCTAAGTTCATATTTATCCTAATCTATGAGTATTAAAATTTCCAAGACAATTTCTCTTACGTTATATCAATTATTTGATTTTTCATTAAAAAGAAATATGGAAGGGCCAAGCCACAATAAATGGGAGGCGATATGACTTAACTCCAATGTGAGAGCTCTTACATTATCAATTCACGTCCCTTGACATTAAAATTTGTCTTCCCCGCTCCCGCTATAGCTGTCTAAACATTCTGCCATGATTCTATCATATAATAGGCACATAATATTTGAAAGGACAAAATGGTTATTGTACTCGAGAAATTTGAAGTTTCACCCTTTTTTTTCATATTGCCTCTTTGATGTTTGTAAATGCAACTACTTGTTAGTTACATATAACTAGTGGGATATTCACATTTTGCCCCTGAACTATATTAAATTTTACTTAAAATTTTGAATATTTCAAACATCTATCAACAAAATTATCAATGACTGGAATCACACACATCACACACACACATATACATATTATGGTTTATTTGATTTTTCCATTGTGAAAGGGGCAAAGCCATAATGGTATTTAGGAAGCTATATAACTTAATTCCAGTGCTGTAAAAATCGGCCTAGGCAGCCGACTAGGCGCTAGGCGCCCCTAGGTCGATCCAGTTTTCCCAAAATCGGCAAAAAAATTGATCCGGGCAAAAATCGGCCTAAGCGCCCGCCTAGGCGGCCAAAAAATCGGCAAAAATCGAAAAAAAAATCGGCCTAGGCGGTCTAGTCGGAATAAATCGGCCAAAATACAAAAAAATGAAAAACAAAGAAAAACTTGGTGTTTCTAGGCGCCCGACTGTCGCCCAACTAGCGCCTAGCGATTTCTACAACCTTGTTAATTCCTACTTTACAATTTTGATTAATTGTTCACCACCTCAACATCTTGATTTCTTTAACTTTCCGCATTTTCCGCTAGTGCGGCAAAGTCTTCCGTTGTGGTCCTGTCATGTGAAAACCATGTGATATTTAGAAGGACATAATATCTATATATTTGAGAAATTTGCATTTGTCCTCTGAACTTTGATTATGTTTCTCACAACGGCTTGAATTGGTACTTTGTTTTGCATGCTTTCACTTGGACTAATAATCAAAATATTAGAGGAAAGTCTTGTACTTGAAATAAGCTTTAATCCCATACAAAGGCAGACATATTAACCAAAGACACCTTGTTAGATTGGTCCATGTAGTTATACTTAGTTTTATGTAAATTCAATTTATTAATATATATTAATTTAAATTGGTTTTGTATGTCTAAAGACCAAAATTTGAATAAATATCTATTTTGTCATGTTTATAAGAGTTTTTATATATGTTATTAAAATTAGTATTTATCAACAAAATTGCTCCTAGTTCCAAGGCACTACGAAAGAAAAATGTATTAGGCAAGTAAAGATTACTTGTACTTTCTATTGTATGTTGAGGATATGGAAATCAAAGTTATCGGAATAATGTGCAACCTGATGGCAAAGGCAAATTTCTCGAGTGCCTTATTTATTACCCTTTTTGATTTATCACGTGCTTTTGTCATGTGATAGGATCAAGGCAGAATATTCCCCCGGTGATGGAGATTTTATACAAATAATAAGATGAGGTGATGAAGTGATAATATAAGGTCAGCAAGCAACACACAATAAATGAGTGTAGTTCAAATGGCAAAGTAACAAACTATTGGTCATAGTGGTTTAGGTCCTACTTATATCTGCCAAACAAGATACACCTTGAAGCATAAGATTTTTGGGTTTCGTCCCAATAAGTTTGTTTTCAAAACTTGATGTTATTCTTTCAAGCTAGTAGGTTTACGTTGGTACTCTAATGTGGTTAGGCATAATAATTGATTTTTTGAAATATAGTAAGTTAAATCATCAAAATCTAGGCTAGTAAAATTATCTATTGCACGTGTTAAAAGTTTTTTTTTGGGGAAAAATAATTAGTGGCAAACTTAAAGTTTCCTATTGTGTCGTATTATCATCTGGTGCCAATACCGCTTATAGGGTTTTATTTTGGTTAACTTCTAATAAGATGCTTTTACAGTTTGTGTTGTAGTGGTAAAGAACATGTCCTTAAATACTGGGAGAGGGAGAATAGTTGGATATTATGTTTTACACGTGTTCTGTTTCAGTGTCAATAAGTAGATTAAATGCCTGAATTAATCAAATTAACCATTTTTTTGGTAAGGTGATCAGTAAAAGGTAAAAACTCAAATCTCATTTGTTATTTTGTTAACCATACTCACGGATTTTACTTGTAAAATAATCCAAACCATCGAACATAACATAGAACTATTGGCATGTCTAAGCTAGGTGTTAGGATAGACTCTGCAATTTGCCTTTAGATATTCTCATTCATGTTCTTTCATTTCTTGATACTCCAGGTGTGAGGAGTAGCATGTTGACTTTTAATGCCTTTGAATTTCAACATGCAGATAAGGTTCAAAAACCAATGAAAAGCAATTATGTGATAAATATTTTTATATTTAAAATGAGTATTGCATTAGAGTTAACTCTCTTGTTTAAAGTTATTACTACCACACTTGCATGAAGAGGTCTCACATGGACCATCAGCGAAGTGCCTGATATTGTCAATCTGAACATATTATTCAAGAACTTAGTATTCATATGCCAGTAAGGAATATATCACTTTAGTTGTGTTCTCTGAAGAATTTTCTGAATCATTTATAATGTAGAATTGGCTATTGGTTGTTATGTCAAATTGCATGTTATGTCGACATATTGTAACCTTAGAGCCTATTTTTTAAGAGGGTTAGCGTCACATAGGGTAGTATCGCCAATAAATTATTAAGTGATTAATGGAAAATGTAAACTGATAGAATTTCATTATTGTGAGATGAAAGTGTATAGAAACCTTTTATAGAGTTTAGCTGAGCTAATAGGAAAATAATGTAAAAACGGTTATGGTAGTTATAACATACTAACTAACTTTACAGTTACAACTTACTCCTAACCACTTATTTTCTATACTCTAATACTTCCTCAGCTGGGATCACTTTGAGGGCTTCTGAGGTACCAATAGAGAGTTTGATGCACAACAACTGAAACCTGGAACTGGACAATGCTTTTCTAAATAAATCTACAGGCTGCTCCCCGGATGGGATGAATCTAACCTCCACTTTTTTATCAAGTACTTTTTGTCAAACAAAATGAATGTCTATCTCTATGTGTTTGGTACGGGCATGGAAGACTGGATTAGCTACCATAGCTACAACACTCATGTTATCACACCAAAGCAAGAAAGGGGACTCTATACGTACACCAAGTTCTTTCATTAAAGAGTGCAACCAAATCAACTCTATAGTCGTGTCAGCTAAGGGTTTGTACTCGGATTCTACTGACCTTCGAAAAACCACCACCTGCTTCTTTGAACTCCAGCTAAGTAAATTTTTCCCTAAAAATATACAATGACCCCTTGTGGATTTTCGATCATCAACATTGCTAGCCTAATCTACGTCTAAATAGGCCTCAGTAACATTCTCTGTGCAGGATAAAATGTGAGGCCAAGTGTCACAGTGCCTTTGAGATACCGAAGACGATGTTTACATGAAGCCCAATGATTTATGGTTGGAGCATATAGGTATTGGCTCAATTTATTCATATCAAAGGAAATGTCAGGCCTTGTAATGGTTAAATACTGAAGAGCACCAATAGTACATCTTTAGGTTCTGGGATTTTCAAAGGGAGGGCTGTCTGAGAGAGCAAGCTTCCTAGAAGTACTGAGATGAGTAGGGCACGGTTTACAACCTAACATATTGGTTTTGCCAAGAAGATTAGTGATGTACCTGGTCTGAGTAAGAACTAAACCTGCAGAATTCCTTGTAACCTCCAAGCCAAGAAAATAGTTTATTTCACCAAGTGTTATTAAAGCAAACTGAGCATCAAACACCTTATTGTGATCAAATATAGCAGAAGTACACCCCCCAGTGATAAGAATATCATCCACATAGATGAACACCATCAACAAAGAACCATCAACCAATTTAAAAAATAGAGAACTATCTGAAACTTAAGTAAAGAACCCTTGGCATGTCAGAAATTGTTGCAACTTATTAAACCAGGCCCTGGGAGCTTCCTTAAGGCCATAAAAAAGCATTGTTGACATCTACTTGCTGAACTCCATTGATTTGTCACATCAAGAGTAAGAATCAAGTGAACAGTACAAGGTTTAATAACAGGGCTAAAGATCTCAAAATAATCCACACCATGAGTTTGTTGAAAACCCCTAGCAACAAGTCTTGTCAATCGAACCATCCTGCTAGTGTTTAACCCTGAAAACCCATTTATTATTGATGACATTTATATCTGAAGAAGGAGGAACCAATGTCCAAGTATTCTGAGCAAGTAAATCATCAAACTCAAGCTGCATAGCCTCCTTCCATCTAGGATCAGATACAACCTATGCAACAGAGGATGTCTCTATAGAGGAAGAGGGTAGGGCAACAGCTGAGTAAGTTTTAGGCTTAAATATACCATTCTTGGACCTAGTAGTCATAGAATGATATGGAACAAGAGGAAGGGGGAGGGGAGGAAGAGAATGGACATGAGAAGGAAGAGGAGATGGGGCTAAAGAATGGGGAAAAGGGGAGGGGAGGAATCAGGACAATGTGAGACATAGTCAAGAGAGGAAGTAGGAGAGTGAATAGTAGAAGGAGCTAAGAAAGAAGGAATTGGAAGCAGAGGAGGCAAAAACAAGGAAGTAAAATAAGGATTGACATGAGAATGATGAAGAAACAATTCTTCATATGGGAATTCAGATTCATTAAACTCCACACTACTTGCAATGTAGAGTCTTCTTGTAGATTCTAGACACATATAGCCTTTGTGAGAGTCTGAGTAACCAAGAAAGACACACTTTGTAGACCTGTACTGAAACATATAACTGTTGTAGGGTCTGAGAAATGGATAGTAGGTGCAACCAAATACCTTGAGGAATTTATAATCTTGGAGCTGATGAAAAAGAAGTTGAAAGGTAGAAAAATGGTGTAAGACAGGGGTAGGGAGGCGATTTATAACATAGACAGCTGAAAAGAAAACATGCCACCAATATTTGAGAGAAAGATGTGCCTAAGCAAGCATTGAGAGGCCAACTTCAACAATATGAAGGTGTTTCCTCTCAGCCTTTCCATTTTGCTGATGAGAGTGAGGCATGGGTGTCTAAACTGAATCCCAAGATTGAGTAAATGAGGAGCTAGGGATCTAAACTCACCCCTCATTCAGTTAGAAGGCATTTTATTTTAGTATGAAATTGTCTCTTAAGAAATGTATTAAACTGAAGAAAAATTGAGAAGGCTTCTGACTTGAGTTTTAAAGGAAAGATTCAAGTAAAACGAGAGAAATCATCAACAAAATGTATATAATATATGTATCCATCAACAGACAACACATTTGAAGGACCCCAAAAATCAGAATGATTAAGTTGAAATGGTGTTGTGGTTTTAGTAGGCTGGGAAGCATAATGGTGTTGATGTAATTAATTTGCTGACTTTGCAAGCATCACAAAATTCAAATTAAGATAAAGTAGGCTTGAGATTTAGAGAATGTAATACATGAGATAACACTGCATGGCTGGGAGGGCCAAACATTTTATGCCACAAATTTACATTAGTTAATGTACATGAAGAAGCATTTATTACAACTGAAAAAGCAACGGAATAACTGGGAACAGACCTAGGAACAATAGACTGATGTTAGAAGAAACAGAGAAACATGACTTATTTGTAGACACATCAGACTTGAGTACATGAAGATGATTGAGATTGAGCTGGTAGAGCCCATCTTTAAGCATGTCTGCCAGGAGGATCTGAGATGTTTCTTTGTCCTTGACCAAACAACAATCATGATATAACTCACTTAGTACATTATTGTCTTTTGTAAATTGAGAAATGCTTAGAAGATTTTTGGTGATTTGAGGCACATAGAGGATGTTATTAAAGTATTGAGGTAGAGAGATCGGAGCTAGTTAAAACATTGGAACCTATATGAGAAATATGAAGTTTAGAGTCATTATCTTTACCTTGATAAGGAGTCTTGAGAGAAGGGTTCTCCAAGTTTGTGGTGATATGGTTAGTAGCACCACTGTCCAAGTACCAGTTTGAGTCTATATCAGGCATACCAGAGGTAAATGCAGTAAGATGAGCCTGAGGAGCACCACTTATCATACCAGAAGAAGCAGAACCTGGACCAATGAAACTAATATCGAACCTCTTGTACCGTTTGAGAGCCACATGCCCTGTCTTCCAACACAATTGACACTTAGGGTGACTCAAATTGTTGCGAAAACCAAATTTTTGACCTCTACGACCTCTTCCTCTATTGAATCAACCACCGCCTCTAGGATTATAAGCATCAAAGCAATATTTGCAGATGGAGCAACTTACACAGACATATGAGCTTGATTGAGGCTGGTTTGAAGAGTAGTAGTAGATATAGAGTGCTGGCGTTGTAACCTCATCTCATGAAATTGAAGAATAAACTGTACCTCTTATAAGTTCAGAGATTCAACACGAGTAGGAAGATGAACAACCACATAATCATAATCCACACCAAGTCCTCCAAGGATGTATAACACCAGTTCATCATTAGTAATTATATGTCCAACCGAATTCAGATCATCAGTCAATGATTTCATCTTCAAAATATAACTCTCAATGCTCATATCACCTTTCTTATGTGTTTGTAACAAAAATCTAAATCAAGAGCTCGAGACATAGATTGAGATTGAAACAACTTTTCAAAACAGACCACCATACGATGTTGTTTTACACCTACTCACATGCCCAACCATGGATTCACCAATCGAATCGAGTAACCGGTGAGAAGAAAGCGATCCTTGCGCAACCACACAATAGAATGCGGATTAAGATCCAACCCGAGCCACCAGCAGATTAGGAACCAAGAAGCGAGGAGGAGGAGACACATTTCCAAAAAGAAACTCCTCGAAACCATGTGCTCAAACGGTAGATAAAACCGAGCTTTCCAAAATGAATAGTTGTTGCGACCAAGTGACAAAACAATCAGAGTGAAATGAGGAAGAGAGGTAGCCATTCTTTTGCAATGAAAAAAATTACGGGAGAAGACAAAAGCGCCGAATCTCGGCTATGGGAGCCTGGCTCTTGATACCAAATTGGAAAATGAAAACTGATAGAATTTCATTATTGTGAGATAAAAGTGTACATCAACCTTTTATAGAGTTTAGCTGAGCTAATAGGAAACTAACAGAAAACGGTTATGGTAGTTATAACAGACTAGCTAACTTGACAGTTACAACTAACTCCTAACCACTTATTTTCTATACTCTAATAGTGACATATGTGGCCATTGTCTGGATTGTGATATGATGGAGCTAAAAGTTCTTTGCATCAGCGTTATCAATCTTAAATATTTGAAGTTTGACGATATTGTTTAGGCTAGTTGAAATGCCAAATCACATATGCAGGGGAGAGCTAAATATTTGTGCTTCGAAGCTCTCATCCTCAGTTAATGGGGCCACAAGTGCTAATTAAGTGGTTGAGTTTGTATGTCATCTCTTGGAAATGCTTCTATCTGTTTTGCTGATTTTGGTTTTCAAAAGAGGCATGCGTTTGTTTTGCCTGCTGTGTTCTCAGTGCTTGATCATGCAAAGTCATTAACATTGTCCACTTTTACAGTGAAGATACGCATTCACAATTAACTATAATCTTAACAGTGAATGGGGTACTATAGCATTAAAGTTTTTGTTGGACTATTTACTAGGTATGTTTTTAGGCACTTTAATTGCATATATGTATTCACAACACTTGGATCAATTGGGGTAGGCACATCTAAATAATGAGAAAATAGCACCAGTCCATTTTATATGTATAGCTATATGTGAAGCCATGAAGTGGGCATAAAATGCATCGAAAACACATTTAAAGTTGATGGGGCTAATTAGGAAACATAAAAACACATTTAAAGCAAATTGGAGTTTTGGTGTCAAAAATAATTAGGAAACATAATCTTGGGAGTGATTATTCTTTTCAACAGAATGTCCATTCAGAAAACTTGCAAATGCGTTTAATAACATCAAAATATTTTTAAATAGAAGAAAATATGTTGTGTAATTGGGATTAATAATTTATATGTAACATCAAAATATAGAAGAAAATAGATATAAAATTAACACAAAAAGCAAAACTATCAGTTTTGGTAACATGATTATTAATAGTCACATCTCCAAAACTTTATGTATATGTTATGTCTTAAGCATCATAAACTTGACTGAGTCCAAATCAGATGTTTAATGTATGTGTTTGATTTGTTTCACGTGTTCATAAGTCTTTATTTAGTAGATTGACCATGTTTTCAAGTGGCAGACGTGCTTGTGTAGTAAATTGTGTTTTTTGTGCAATTGATTGACTTAAAATGAATTAGTAACTTGTTACATATTAATTTCTTCTCAGGAAACTCTGTAGAATACTGCTTTGAAGTTTTATATTATTATCTGAAATATTCCGAATATATATTTTTCTGCCACACTTCACATTTCAACACGTAACATAATAGTGGGAGTATTAAGAGGTTACAGATGGTACTGTTTCCACTCATATACAACTGGGAATATGTTTTTCTTTGACAATTTAATCATAAGTAAAAGAGGAAATATTTTACGAAAAAGTGGATGTTGATAAACTTAGATATTCATTATAATAATTGTCATATGTTAGGTTTTTGTTTTTGAATACTTTAATTGCATTCTTCATATATGAGTCTTAGAATCATTTCTTCATAGTTGGTCATTTCCTACTCTTATTTGGAAGTCTGGGGTTTTTTCTAGATTCAATATACCCCAAATCATATCACTTTTATCACTGACTTTGTGTACTCAATGTTTTTAAACTCGGACCGGACATTGAACCAGATTAATATTTGGGTTATTGGATCATTGGTTCAACCGGTTAAACCGTTCTAGAAAAATCGGTTGACTCATACACATACACATATATGTACAAATATAAAAGATAAATACACGTATAAATGTTAAAAATAACAAATACAAAAAATAAAAATAAATTTAATATTTTTTAATATCTGAATACATGTATAAATCAAATATAATGAAAAATTATGTAAAGTTACCAAATAATTTTCCATTAAATTTTTTAATAAAACAATGAAAGTTTTGCTTAAAAAAAATAAACCGGGTTATCCAGGTCATCGGTTTCCGGGTTTTTTTACTGGGTTTGACCGGGTGGCAACGATTTTTTAGCCACCATGTTTTTTAATATAGAACCGAACCGGATATGTGACCGATTCCCGGTTAAATTGATAGAACCAGCCGGTCCGGTCTGGGTTTCAAAATATTGTGTGTAGTATCATTAAATATTTAATCTACTATGCTTTAAAAATATAGAAGGGCTGTATAGATGTTATCATTAAATATTTAGACTAATTTGACTGAATAGTTTTTTGTTTGAGTCTTAATCGAAAATTTAAGTTAGATTAATTTGATTTCTTTTGGTTTATGTTTTAATTTCTTTTGAGGTTTTTGAGTACTGGAAATTAATTTACCTTGTTTAGAATATTCATAACTAATTGAACTTTTGAAGACGTTTTTAGTTAGATAATTTTTTATGTCAGAAAATATTTGCTTTTTAGTGAATGCAGAAGATGTTTAATAGTTTACTGGACAATATAGTTCATAATGAGTTGGTAAATCTTTAAAATTCATGGCATAATGTTGATCTTCTTTCTGTATATAATGTCCGACATTGTTCATTCTCTCATGCGTTCTCTGTATCTGCTTTTCTTATTTTTTTTCCGCAGTTACACGAAAGTTTCATGGTTTTATGGTTATATTGCAATCCTCAATGGCCTTCGGAAATCTCAAAAGCCTACATTTGGTCAAAGTTAATTGGTTCCTCTGGTGCTGATATTATGAGAAACTGTCAAGTAATTATGGAAGAGTTCTCGAGAATTAATTTATCTCTGGAATATTGTTTTTCTTATTTTTAGTGATAGAAGTTGTCAATGTATCAGCCCATACTCCAAACACCTTGTGTTTTTCTCAATATTGGGCCAATGCTACATCCTTTGAGTTCTCAAGTATGTCACATTTTAGTACTTTTGTCCTGCATTTGGTTAATTGTGTTGCGATGTTATTCCATTTCAGTATCTAATTAAGGTGCTTAATGGTGGAGATCAACTCAAGCTTTCCTCCAATCTTAAACTTTTATGCGTTAAAATTTATTAAGGTACATGCCTTAAATTTCCTTTAATGTAATTCAAAAATAAAAAGGAAGATAGAAGTCATTTAAAATTAGACATCTTAACACCATAATTGTTTGTACCTTTCTTGTTTATCCTTCCGCGTTTTTTAAAAGCTGTTGCAACATTGCACGACTTTAATCCTTAACTTATTGTTGTCTCAGTTGTATCCCGTTACATGTTCATCATTGAGATCAAGAGTATTTCCTTTATATATCCAATCTTTAATTAAACACTTACTGCATCATTTATCCACATTATAAATTTATGACCAGCATTATAATTCTTTTGAGCTCTAGTTTATGTATTACCCCACGGGCCTGAAACTGCTGTTTGCCCTTTTTAGTCGACTTGGTAATTTGCGTATTCTTGAAGAATTTTGGAACCGTCTCGAGTAAAATAATATTTTCAGTATAAGAGATATTTCCTGAGACTATGCGTTGAATTTATTCAGGTGCATGCCTTTAATTAATCAAGTTTGTCCTTCAACAATGGAAAACATTGGAGAAAAATGAAAAACAAACAAAGGTGAATTTTTACATTCATTCAAAGCAGTTTAGTTACCCTCTGAAGCAGTTTCTGTATCTGTCGTATCTGTTGGGCGCAGCGGAGGCGTGTTGTTATCCGAGATTTGATTTATCCAGGAATACCCGACAAATCACACCAACAAGATGATGGCAAAATTAAATAATACCGACAGAAAATAAAATGCACACAAAGTGATTTTACGTGGTTCGGCAAACCCGCCACGTCCACGAGAGTTTCCGTTCTTTACTAATAAAGAATTTCCGGTACAAGAAAAATACACCCCTTGAGTTTTATGGACCAAACCAAGAATAAAAGACTCTCGTGACAACCACTTTACTAGCTATCAAAGAACACTCTCCCCAACCCTTTGTGTTACCCGAGAGAAAATACCCCGAGTGTTTCCCACACCTATCACAATTTGACTCACCCAAATTGATCTCCCCAGATGTGTACACTCATTTTTCCTCTCCACCCGGTTGGATGGCCAAGCAACTTCACTTGCTTGCCATGCTTTCTTCCCATCACAACCATTCTCTATTTATAGAGAGAAATGGCTGAATGTTTCAACTTATGATTGGTCTTACTCAATTTTTCTATGCTTGGACGGTGCCAAATTGTTTGGCAAAGTTTGGCACCTCCCATTAACATTGTTTGTGTGGTTGGTAGCCTAACAATCTCCACCTCAACCACAAAACAATTTCAATCACAAACCAGAACATCAAAACACCATTGGCCTTCAATCATCGCACATGCCGAATCGTAAGGTCCTAACTCCACCCGATTCAATCGCCAATACACACGTCTGACCCGATCAACACCACAGATTGATCGCCGAGAGGGACGACCCCAATCCATCCTCTCTAAAGCAGGATTTCCCTCACACCCGTCTGTTCCCTGGAAGCCTTCCGGCGCGCTACCACTTCCAGTAATCCTTGAGGTCACCAGACGATACAAATTCCGATACTTCTCTCATCCTTAGGACCCTTCCGCCATGTGTGACTTTCAAGACTCCACCTCCGGTGAATATCGCACATGTTGTTGGAATCCACTTGGCACCAGAAATTAGATTCACCCGCATCTTTGGGACATAGGCCACACCACCCAAATACGGTCCACTCCATCACCCATTTTGATTTTTACCACTCCAATCCCATGATTCTACAAGTAGAACCATCACAAGAGAACAAAATTCATGCCCTCTCGCAATTGAAGTAAATCAAAATAATTTCTCCCGGAGTACACATGCATTATGCATCCCGAATCTAAAATCCATCAATCTCGAGAAGAAGTATCAATCCTTGTGGAGATTGTGAGATATCTCCAACTTCCGCAGCCTATCACCGCATCACCACCGCCACCATCACCGACATCATCCTTCTTTCTCTAAGGACAATTCCTTTTAAAGTGACCCTCCTCGTGATAACGATAGCATACAACACCCTTTCCCGGTCCTTGAATCGACCTGCCGACAGATCCACCACAGAATCCCTAAAATTCTATCGATTCATTTCCGAGCAACCAAAGCATATCCATGTCCCTCCTCCTGGTTTGCCTTTTTTTTTTTTTGGGACAACAACGATGCTTTTATATATGCTCCCAGTCTAGTGTCTCTTTTCCGTACAACAACATCATCACCAGATTATCATATGAATCCGGGATAGAGGCAAGAAGTAAAAGGGTTTTATCTTCTTCCTCAACCTTTACACCAACTTTCCCTAGTTGATCCAGATTTGCCCACTGTGCACCTTTCATATCATCAATTTTCCTCATTTCCCTTCAACGCCATTGTCAGGCCCCGTTGAACTAGGAGATCCTCCACCCTTTATTGCCAAGGAGTGAAATTCCTTTGCCGTCAAATTGTTGCACCTGAATGGATTTGTCACCGCCAAAGTGTCCACCCGGAAAAATCAAATCTCAATTTTCTACCTTGCCCGAGTTACCAAGTAGCTCTGATACCACTTGTTGGGCGCAACGGAGGCGTGTTGTTATCCGAGATTTGATTTATCCGAATACCCGACAAATCACACCAACAAGATGATGGCAAAATTAAATAATACCGATTTAGAAAATAAAATGCACACAGTGATTTTACGTGGTTCGCAAACCCGCCACGTCCCACGAGTTTCCGTTCTTTACTAATAAAGAATTTCCCGGACAAGAAAAATACACCCTTGAGTTTTATGGACCAAACCCAAGAATAAAAGACTCTCGCACAACCACTTTACTAGCTATCAAAGAACACTCTCCCCAACCCCTTTGTGTTACCCGAGAAAAATACCCCGAGTGTTTCCCACACCTATCACAATTTGACTCACCCAAATTGATCTCCCGGATGTGTACACTCATTTTTCCTCTCCACCCGGTTGGATGGCCAAGCAACTTCACTTGCTTGCCATGCTTTCTTCCCATCACAACCATTCTCTATTTATAGAGAGAAATGGCTGAATGTTTCAACTTATGATTGGTCTTACTCAATTTTTCTATGCTTGGACGGTGCCAAATTGTTTGGCAAAGTTTGGCACCTCCCATTAACATTGTTTGTGTGGTTGGTAGCCTAACAGTATCCATATCTGCTGCTTCAGTTTAAATAGAGAAAATGCTCGGAGGGGGTGTCTCGAAATGGGGCCAGAAATTGAAGATTAAATCATGGTTACACATGAGTTATAAATTATTCCATTGGTTGTTTTAAATTATAAGCTCAATGAAGAGATATTAGACTTTGCCTTGGAACATAATGGTTGGACACGATGATTGATTTTCCATGTAATTACAAGGCCGTCTGGCTGGTCTTATAAGCGGATGTTTGGCTGAAATTATAAGTTCTTAGAATAAGATGTTAGGATCATATAAGTTATTTTCAAAAAAAAAAAAGTGATGAGATTTCAATTTTCCAAAAATAGAATTTTATTTTAACATTTTTATATGATTTTAATTACAAAATTGTTATTAGTGACCCAATCAAAAGTTTCATCATCTTATTTTATTACTTAAAAACTTGTTTCTAAATTATAATCTAACATCATTTATAATGTACTTCTAAGACTTTTTTCTAATAAACTTTAGTAAAACACACTCTACATCTCGTAAGAAGGGTATTTAATTATAAATGTCAAATAAGAATAGCTATACCATGTAGCAGAATTTCTATTGGGTTTATCTATGCAGTTGAACTTGTGCAATTTGTTTGGCCTTTTCAAACAATTAGACTTTTGGGACAACTATTAGACATGTACATTGTCATTATAGATGTACTACATAACAAAAACTCAGCTTAAAATAGAATTAACGCTCTCACAAGAGCAAAATCATAATATTAATCATAGAGTTGAGCATATTATTGTAAAGGAAAATGAAGTTTCACCTGTATAAGCAGATGAAGACGGGGACAGAAAATGAGACCCACCAAATATGTGTGAAAGCAGCACAGCAGAGTCTATATTAATGATGAAAATTGGAAAGACTTTTGAAAAGTTGATTGAAAGGGCAATTGATTGTTGCATGGAATTCAGCACATTTGCTTTAACTTGCAATCTTTCCTCATTCATACACATCTTTGCTCATCTATTATTGCTCTTTTGAATATTTAGTGCTTAACAATCATGACTACTGGTTTATTGCCCCATCCCCCTGCAGGTTAACTTCTTTTTCCATTCCCACTATATTATGTGTAGTAAATATATATATTTATTACTTTTTTAAAAAGATTGAGTAAAATATACTTCATGGATACCCCTAATTAGACCTACCCCGGTTCACGATTTCACAAAATGTGGAAACGGAACCCGCCCTTAGAGAGACGATTCCAATGGTTCCAGGCCGGTTCGAACCGCCAACCCATTTGGACAGCTGATGAGGATCAATGGTCCTTTAATCTCAAAACTCAATCGTTGATCATCGCCAACTGTCCTTTTTTGAAAAATAAAAATTAAAATATGTGAACGGTCGGGTCGGACCTGACAGTTCCTAAGGTCAAATTGATTGGCCGTTGATCTTCAAGTGTCAATTCAAGATGACCCTTCAAAATTCAAATAATAAAAAATGGATACAAAAACCCTAAACAGCTGGTTCGAAATTGGCGAACTGGCCGGGTCACAGATTTTTCATACCTCTACAACTATGACCGGCTCAGCTAGGAGCGATTTGAGGCTGATTTTGAACCTCCAAACCGGTCAATGGTTAACCAACTCGTTATCCATGGGTCGGTTTTGGTCTGATTTGATAGTTCCGGCCGGGTCAATTTGGGCATATCTATGTTAATATTAGTCTCTATTTGTTCTGATGTCAACCATATGCAGTTAACTTCTAAAAATTAATAACCTTATGGCTGCCAATGCAAATAATTAATTTAGCGAGATATTAAATAATTAATAAATTAATTTTCTATTAATTTATAGAAATATGATTGGTCGAACAATTTTTTACTTGTTGAAAATTGCCATGCTCATTCATAGCAATTGAAAGATTGCAAAATATTAAATTATTTTTCTTGCAACCAAATAAAATATTAGAAAATTCAACATTGTTACTTGGGTGTTATACAAACTTTTAAGATGCATTACTGTCATTTGTTTTATTAAAGGTTTTTGGAGGGTTATGAAGTAAGGGGGATCTAAATCTAGAGAAAATAAATGTGTTAGATGCAATGAATCTTGCAATTTTAGTTTGGACGATAGATGTTCATGTAACTACGATTGTAAATTGCTTTCGTCATTGTACTTTGGTCAATGATAACATGACTTACAGAATTTGGATGAATTATCAGATGGTGAAGGCACTTAAGAACTATAAAATCTAATCATAGAGTTGAATTATTGTGATAGATCAGAAATAGATTATATCTGAAACTATCCTAGAGAAAACTAAAATAACTCGAGAGATGTTAAAATTTCAGAGATATATGTTGACTAACAAGGTGATAATTGGGATTACATGGAATTGTGAAGATGAAAATGATAACTCTATTATAGTGTCCCCTTCTCAGAAGGAAGCTTAACATAAATGATATTAAATAATTCTTAATGAGCTATGTGAAAATGACATTAAAAGTTCTTACTACATTGATGAGATTCAATGTAACATCAATTTCAACAAGAAACAAATAACAATTGAGTCACTTTTTATGAAGGCTTCATAGATTAACCATAAATGTACTACGATATGTTAAAGAATTATTAAATTATATATTACGTGGAGCCTATATGAATTCTTGTATATGCATTATGCTATATATTTAGGGAATTAGTAATTTAGCACGTTCTTCAGTCAGGACCAACCAAAAATATTATTCATGCGATGTTATTAATTAACCGAGTATTAAATTATTGGGATTTCTTGACAAAACCATTGTCATATATAAGTTTAAATTATTTAGAGACATGTTTCTTGAAGAGTTATGGGTTTTGTATCGACATTCCAACATCCGAAAAACAGTATTTTGTTAATTTCTTAGTTAATAATTAACAATAGTATTGATCACATACAAATTATGCATGTATAGTGAGTAATGATTAACAATTTTAACAATCTATAATTAGATTAGCTTAATTAATTTTATATTGTATAGATTTTAATTAACGATTAATATAACGAATGTATAAGACCTCCAAAAAATCATTAATTGTTCTATTAAATATGAAATTGTTGTAAGAGCTTTCTTTACAACAGTGGAGCAAAAGCGGTAAAACGGAGGAATACCGAAATTTTGAGATAGTCTCCCATAGGACGAGTTCTATCCGGATCCGGATCCGGCTCCCGACACGCGTTCGTTTAATTAAAAAAGAATTCAAAAAACCTAATATAGCTAAGACATTGGATGGAACTGAAAACTCCCAGCTCATCGCACGGCTCCAACCACCCGCTCGTCTTCTCCTCCCAGCTGTGCACGGATAGCTCTCCTCATCTCCTCTCAAGCTCCAACCTCATCTCTCTGTTAGGTCCCAAAGTTGCGCAGGTCAGTCGACATCTCCTCCCTTCCAAAGCTCTTTATTCTCTCATACAAAAGTTGTAAATCTATATAAATCTCCATTGTTGCTACAGCAAGAAGCTTCGTTGTCATTCTTCCAATGCGCTGCAACCTGTTACCCTACGATTTTGGAGAATCTCTCCAATGGAGAATGAAGATGGACACAGTTCGTTGATGAAGGAATGTAATGTACTCATACATTAAAAAACTGATACTTTTGCTGAAAATAGTGATACTTTTGATATTATATATGATACTTTTGCTGGAAACAGTGATACTTTTGATATTATATATGATAGTTTTATGATAGACAGATCATTTTAAAAAAAAATTCTCTCAAGAAAAAGTGATACTTTATCATAAAATAGTGTTACTTTTGAGTAATAAATATGATACTTTTAATGTGAACATTGACACATTAAATTTTTACGTATTCAAAAAACAAGACATTTTGATGTACTCACTTGAGTCTCATAACTATGATACTTTTACTGCAAATAGTGATACATTTTCTGAAAAAAAAATGATACTTTTATGATGGACAGTGACATTTTAAAAATTTTAAATTCTCTGAAGAAAAGTGATATTTTATCAGATATTTTGAGGTAACAATTTATTCTATTTATACTTATAGGTGAAAACTTGGATTCAGTAGTTGTTGTTTCTAGTGATGAAGATGATATAGAAATCATTGAAGGTGAAAATCTGGATTCAAGAGATACTACTAACCAAAACACATAAGCAGTTGGAGAAGGTATCACATTTTACTGAAAAAGTATTACTTTTTGGTCAAAAAGTACCAACATTTTCTAATATGTCATGTGATTGGTTTAAATGTTTCTAGAATACACCAATGAGACTGTGGATATATATGGTTCCCTTGTTGAGTTGAAAAAAAAGACACTTGATGATATGCATAAGTTGTATCATGATCATAGTCGTGCACTCGGGTTTAGTGTTCGTAAAGCAATAACTAGATCTCAAGCTAATGGAGTTGTGATAGAAAAATATTTTTTGTATGCTTTTCTGAAGGATTTAAGAGATTGGGAAATTTGAGCATGAATTCAAAAAATAAAAATAAAAAGAAAAATTTTCCTATTACACGTACGAGATGTAAAACTTCATTGAGGGTGAAATTAAATGACGAAGGTCTTTATGAAGTTTTGAATCATGTCATGGAACATAATCATCAATTTACTAGAAAAGAGTGGAGCCACCTTCATCGTTATGAAAGAAAAATTACAAGTGAAAAGGGCAAAGTCATAGAAGATATGGTCTCTTCCGGAATGAGACCATCAGAATCTTATCGTTATATGGCACATGAAGCTGGAGGAGATCATAGTCTTGAGCACATTATAAAAGATCATTTGAATTCGTGAAATCGTTTGAAAATTGAAAGAAATAGAAGGTGGGGATGCACAAACACTTGTTGAAATGTTTTACCAACAACAGTCCGATGAGGACTTTTATTTTAGAGTTAAGCTAGATGAGATGGCCAAATTGAGTAATATTTTTTGGAGAGATTTGATAAGAGAAGATTATGAAATATTTGAAGATGTTGTCATATTTGACACAACATATCGCACAAACAGATACAATTTGATATGTGCTCCAATAGTTGGTATCAACCATCATTGGAAAAATGTGATGTTTGGTTGTGCGTTCTTATCGAACAAAAAGATCAAACATTTGAATGACTTTTTGAGGTTTCTAAGAAAGTCATGGGAGGAAAGTGTCCTATAACTATATTCACCGACCAAGACCAAGCAATTTCTAACGCGATAGAAAATGTACGTAATTGAATTGAAAAAATGATATGTTATCGCATAAAACAAATACTTTTACTCGAAAAAGTGTTACTTTGATTATGTGATATTTATTTTTCCTCCGCCATCAATTCCTACTTTTGTGACTCGAATTAAAAAAATGATACTTTATCGCATAAAACAGATACTTTTACTCGAAAACATGTTACTTTGACTATGTGATATTTATTTTTCCTCCAATTTACTGAATTCCTATTTTTGTGACTGAGTTGAGAACATGATATTTTATCTCAGAAAATAAATACTTTTACTCAAAAAAATGTTACTTTAACTCTGAATTATTCATGCAGGTATTCCCTGGGACAAAACATAGGTTATGCCAATGACATCTTTACCAGAATGCTGTAAGCATGTTTGGACAACTGAAAAGCAACAATTCCTTTAAGAATACATTTAGGAAATACTTGTCAGGTTGTACGAATGAAGCTGAGTTTGAGAGATGTTGGAGTAACATGATTTCAACATACGGATTGGAGGATCAAACATGGTTCAAACGATTGTATGAACTGAAGAACAAATGATGCACAACCTTAAGCAAAGACTTTTTTTCTGATGGAATACTTTTCTCACAAAGGAGTGAAAGTACTAACAATGCCATGGGATTCAATGCAAAGAAGACCGTTTGACTGATTTTTATTGTATTTTTAAGGAACTAGTGAAGAATTGGAGAATGAAAGAACAAAATGATAAATTCCAATCATCAAGATAAATACCATCAACTGCCATACCATTGATGGGCTGTTAGAACACGCTTCTGAGGTATACATATTGACATTGTTTAAAGACTTTGAGACTGAGTTTATTGCATCAATTTCTACTACTTGTACTTTAGTTCATAAGGATGAGGTATTGAATGTTTACGACATTTCTTCTCATCTTGGGGTAGAGATGTAAATAAGGTGATGTTTGATCCTTTGCGAAACACTAAAAACGCGCACTTGTAAGAAATTTGAAGAATGTGGTATTTTGTGTTTCCATTCATTATGGGTCCTTCATCTTCATTCTCATATCAAGATACCGGAAATATATATTCTGAAGAGATGGACAAGAATGGCAAAATCTCAAGTATGGGACATCTTAAATAAGAGAATTGAGAAGCCCGACAAGCCTAATGATTACATTCTCAAGGCCATGAAGTGGCTCGAACATATTATGATCTTGTGTTGAAACGCCAAGGAAATGAAGAATCAAGAAGAATCATTGAAAGAAGACTATGATAGGGATTTTCTTGCTATTAGTGCCTTGACAATTGCGCAGAATTTCACCGAGCAAAACGAATCGTATGTTGTTTCAAGTACATCTAATACATTGCGAGATCCTACACGGTCCGTAACAAAGGGAAGAAGAAAAAGAATAAAGGAAGTTTGGAAAAGAGCAAGAAGAAAACGACTAATGTGTCTGATTATTCTCAAGCAAAGGAGTTTGGTTCAAAGACTCCAAATGCTCGGTTATTCTAGAGATATTTTTCTTAAAGCTATCAGTTGTAATGAGGCAATTTGTGATACATTTATTACAATTTCTCATACTTTTAACATGCACAATTATGTTTTTAATATTTTACATGTCGAAGTGCAGAATACAGACACTTTTAAGGTAATTTATAATACTTTTGAGGAAATTTCTGATATTTTTTAACATACACAATTATGTTTCCAAATTTTAAATATCCTAGTGCAGAATACTGATATTTTTCACATAATTACTGATACTTTTAACATAACTAGTAAAAAACACGTGAGTCGCACGTGATCCACATGACTTTACTAAAATAATTATATTATTTAATAATTTTATTGATTAATATTAAAATATTAAAAAGTGATTAGAAAGAAATAAATATTAATTAAATTTAAATATTACATAGTATTTAATATATATTTTGCTTTACTTTAATTATAGATTGATATGAATTGTTAAATAAATATTTTAAAGAACTCAATCCCACAAAATGGTTATAATTAGTATAACAACGAAATAAGGTTTATATTAACATACAATCACATTCATCAATCTTTTATTTCATTTTTATGGCTAGAAAAGTCTTTTCTTCTTACTTGATTTTCAAATTCTTTTAGCATTGGATGCATCTATATATACACACACACACACACACATATATATATATATATATATATAATAGCAGAAGTCCGAAACAAAAAATTTCCCGCTCTTATTACTTCTTATATTAGGAAAATATTGTAAATAGTATTCTTACATTATATATAAATCAGGAACATATTATCATTGGCATTAAATTAGGAAAATATTATAAATGGTATTCCTATTTTATTTTATATATGTATAAAAATTTGGAGTCCAAAACAAAAAAAAAATCCCGCTATTTTTATTTCTTATATTCGGTAATATTTTGATTTAGGAAAATATTGTAAATGGTTTTTCTACTTTATATATATACATATATATATATATATAAATTAGAAAAATATTATGAATGGTATTTATATTTTATATGTATAAAAATTAGGTTTAATCTTATAAATGGCATTCCTACTTTATTTATAATAAAAGTGAGTCCATTTATGTACTATCCATTTATATATATATATATATATTCATATTTTAAAATAATTAAATAATCTATCTATCTATATATAATAGTAGAAGTCCGAAACAAAAAAAATCCCCTCGTTTTACTTCTAATATTAGAAAAATATTGTTAATTGAATATTTATTTAAAATTTTAATCTAATTTGCAGAGTTTTATTTATTTATATTCTTATTTGAATTTAACACTCGTATTTATTTATATTCTTATGTGATCGATAATTAAAAAATATTTAGGAAAAATTAACAAAATCTTACCTTAAAATAAAATATTCATCAATCTAGAAATTTATTACCTTGCCACAAAAAGACAACAATAACTTTTTCAAACTGTATAACACTCAAAATGGACATCTATGTATTACCTTTAAGAAAAAATATTTATTCAAATATTTACCAAAAATAAAATTCGTCCAACCATTGCATTTTTAAATAAACTTCCTATATAATTTTTTTTCGGGTTGTGAAAATTTCCATCGTATTCTATAATTTCTTTTGATTGATGAGTGATTACAACAATTCATTGTTAATCAAAATGAGAAAACTCAAGGGGTCTACAACTACTAGAAATAAATGATAGAGAACGGAAGTAGATGACATGGTACAATTTCTATTCTCTGTTTCAGTTATATCATGTTTATATTCATAATTTTTTAGTGTATTATTATGATATTGCTGTAAAATTTGCGGTAATACAACTACAATTTATATCTAATGAAAATAGTTTGGTATAAATTTTTATTCCTGATTTTTCCTGCCATATTATTTTAATAATATCTCAATTAAATTTTATCAATTGAATATAGAAATCTTTATTCATTCTTCTTTAAATGCGTATAGTCAATAACATAAAAATATATTATATAGCCAGATATTCATAATGCATTCGAGCCTTTTTCTTTATCATTAGTCACTATAAGAAAAAGAATTACAATTGCACCATTAACACCCTATTATCTTAAATTATCCACACATTAATTCTATGATATGAAATCGGTCTAATTTTTTTCTTACTAAGTTATACCATAGAAGAAAAAAATAGCAAGTTTTTGTGTAGGTGGGAAAACGTTAAGATCATCTCTATATATTTTTATATTATATGTATGAATAAATTTATGAAATGATTATTAATTCTTGAAATTTTGATTTAATTTGGAATTTTTTTTAAACACTTGAATGATTAGTTTTCACACAATTAATCAAAGTATTGAAATCACAATAAGAAATACCAACAATAATAATAACAATAATAACAATAATAATAATAATAATAATAATAATAATAATAATAATAATAATAATAGCATGTATTTAATTTATTATTATCTTTGTCTTTATATCATTTGTAAAGTGTTGATACTTTGTATGTTTGCAAAAAAAAATTGAATTATTAGGATCCGCATCTACGATCATCTCTTAGAAAAGTCCGAAAAACTTATAAACAAATAAAATTTTGAATTGAGCATTGAAACCTATCCATGTCAAGAACCCCTTTCAGTTATAAATGGTATTTATTGACTATAATACTTGGCTTCAAACTCTTTAAGCCGTCCATAATATGTTTTAGAAAATTATTTGGAGATATTTGTTACATGATGTTTTCTACAAAGAACGTCAACTCATAAAATGTCAATGTATCAATTATAGACAAACTGTTTTGACTAATGTTATTATATTGAATTATTAAAATTTACTATATTTATTGACCTTTTTAATCGATTCATTTGATGTTTTCCATAATTGAATTTGAAATTTAAGTCTATAATTGAAAATGTAAATTTTATAAGTAAATTTGAAATTTTATTTTTATTTACTTTATATGAATATTTTGTTATTAAAATAAGTAATGAATACCAACTAATGTTAATAGATAGTTTCAGTATAAACTAATTTAGTGCCCCAATTTTGAAAAATGTAGTTTTGGACTTAAGGAACGCTACATTAGTGTGTACCTAACTTTAAATAACTTTCAACATCGACAGAGCATTTCAAACCAACATCAAATAACCACGCTCACAGGCGGGTTAGCCCAACTCACAAAATACAGCAGAAGCATTATATAAGTAGATGAGTCACATCTCATCTCAACAGTAAACAAAAGAAAGTTTATTTACAGACTTTAGTCTATCAGTTTAAAGTTTAAGAAAGAGGGGAATAGGGACTTTACGACCCCAAAAGTGTTTCATCATGCCCAAGTCTTCGTGTCGTGCCTCGCCTCAATCTGTAAATATAATGTGGGGTGAGTGCTATGAAAATACACTCAGTGGGGTACACTTAAGTGACTGCGTAATTAATTACAACTAGCAGAGATGCATCATACGTGGCATTTGTACGGATGGACCGTAACTTTGTAATATGTACGAGCTCATAGTGTGAAGTGATCGTCACCACAACACATAAATATGTAACATGTACGGTACAACCGCATCATGGGATTCATGCAAAACATACTAATCATGATTAATTAAACAGTCAACTTGCATTGAATAGCAATAGTACACGGTTAAGTGTAAAGATAACTCCACTTTTTTTTATGTGCAAAATGATTGTGCAGGATGCAAGTCCTAGTTCCCGGGCTCAATCTCGTCTCCTACACAAAATAGCATAATATGTCTTAGAAGCCTGGAATGGAAATATAAGTATATATAATAATTTAAATATGTTAGATAAACTTATCCTTAAAATTTGGGGGCATTTGGATGTGAAATGAAGAAATTAGGAGCGAAATGTAATAATAAGGATGTTTGGTCTCGTTTTCTTGAAGTTGGAAGATTGAGGGGCAATATCATGATTTTGAGGTCAATCGGAGTTCGTTTGACCCTTTCGGTCAAAAACGAGAAAGTTAGGACTTAAGGAATTTTAATTAAAAATTTTAGGGTCAATTTGCAGAACTCTAAGAGTTGAGTTGGGGGCAAAATTATAATAAGGTGAAAATAGATATGGGAGGACTAAACTGAACTTTGGAGGGGCCAAACTGAAGTTTTCAAAAATTGCAAACAAGTCCAAAAGAATTTCAAATTCTGTTTGGCATCCCCAATACTTCCAACTTTTACTCATTCACACCCCCACCGCCGTTTGCCACCGTGCCGACCTCCGATGACGCCCGAACCATCAGCCCCCGCTGCCAGGGACCTCTCCCACCCAACCCCAAGCCATTTCCGGACACTTTTGGCCGGAAAATACCCGCACGCACACACACGCACAACTCACGCACACACACACGCACACAGCGGCGACGCTCCGTGCGTCGCCGCCACGCACCACCCTCTCAACCCAACCTCCAGACCTCTCCTATACCGGACATGGTGGCCTCCGGCGACGTGAACGGAGGGAATAAGTGGATGAAAAATGGCAAAAAAATGAAAGAAATTTCAAAAAGTGGATGAAAAAATGGCAAAAAAATTAAAGAGGCGAACAAAACGGTATAAGGCTCATCAATTTTGGACCGGTGGATCGCCGGGAATCGGCGGTCAAAGATGACGCTGTCGGTGAGTTCGCGAGACGATTTTTAGAGATGTCTCCGGCGATTTTCCGGCGATCTAGAGCTCCGATCTGAGGTTGGAAGGTGGTGTTAGAAACCTAATTGAATGGGTTTTCTAACGGTATAAGGTTTGTGAAAATCCAACGGTCGGATCTCTGTAGATCTTGAGTCAAAGGTTTTGAAATTTTATCTTTACTGGCGATTTGCCGGCGAACGGGAAATCGAATCGAAATTCTCACTTCGGATTTGGAACGAAGATGACGAGAGGGTTCGAATAAGGTATGGTTTGTTAATTTCCACCGCCGATGGCCGGCGGCGGCGTGGTGGTGGTGGCGGACCTGAATCTCGGGAAGCTGAGTGAGGGAGAGAGAAAGGATTTTTACCTATTAAGGAAGGTTCCAGTTTTAGTATTATCCAAATAGGGAAATAGTTATATATATATATATATATATAAATATATATATATATATACGGCTCGTTTGGGAACCTGGAAAACAAGGGATATCCGGCCCAATCCTTTCTTATTTTTTGTTTGGGAATTATGTGGGCAGCCCGGTACTATTGTTGTGGCCCGCAATAATATCAGCCCAACTGATGATAACTTATCATGTGGGGGGTGTTATAAATTAATACCAGTTTATCCTCCTATATGTAATGTCCTTTTTGTCCCTCAATTGCAATCCGATTTTACCTCTTTGTCCCTCCAACATCAATTAATAACAATTCACCGCAAATAAATACTCATCACCAAGCTGAGGTCGACAGAGACATTTCGAGATTTGGCGCGCAGGTAAAAAATTTCACTCTGGTCGAACCCTAAATTTCCGTCTGCTCGATTGTATACTTCGCGCAAGTAAAATTTGTTTCATTATCTCTGACATTGCAATGTATGTCCAGGTTATTGCGATTTTGGACAAGATTTGAACAACCTCGGTACTCGACGGAAGGTCCGTTTTTTGGGGGTTTTTTACAGTATGTTTTATTTTGCTCCCATTATCAATTTCAATATCGGACTACTTGATGATGGTTTCAAATCTGGGCATGGCTTTACTTATTGTTTGCGATTGATATCATTTGGGCCCGTTTAGGCACATTGTATGTGTTGTATCCCTGTTCATCTGTTAAACCTGTGTTGCCCCTACCCTTTATTGCTCTGGTTTGTTTTGGTATTTCGGTAAAAAACCAATATTATGGTTTATGTGGTCACGATATTTGTTTCGGAAGAATTGGGTCTAAAGTATTTATTACATTTATTTATTCTCCGGCCCAAATGTGAGTCCATGTTTTTAACTGCCGTTTCAACACATTCACATATTGTTCTGTTATATGTGTTATAATTATATTCCATTTTGTTTAATATAAACTTGTATGCTGAAATTTGTTAAATGGTAGATGGATGAGGAAGAAATCCAAGTGATTGTTATCGTTGAGGAAATAATGACGTCCATCAAAATTTTTCTGCTACTGTGTTATTTTTACCTACGTCATATTAGGCCACGATATTTTCGACGTATCCAAAGAAGGGATCGTGCTCCGTATAGTATGATTGCACGAAATCCTGCTCAAATTGACCACATGCATGCTCTAATCCACGATACTGATCCTAATTGTATCCAACAACTACGTATGGATAGAAATGCTTTTGCTAGGTTATGTTTCCTTTTGGAGAATGTTGGAGGGTTACAAAGAACACGCCACGTCCAAATAAGTGAGCAAGTGGCCATTTTCTTGTCAGTTTTGTTTCATCATAAAAAAAAACATGGTGGTTAAATTTTACTTTAAAAGATCGGATACACCATTAGCACACACTTCAACACGATCCTTAAGGCAAATGATGAAGCTACATCCCATACTATTGTCCACCCCACAACCCGTAGGTGACGACTGTATGGATGATCGCTGGAAATGGTTCAAGGTAATTGTTAAAATTGAATAAATCAATAAAGCATGTGCAAACAGACAAAGATAATTAACTAATTTTACATGTTTTTCACTTGATTGGAATGTCTAGAGCTTTAGATGGGACATACATTGTTGTACGTGTTCCTATTAATGAAAAGGCACGCATAGGAATCGCAGCGAGATGTATCCGTTAATGTTCTAAATTGTTTGTGACCAAAATATGCAATATGTTTACGTCTTGTCCGGATGGGAATGATCTGATGTGGATAGTCGGGTTTTGCGGGATGCTGTTAGTAGACCCAATGGTTTGAGAGTACCAAACGGTTAGTTAGAATTATTTCCTATAAGCTATGCTTAGTGCTCCGAACTATTAAAAATTGTCATTAGTTGTGTAATCCCACAACAAAATCTGAGTCAATTAACTCAATTAATAGATATCATGTTCAAATGACAGGTAATTATTACTTATGTGACTATGGCTACACAAATGGACCCGGGTTCCTCACACCATACCGAGGCGTTAGATACCATTTGGACGAATTCGGTTCAGGAACATCAGCGCCCCAAAACTATAGGGAGTTATTCAATCTAAGGCATGCGAAAGCACGCAACATCATTGAGAGGTCATTCGGATTACTTCAACAACGATGGGCTATTATAAGGAGTAGACAATTTTATCCCGTTAAGACACAGAATCGTATTATTATGGCGTGCTGTTTACTCCAAAATTTCATACGATCTACTATGGTTGTTGATCCATTAGAAGATGAAGTCCCCGAATATGTGGTTGGTCAGCCACATGACCAACTAGACAATGACTTCGTTGATGTAGTTGAGTCATCCAAGTTTGGACAGCGTGGCGAGATAACCTAGCACAATCTATGTACAATGAATGGAGACGCTAAGTAGAGGACCTCCATATTTCTGTAGTGTTAGTGCAAATGTCAATTTGTGTCGTAACAATTTGTGAGGCTTTGTGGATGTTTGTAAACTATCTCTTGAATTATTTTGACTATTTGTTCTTGTTTTGTTTTTCACTTTTTCCTGTATTTTAGACAGTTTAATTGTCACTTCCTTCTGTGTTATGTAATTGGTTGTGACTTTGATACTTTATGCAATATGCAATATTCCACCATCTATCATGTACATAAATAGTTGAAAGTCATTTGTTTTATATTATTTGACGAAACATGTAGGCCTGTGGTAATGGAATCCATTGGGAGTGTTGGAAAGCAAACTGCCTCGAGGAAAAATGTCAGTCATTCTAGACGTTCATGGACAACTCAAGAAGAACATGTTCTTTTGCATGCACTTAAAGAACTCAATGTGAGGGGCTATAAGTGTGATAATGGATTCAAATCTGGCTACCAGCTTATGTTAGAGCAATCAATGAGTAAAGCATTTCCCGGGACTGACCTATGTGCAACGCCACATATCAATTCCAAAATACATGTTTGGAAAAAAGATTATGGATCTTTAAGTTCAATGCTAAAGTCATCGGGCTTTGCATGGAACGATTCGTCAACACTTTGATTGTCAAAGAAGAGGAAAAATGGAATGAGTACATTAAGGTAAGCCACATTACATTGATGTTCCATGCGTATGGTACTGATCATGTGTACAAGGTGCTGAATTATTTAAGTCTTAATGCAGGTGGACGCAAATGCAAAGGGGATGAGATTTAAGTCTTGGCCATATTATAAAGATTGGTGTGAAATTTTTGGGAAAGATAGGGCAACTGGTCAAAATGCCGAAGGATTCGCAGAGGTTGTGCAGGACATTTTGAGTGGTGCACCCCCAACACATGTTGAGCCAACTGAGATCAATTTCGAAATCCCAAGTCCAGTTGAGGAGGCTGAAGGTACGTCAACTTATCGGGGACAAAGCAGTGGTACCAATAAATCAAAGTCAAGCAAGAAAAGAAAATCTAATGACAACATTGAGAAGCGTTTCATGGACTTCATCAATTCCTTTTTGGATAAAATGAATCAAAGTTGGGTCATTTAGCTAATCGCATTGGGTTTGAGCAAGACGCCTCTGTAAAAAGACAGGCAGTTTATGATGCATTATCAGAGATGGATTTCTTGACTATCGAGGACAAGATAGCTGTGTCAAAGCGACTTTGCAGTGACGCTAAAGATTTAGATCTTTTTTTCAGCCTCAACAATGATACTAAGGCAGTCATGGTGCGGATGATGTGTGAAGGAAAAATATAGTCAGTTGATCTAGTGAAAGCAACAACGATGCCATTGATCAATATTTTACAATCCAGGCACATTTTGTTTTATTTCAAACTGTTATTATGCCACTATGTCCTTTAATGGCTGGGACTTATTTTATTTTGCTTGTGACCTTATGTGGTTAGTATGGTGCACGGATGTGCAAAGGCACATGGAACATTGACTCAATGGTGAAAGTTAACCATTGTAGTTACCAATTGTTTTGTACTTTATCTATTTAAAGTGGAAACTATGTGTTGAACTGACCAAGGAAGACAGAGAACTGGCTCATATTTTAATAGATTATACCTGACATTATTCCCATGTCAGTGTTTTGAAATTTGGTTCTTGTATATTCCATACTGTAGCGATTATGTGTTGATACATCGATGTTTTCACACAGGAAGATTCTATGCAAGTGCAAATCCAAGAGATATCTTTAATGCCTTCCAGTGAATAGTCATTTCAGAGCCATATTTGTATGCATTTAAGGTGCTTTTCATCTACCTATATCATGTATATTTCACGCAACTTAATGACCTTTAATTCTCCACCATTTTGGAATACGTGAACGGGATAATTGGAAGCAATTGGTGCTGTTTTGTACTCATTGATGTGTATCAGATTGGCTTTTCACGAGTGACCTCTTGACTGCTGCATTTATATTACATTTATTGGGTGAGCATTAATATCCGTTCATTTCCCACACCAACCAACACTAAATCAAGTTTCATTGACCCGTAAAATGTAAGTCCAAGCGACTACGATAATCTAGAGGGGGGTGAATAGATTATCTCCATCTTTTCAATTTCGCCCTCTTTTTCGAATCAATTACGCCAAGACAATAATAAAGGTGCGGAATGTAAACAACACGCGTCGATTTATAGAGGTTCAACCCACCTAGGCCTAATCCTCTACCACCCCAAAGATATCTCAGGGATGGATTTCAAAAAAAGAAAAAGATTTTATTAATTACCAAAATTAATACAACATCTTACAACATCACCTTGAAGAAGAGCACCACACTCTTCTACAACACCACTTTGAGATTACCACAATCTCTCTTGAAGATTACCACAATCTCCAACGGCACCTTGTGAAGATTACCACAATCTTCAACCTTGAAGAATACCAAATTCTTCAATACCTCAAGAGCACCACACTCTTGAAACACCTATCACCTAGATCACCCAAGTGTATTCTTTCCACACGAATACTCACAAGGATGTCTTGTGTTGAATGATGACAAAAATCAAGATTACAACTCAATAATGAATATTACAATTTGAGTGCAAGTGTAATCAAGAAATAAAGCCTAGACCTCAAGATGTGAAAGTGAAATACTTAGGCTATAAATACAACAAGAGTGTTGAATATGAAAGCTTGGAAATTTGCAGATTTCTTGTTGTGTATTTGCTTGTGTTGTTCATTCTTTTGTGTCTTCAATTCATCCTCTATTTATAGGAGAGTCTTCACCAACATAGGCTCCCAACATAGGCTCCTTCTTCTTCACTTTTGTCTACAAAAAGAGGATCACAAGATGTAGAAATATTGTACAAAATTATAAAGCAAATCTTGCTGATAGAATGTCCAACGGTACAAATTTTGCTGTCAAAAGATTACACAGCACGACTGGTTGCCCTGTATAAGATTTCGAACGTTTTGAAAAAGATAGTGCGATCCAGGTACGGGTCGGAGGGAGGGTCGACCGTCGTGGGGAGTGCGACGTCGCCTTAGGGTGCGACGGCCCCCCCGCTGACCAGTCCCCCTTGTTTTTGTGTTCGAGTGTTACATTTCATATACGCACTCTTGGTGCCGGTCGACCTCTTGTTCGACCGGTCGACCTTCAAATTAAAATGTTGTCCGATTTTTATCAAAAATAAACTTTAAGAAATACTCCAAAAAAATAGTAAAAACATTTTAAATCACTTGGGAGTATTTGGACAACATTTATAAACATAGTAAACTCATTTAAACAAAACCATCGAAAGTGTTGTCCATTTTTATCGAATAATAAACTCTAAGAAATACTCCATGAAATTAGTAAAAACATTTTAAATCTTTTAGGAGTATTTGGACAACATTGTTTTGGTGTAAAAACCAATTAACATAAAATCATCAAAAGTGTTGTCCAATTTTATCGAGTAATAAACTCTAAGAAATACTCCAAAAATTAGTAAAAACATTTTAAATCATTTAGGAGTATTTGGACAACATTAATAAACATTGTTTTGGTATTAAAAACTCATTTAAACATAATCATCAAAATCTTGATAAAAACATTTATCTAACAAACTCCCCCTTTTTGATGATTACAAACCAAAACAATTTTAGGAAGTTGATTTTAAAACAAAACAAATTTTCCGGTCTAAAACATCAATCCATTATAAGCAAGATTCATCATAAGTACAAACACACAAGGATAGGAGCAAAGATTTTTCAAAATCATTTTTGCACAAGCTCCCCTATCGATATGCATATCAAGAACAAGTATACAAGCAACAACTAAAAGCTTAAAGCTTAGCTTTTACAACTTAAGCTTGAATATCATGAGCTTATAAGCTCCCCTGTCACAAAAGCATCATTAGTCAAGTATAAAAGTCCATAATACATCACATGGACAAAGTATAATCCATAGCTTTTGGCTTTTAAGAGCTTTAGCTTATAGCTTTTCTTGCGAGCTTATTTACGCTTCTTTGAGCTTATGAGCGTTTTTCTTGTTTCTTCCCTTTGGAATCATCAAAAATAATGTTAGCACGATAAAAACATCATACAATTATATCAAAGTGCGCAATTTTATAGATTTATCGAGCATATTGAGCATTTAAGCTTAAATTCCGAATAAAAGGGAAAACATTGCTCATTTGATTTGTAAAAGCTCATTTGATTGATAAAACATGATCTCTATAAACTTATAAGACTTTTCAAATCAAGAGAATCATGTAGGTGATGAATTTTTCATTGAAATATTTTGTCGAACACTTGGCGTGCGTCGAATAAAACAAGAGAAATATAACGCCTTTGTGATTCGTTTAAGCCAAAAAAATTTCATCACCAATTGCAATAATACAATATTCATCCATCAACAATAATCATGCACAACACAATTATACAAGAATTCCATCAAAAATCAATACATAAGCCTTTTCTCAAAGGTTCAACCCAATTGAGATAAAAAGAGGAATTAAACTTACCAATCAATCGGAGAGGTCGAGTAATACAGATGATATACTCGTACTATAAACCCAAAAATATATAATATACAAGAAAGAAATCATTTTGGGTGAATTGTGTGTGAAATTTGCAAAGGGGTTCGATTTTGGAAGAAAATAGCCAAAATGACGAAATGAAGGATGAGCCATTTATAAGGCCGAAATCATCAAGAGGCGACCGGTCCGGGGCTGGGGCGACCGTGAGGCTTCAGGCGACCGGTCGGCCTTAGCCGGCCCCCACTGTCCATTTTGATTTTGCAAAATCCAAAGTTTGAACCAAAAATCCGGTTTTTTCTCCCCTAAGTTTAAAAACGTGCAAAAATGCAAACATAGACCTCATTCAATATACATTATGTCATAATCAAGCTCGAAATGAGGTAAAGGACTCGCCGGTAAACGGTTGAAAACAAATGTCCGCGAGTTATTTTTGAGAAAGAATTAAACACATCTCAAATTTTTGTTTTTAGAAACGCAATCCCTTAAAAAGTATCGAAACTCAATATGTTTAGTTCGAGTATGATGAACCATATTTTGAGAAGTTGTAATCGGACTTGTTATCCCGAAAAATAATAACGTTTTAAAACTTTGGATAAACAAGTCATAAGAAGAAGTGCCTTACAAATATTTGAAAATTTCTTTTAACGGCACTTTAATGAGATTCGTTGGGATTGTTTGAAGTCGAGCATATAGACATAAGGCATATAAAATGTCGAGTCTAAGGAGTAATAAACGAAGATAAACATACCTCGAATTTGGTTTGTTAACCAATATGCCTTTCTCAAACTTGTTCATCTTGATATTGTTGACATAGGAATGGAGATTGTTCTTCCTTCTTCAATGCCTAACTTCTTCAAAGGTTCTTTTGTATATTTTGATTGTGAAATATAACCACCTTCTTGGCATTGTTTAACTTGAAGTTCAATGAAAAGATTTGAGCTCCTCCATCATGCTCCTCTCAAATTCACCTAACATCAACTTAGAAAACATCTTGCACAAACATTCATTAGTAGCACCAAATCAACTCAAATTTGCACTAATAAGCAATCTTGCCCTTTTTCAAAAACAAAGAGAGTAGTATCAACTTTACCTTTTGTAAAATTATTTTGCAAAAATCGCTAAGTCTATCAAACCATATACGGGGTACTTGTATCAACGGTACGAGGCCTTTTTTAAAAATCATTTGGCCTAAAAATTGTAAACTCCGATAGACTTCTATTTGAATAAAACCATTTAGAAATTTGGATTTAACATCCATTTGGTAAAGCTTGAAATTTTCTCAAAACAAGAATGGGCAAGTAAAGTGCAAATAACTTCTAAATGTGCTATGAGTGCAAATATTACATCAAAATCATTACCTTCTTCTTGACAATATCATTGAGCTACTTACCTTGTCTTGTTCATCAAACATGTTGCGAAATATCACAAATTTCTGCAAAATCTTAACAAGATATTTTGCACACGAGCATAGTAATATCGAATAATAGATACACTATTTTAAGCACCACATACTATGCATCATCAAGAGTCTAATAAATCATTCAAGTTCAAATAAGCTTAAGAAAGCTACATAAGGTCTCTTTTGAAATTAGACAATAAGAGAGCACATAGTTGAGACCTCATTTACAAGAATCATATGAACAAGAGGTTTGACATAAGTATCCAAGAATAGTGGCATTTAAATGTGCAATATAATGCATAACTTTGTAGATCAATTGTTTTATCAAAACAAAATATAATTCTTTACAAATCTTGGATAAAACAAGCTATGTCAAATAATGCCTTTTCAAAAATCAAAACATCCTCTTAATGGCACTTGTATAAGCACATATGCATAAAAATATATCGAGTCTATAAGATAAATACAAATGATGAGCGTACCTCGATAGTTTAACTTTTGGCATATTATGACGTAGATAGCCATTTGTGAATATACATGAGTCCTACACAATACTTTAAACAAATTTTGCACAAGATATAATAGCACAAGTGTAGGCCAAGTAATAAGAGATATCACAATAAAAATACTAATGCTATAGAAATCCATAAGAGTTTAAAAACAACATGTAAGGTCTCGTTTTCAAAGGATTTTAAAAACACAAATATTTATTGAGGACCTTATAAATTTTAAAACTCATTTTGCACTTTAAACACAAATGAGAACATGCAAAAATAAAATGCATATTTAAATAGGGAGATACGGTTTACCAATTTCGCCATTTCCATGGGTTGTGTCGTTCCCATTGTTGATGGTATCTTCCCTTTTGAAAATCTTCTTGTTGATGAAGGTTTCTCCAATTGCTCCATTTCCAAGCATTGTAGTCTTCCCATTTTTGAAAGTGTCTTTCTCTTGGAAAATCATCTTGTTGATGATGTCTTTGCCATTTCCAAGGATTTTGTTCATCCCATTTTTTATTATTTCCTCTTCTTGGAAATTGACTTTGTTGAAAATATTTTCTCCTTTGATCAAATGAAATGGTCATTTGATATCTTCTTGGCAGTATGGATTTTCTTCGATTATTATTTCGCCGGGTACCTAAAATGACATTGTTTTGTGGTACCCTCAAGTGCTTGGGTCCTTTGGGATTAGTCTTGAGACTTTTAGGTCTCCAAAAATAATTAGAGTTATTTCTAGCCCGACAAGTATTTACCGTATGACCCTTTTTACCGCAATAGAAGCAAGTAATAATTTTTGGAGCATAATGACCAACATGCATAGGGACTTGATTTCTTTTCACATAATTTACAATACTAGGCTTATGATCAAGTCCTTTATCACAATCATGAATATCAATAATCTTGGTCATTTTAACGGTATTTCGAGTTGGATTTTGATAAATCTTTTTCATACAATTAATCTCCTCAACAAAAGTACTATTTTTTTTCAAGGTTTCTAACCTTGTCAAGTGTGGTGGAGTGAGCACATGATAGTGATTCATAGGAGGTAGATAAACTATCCTTATCATTTTTCAAAACATTGAATTCCTTTTTCAAATTTTTGTATTTAACAAGCAAGCTTTGGAATTCATTTTGAAGATCATCAAAATCATTTTGTAAATCACTATAATCATTTTGAATAACAATATCATAGGAAGTAGAGGGTTTAAGACATACCTCGTTTTCTTCTTCGATGCCCATAAAACATTGTTCGACTACTTCATAGTTGGAAGTTGTAAAAGGCTTGTTCCTTAGATTTGAACTTGTATCCCTTTGAGAAGTAGATGCTTTTGTTTGACTCCTTTCATTTGCAAATACTCCATAGATGGCTTCTATTTTTGCCATACTTCATGTGCCGATCGAATTCCTACAATATATTCATATTCCAAATTAGTAAGTGAACAATACAAAATATTGAGAGTTTTACCGTTTAAGGAGATGATTTTTTTCTCTTCATCATTGAGCTCTTTGAAAGCTTTGGAGGTGTATGGTGTGCCTATCACCGGAATGGATTCTCTATTTATGACGATGTTCCAAATATCGAACCCGCAACCTTGTAAATAACATTCTATTCTTTCTTTCCAAAATGTAAACTTTTTGGAATCGAATAGTGGTGGCAGTGGTGGAGGCGGAAGGTAGACTTCGTTCATAGCCGATGATCGTTCCTCTTCACTCGCGATGTGAAACGAGCTTGCCAAAGAGTTTGGCTCGATACCACTTGTAAGTCCAAGCGGCTACGATAATCTAGAGGGGGTGAATAGATTATCTCCATCTTTTCGATTTCGGAATCAATTACGCTAAGACAATAATAAAGGTGTGGAATCTAAACCATCTTTTCGATTTATAGAGGTTCAACCCACCTAGGGCCTAATCCTCTACCACCCTAGTATCTCAGGGATGGATTTCAAAAAGAAAAAGATTTTATTAATTACCAAAATTAATACAACATCTTACAACATCACCTTGAAGAGCACCACACTCTTCTACAACACCACCTTTGAGATTACCACAATCTCTCTTGAAGATTACCACAATCTCCAACGGCACCTTGTGAAGATTACCACAATCTTCAACCTTGAAGAATACCAAATTCTTCAATACCTCAAGAGCACCACACTCTTGAAACACCTATCACCTAGATCACCCAAGTGTATTCTTTCCACACGAATACTCACAAGGATGTCTTGTGTTGAATGATGACAAAAATCAAGATTACAACTCAATAATGAATATTACAATTTGAGTGCAAGTGTAATCAAGAAATAAAGCCTAGACCTCAAGATGTGAAAGTGAAATACTTAGGCTATAAATACAACAAGAGTGTTGAATATGAAAGCTTGGAAATTTGCAGATTTCTTGTTGTGTATTTGCTTGTGTTGTTCATTCTTTTGTGTCTTCAATTCATCCTCTATTTATAGGAGAGTCTTCACCAACATAGACTCCCAACATAGGCTCCTTCTTCTTCACTTTTGTCTACAAAAAGAGGATCACAAGATGTAGAAATATTGTACAAAATTATAAAGCAAATCTTGTTGATAGAATGTCCAACGGTACAAATTTTGTTGTCAAAAGATTACACAGCGCGACCGGTTGCCCTGTATAAGATTTCAAACATTTTGAAAAAGATAGTGCGATCCAGGTACGGGTCGGAGGGGGGATCGACCGGTCGACAGGGGGGTGCGACCGGTCGGCCCCCTGCTTGACCGGTCCCTCTCTTCGTTTTTGTGTTCCAGAGTGTTCTGTTTCATATACGCACTCTTCAGGTACCGGTCGACCTCTTGTTCGACCGGTCGACCTTCAAATTGAAATGTTGTCCGATTTTTATCAAAAATAAACTTCAAGAAATACTCCAAAAAATTAGTAAAAATATTTTAAATCACTTGGGAGTATTTGGACAACATTTATAAACATAGTAAACTCATTTAAACAAAACCATCAAAAATGTTGTCCATTTTTATTGAATAATAAACTCTAAGAAATACTCCATGAAATTAGTAAAAACATTTTAAATCTTTTAGGAGTATTTGGACAACATTGTTTTGGTGTAAAAACCAATTAACATAAAATCATCAAAAGTGTTGTCCAATTTTATCGAGTAATAAACTCTAAGAAATACTCCAAAAATTAGTAAAAACATTTTAAATCATTTAGGAGTATTTGGACAACATTAATAAACATTGTTTTGGAATTAAAAACTCATTTAAACATAATCATCAAAATCTTGATAAAAATATTTATCTAACATAAAATACACGCTTATTTAAAGGCCTTTTTGGCTAACCATTCACACTACTTAATACACAAACACGCACTAACTTACTCATCAACAAGGTGGTACAAATTTGATGTAATATTATTCAATTATTAACATATGTTCAGTATCTTTATGCTTGATGCAAAGTGCATGCACTGATCATTGTTCAACGTTTCCTTGATTTTGTAGGGATAATGGTGCGTACGAGAAACCAGGTTGCTAAGGGGAACATGATAGGACCAGGGTGGACTGAGCAGGAAGAGGAACATTGCTACTTTCTTTTCTTCAGGTTATGCGAACGAAAAGAGAACATCAATGATTCCGTTGCCTTCAATGAGGTGATTCATGATCTGACCAGAGAACTTAATGAAGTATGTGGCAAGGAATTTAAACTAAACAAGGTTAAGGATAAAATTCAGATGTTGAAGACCCATTTCACTGATTTCTGCAAATTCAAAGAGTTACCGGGAGTTGATTTCGATGTTTTTCTAACAAAGTAATCACAATGAGGACTACTATGCGGGCCTTGACTATGTGGTAATAAGTGTATTTTCATTTTATATACATTTGGGTTAAAATACATGTTTGTCATTGACATTAACATATGCATTTGTAATCAATTGCATTTGTAATCCATGCAGGAGAGCAACCTTAATCGCTACTATAGGGTGTATGGGTTCCCACACTACTCCGAATGTCTCCATGTTTTCAACAGAAGAAATGCCGCTGAAATTGACTTTAACGGGCTGCCAGGCTACACAAAGGACAACCCACTTGAGATAACTGGCTCATCTTCTGATGATGAAGACTACGACAATTTCGATGAGGACGATAATGCACATATTAAAAGGATTGTTGAGTGGGAATTTCCAGGGTTGCATGCACCGGTGCCAAGTGACAATGAAACGGAAGGAGGGTCGGTCGTGGATAGCAGTTAAAATGCTTGGGTTGCATGTTTTGGTTAATGGGTGGTCAGCTTGTTTAGGCCTTAATATGAATATGTAAATTGTTTGGTTTGTTAGTTTTTGTTGTCATGTTAACACTAACCCCTTATGGGTTAGTGTTAAATTAGGTTGTGTTTTGAATTTTATGTGGTAAGTAAGTGTATGGGAAATTGTCCAAATTTTCAAGTTATCAATGGACTGTTTCATTAACTAAAGCCTAATGTGTTGTGATATTGCTTGGTTATCTTCCTTATTATTTCAAATTAATTGTTCGGCGATTACAGTTGTTAATTTCGATAGTTAATGACTATGGTGGATGAACTAAAAAAAGAAGTTAACACAGTTTCAGCAAACACAATTTCAAACACAATTTCAAACACACTTCAAACTAGTACAAAAGTACACATAACTGACACCAAATGAAACACAATAAAAGAAAACTTAACTAGTATACCACACAAACATAAGCAAGCACTACAAAATAAAACAGATACTAAACAACAGACAGCCTATTTGGATGGTGGTGCAAACGGGAATATTGAATTCAAGATGGCTTGGAGGATGACCCATTGGTGTCCACAGTTTTGGAAGGCGACGGCACATTTGAAGGGAGACGCGGGATACGATCAGGACGGCGATAAAAAGAGGGCCCTGGATAGTCACGAGGACCAGTTGGCTTCATAGGTTGGTTGACAGAGCTCTCCGAGCTGGATGGGGTAGGTGGTACAAATTGAGCCAAATAGTTCCAAAACGACCGGTCCGCTGATGGCCAAGACGATGTGCCTTTGTTAATGCTCCGCTCCTTCTTTGATTTTGGTAAAGCTTCAATTGCCACAACTTCATAACTTTCACCATCTGAAGATATATCAATTATCTCAGCATTGTCGGGAATATTGTGAGAATGCTCGGCACCAAACAGTTGTTTCAAATCATTCCAATCAGGATCGCCAATCTCTTGATAAGCCAGACCAAATTCATCTTTCTGTAGTGGATGGAAATTGAAAATCAAACATCATGTAACAGTAAATGTAATATCAAACTTTAGTAAATAACATACATAAGCTAAAATCAAATAAAAAAGGTACCTTAACAATGTCATCCCATACGAAATCCGGTGCGCTAACTGTGTTAGTGGCCTCGTCGAATCGAACACCATGTTTTCGTTTGATCCAGTAGAATGTTCGGTATCGTTTCTGAAGGACAGAGAGACGTTATTTGATATACTCTAACGAAAACGACTTCTTCATTTCCGAGTTAACAGTTGCTTGTGCAATAAGGAGTGCGTGTGTATTATTATCTCCAGGCGTAAAATTACCCAACATTTGCTGATCAAGTAGAACAGATATGAACAACCTGTCGGCGCGTTCCATCCATTCTAAATCGTATATGTAATCAGCTTGAATTAAGTTCAATGTTGGAGCCATTTTTGGTTGAGCCCTTTTCAAGGTAAATTACAGGAATGCTTACAAAGTATGTAAAATATAGCAAATATGAACAAGGAAAAAAAGTTGTGAATTAATGTTGCATATGCATGGCAATATATATAGGCCAGAACAAGTTCATAACTATGCTGGAACAAGTGGCGTGAACAGTGAAATAAAAATATTTATTTGGGACAGCCTTTCTACAATGTAATTATGCCCAGCCAGAAAATATTACACACACAAGTAAATAGAAGCAGAAGCAAGCTGTGTTGTGATATCAAAATAGATTGATTTGATACCAAAAAAGGAAACTTGACAATACATAGCAGAAGATAAAAAATGGACTGTGTTTGGAACCAGAGATCTTGTCAGGCTTTCAGTTCAAGAATATATTGATGTTCCACTAGATTGAGAAAAAAATAATTTAGGAAGAACCATATATGGACAGTATTTGGAGATGAAAATTGCATCACCTATGCATCAAAGAAACATAACGGACTGGCGATTAAATGCCAATAGAGGCTACCAGATTGTTTTTTTTTTCAGAAAATGAAATTGTTCATTAACAACAAACGGCTACACAATTGATATTTTTATCACCAACTAAATATCAAACACAAGCCAAAAACTGACGCAGCATTGCGGTCCATATTAACATAAATGTATTCAAACATCTACCATTCTTCTACGAGATTACTAGTACTTTCCCAAAATATATGGCTAGTGGGTGTTACATTTGGATTTGAGAAATGGAATAGACTACGCACGACACATAACCTTGTGATGTATGTAGGCAATACATAGAACAAGTAAGGTTAGAATCCACGAAAACTTTGTTGCTCTGACTAATACCAATTGCCTTCGTTTGCAACACTCCAATTCAGTCTTAACGGATTTCAGTCGCTCGTGCAAATCATGTATCAATTGTTTGGATCTTTGGTCAAATCCCTCCTCCATCCATTTGAAGAATCCACATTTGTTTGCCTTGTAAATGTTGGAGACATGAAATGAAAAATAAAATTACATATTATTACATTGAAGATAGATTGAGTACAACGTACTCACAATACCAAATTGTGCCTTCATAACTTAAATTGAAAACTTACCCCTCGTACCGGACATGACATAAATCGCCGACCGGGATTCGATTTAATCCACGAGGTTTGCACACTCAAATAGAACCCGCAATGACATTGCACACGTGAATCCCCTTGCTGAGGCGTACGTTGAAATGAGTCGTTACTAGCACACGAGAAAGGGTTGTTGTTGCTTGAACTCATTTGTACGACAACACTGCAATGGCCTACTTATTTTATGAAAGTGGAACACAAAAATCAATTTAGTTGGCATAATATACAGAAAAGAACAACGAATAGCTGATCGGACTGACAAATTTGTTGGTAATTGTTCCTCAAACGTTTACGAAGTCATATGATAATACAAAATCCATAATGACAATATCCATTAAAAAACTCGTTTAACCACAAGATTGATTTATTTCACATGCTTTGCTGAATGTTAAATATGAATAAATTACTTCCCCAAATTTGATGATTCATCAATCTACACATTTTCCGTCATGCACACAATCAATCAACCATAGATTTAACATTCATTATGTGCAATGAACATCGAATTCAATAATTCATTGATAACAATTCAATAATTAATGGATGTTGGTATTTTAGGGTTCCAGAAGGAGGGAAAAAAAGGTGTGAAAACCCACGCAATTGAAAAGCACAAAACCGTAATCAAATTCCAGCTGTCTTACCCAGATGGATGCCAATCGATGTACACTGGTAGTAGTAAGAATGACGCGGCTTTCTACTTAGTTCCAACAGGTGCCGAGGTAAATCGTCGGAGCGGAGCAAATGGGGTTTCTAATTTCAGAGGCGAAATGGACAAGTTGAATGTTATGTTGTAATTATAGAAGGGCACATTTGTCATTTAAGGTGTTTATCACCAGTAATCACAAATCGCAAACAACTGATTTAATATTACTGAACAATTTCATCTGAAATGCCAACCAATGGATAACATAGCGTAAAATTATACATGAACAGTGTTATCAGGCCTAATCCCTCAATTCGGTATTAAACCCATCCCGGTTCCCAAACGAGCCGATAGTAAGTATTAAATGGGTTTTAAAATGGGCTTGGTGATTTTGGGCCACAAATGAATTGAAAGGAGTAATTGTATCGTAATTGGACTTGAAATAATTCGGTTTTGAATTGAAAATAATAGAAAGCCCCGTAGTTAAATTTATAATTTTTCTACCCGAATTATATAATTTAAATAATACTCTTAATTAGCTATAAATCCCAATAAACTACTAATCTAATTCCTTAAAAATTACAAAAAAATTTTACCCTAAATTTTGAGATTCAAATTCTAATTCGGGTATTACACTAATAAAATAAAATAATAATACACGTGAGGATAATAAAAGTAATAATACATGTGAATAATAATGAAATAATAATACATGTGCAACGCACGTGCGGGATTACTAGTTTTACATAATGAGACAAGTAATTTAGCTTATAATTCTTAAGCTAATGATTAATATATCACATCCAAGTTATCGCATTAATAAAAAAATTATTTAATTAAATTTTATACCAAAATCCATCATAATATCATCATTTGCTATTGTTATTCAATAAAATAAATTAAAATAAAATAAAATTTAATTAAATTCTTATACTTCGTGTGGTTACTTCTTTTATTCTCTCTCAGTTCTTAGATTAAAGAAATGTAAAATTTTTAATATAATATATATGTAAAAAATTCATATATATGTTATTTTAATTCTAGTAACAAAATCAATATTTTATCATTAACGCTTAAACTTAAAATTTGTGATCCTCTTATTTCCAGTGTCTTAAAAATAAATATACCTTAACATAATATATAAGAAAATCAATCTATTAATTTCATAAAGAGTCGGATATTAAATAAACTATAAAAAAATGATAAGTCAAAATATGAGTTTTGAAACTCTATTCAATTGCACACAAAATATCTTCACTTAATAAATAATAAAACCAAAGACAGACTTGTGAAATACAAAATAAGTTAACAATTTTCACATGTCAATCGTCAATAGTTAAATATAATATTAATTGACTTTTATGTTTGAAAATTATTTGCAAACACTTAATTAGTATTAAAATTTATATAATAAACTTAAAACTAATATAGTTTTTTAAATTTCATAAAGTTTTAGAAAGACACGTTATACTATTAGAATTTGCACCTGCAATTGAATTTGGCTATTTTAGTTAATATGTAAATTTTGTGAACCGTATAATTATGAAAATTCGAATTATTCTTAATATTATGAAACTAATCTATATTTGTTTGAAGATAATTTAAAGTTGATCCCATTTAATCTCGTTCACAAAATCATATTATTTGTTATAAATATAATTATCAATCCATTTTCAGTGGCATTATTGAAAAAATGGTATATAGTACTTCAATCTTTATTTAAAATTTTGATTGAATTTTTGATCAAATAAGAAAATATAATTGTCAAACATTTAGATATCAAGTTGTAAAAACCCCCTTAACTGTTACATCTCCTTGTGCCCAGAAGAATTCATATTACTTGGCACTAAACATGATCATTTAACTCCAATTTATTGTTATATATAGTATAACGCAATAAATTTGATACATAAGTAGTATTTTGAATATTATATTGGTACCTAAATAAACATGTAATTTAAGAAATATTAATTTTTCACATAAATATCAAACTATTTCATATTAAATAAGTTTACTTTATTTATTTATATTTTTCAATTCATATACATACAAACTACAGAGATTTTCCATTTATAATTCTTGTTTCAATTTTCTTATAATATTTCATTTTTGTAAAAATTAGAATAATATGTAGTGAATTATATATTAATTATTTTTTTGCTTGAATATTTATAAGTCTTAAAAGTGTACTTTTAAAAGGAACTGAGATTTTATCGAAAAATTTCAAATTATACATATTATATGAAAGTCGTTTAATTTTTCTTTAGAATTCCCAGATATGACACACATTTTTTTTAACTATTTATTTTTATTCTTTTATTATAATATGTTTCATTTGGTTTAATCCTAAACTATCTATATTTGTGAGATTAACCCCCAAAATTATTTAAGTTAGTCTCAACTCATTACTGTCAAGTATAACCATTTATTTTTCAATATTTTTTATTCTTAGTTTTCACTCTAATTTGTTGTAATTAATTAATTTAATTAGTTTTTTTATGAATGTTAAGTTAGTATTTGAATTAATATATAATTTAAGTAATATATTATTTTCTCATCAAATGTCAAATTGTTACATATTAAATGAGTTTATTTATTTTTCCATTTGCATATCATATATGATCTTTTAGACTACTAATCCAATTTTAGCTCATGATGTTTCACTCTTTCACATCATTTTATTATAATTTAATTAATTTGGTACATGTTTTTATTATAAATATGTCTCATATTGATATTTTAAACTTGGTTTTTTAAGGGTGTAAATTTCAAACGTCATTCAAGTTTTATAACAAATGTCAATTTAATACATATGGATTTTTTCTTTTATTAAGTTTGCCTACTAATTTTATTTTATAAGTTTATATATACAATTTTAACATTTTTTGAACTTGTTCTTTTAATTTTTAGGATATAAAATAATATAAAGATTGAAATCATATTATATTCAAAAAATAATAAATTAGAAACTAAGACTTATAATGTAAGATATACAAAATTAAATAAAAGTCATATTAACACATATAGTAAAAATTTAAAGATAATTGTTTTGCCGCGAATAACTTGTTTTGGTTCTTTTTCGCTTTTTTTTTCCTTGTTAATCTTTGTTCTTTTATTTTGTAATTTTTATTTTATTGCTATGACAAATTAAAATAAAATATGTATAAAATTACAATAAAATAAAATAAGAAACTCTCTTGTTTTCAATAGTATTTCTTTAACCACCATCAATCTTAATTTTCAAATTGTATATTACTAACTGAGGGAGAATTTTCCGACCATAAAAGAATTATGTATTTTCTCTACTTTTTATTTAGCATCAAGACCACCTAAAATATTTTTTATTTTATTTCTTATCGTGCCTATTATAAATCTTTTTCTTATAAATTATAATAGACATATTTAATTGCTGAGAAAATTTAAAAAATATAAGAAATTTACAATTTTATTAAACTTTAAATAATTAATATTTTCTTCTAAAATGACTTGTGTATATGTTTAAAACATAAGGTTGAAGATTTTGAAATCCTGTTTAAATTTGAAATTAATTTTATAAGAAATTTAAAGTATTCTTAGTGTTATGATTAAAAATATATATATTTAATTGTGAGAAATAAATTGGCTAAAATGAGCATTTCTCAAATAATTAAACAAAAAAGATTAAATTAAATAACAAAAGTAAAGAAAACATAAATTCTTTTCTACATAATGTTGAACTTTATAAGGTTAAAATTTTCTCATGTGAAGTCCTTATATATGCATAAGACATGGTTAGAAAGCTCTCGAAATCTAATTTCATGTGAAGCTAATATTATTTGAAAATTCAAATATTTTAAGAGTTATAGAAGAAAGAATAATTACTTTTTTAGTGTAGAATATAAAAAGCACTTGTCTTATAATTGAACAAATAGAAGCTAAATAAATATCAAATTACTTAGTTGCCCTTAAATTTTACTATGTTCAAAGGATAGTTTTGTCCAATCAAACATTTCAAGAAACATTCACACTTTGAAGATAAGTATAGATAAATTACTGATACTTTCCGGCTGTTTAGAAGTATACCTGATCCAAGTTTGCTTAGTGTCTCAGCTGAACTTGAAAATTTGAACTCAATTCTTTTTTTAAGGAAACCTGATTTTGGAAATTAAGATTCCATTTGGTATGTTACTAAAATCTACAAGCTGAAGTTAAAAATAACATTGCCCTACAACAACCAAATGAATTCAGTACTTGGTGCTTAAAATAACATTGCCCTGCAACAATGGATCGATGTAACAAGAGGGATCAAATGTACAAGCAAACTTAAAATACAAAAATTGTTCATCGACTACACCTTCAGCAACAAAACGAATAGCTTTCAGCAAACAACATGAATGCTTTTAAGCAACAAAATGACTATCAGCATTCACAAATCTCAACATATGTTATCAACAATTACAGTTTTTTTGATATATATAAGAAAAAAAGAATCACAATTTCTCTTGCTTCATTTTTTTGCTTCTTCGTGACTTTCTTGGTGGCTTTCTTGACGGGTTCATGGATGGTTTCTTTGAATTTAAGCTTTTGTTGCTCCATCTCCACTCTCAAAATTCATTCAAATCAGATAGAATGATTTCGGCGCAGTATTTAGCTCTCAGTTTTCGTCTTTCCACGGGCTTAAAAAAATAGATATCAAAACAGACGAAATAATTATAAACTACAAATTCTTTGTTTAAAAGACACCTTTGAAATATCCGGAGACGAGTAAACTTTTCCAATAAAGTTTTCCATATGGTGCATTAGGAAAACACCACAATCAATATTGTTGTCATTTGTTTGCCATTTGAAAGGGGCATTTTCCCAAACATATGATTTTACTTCTTCAGCTTTTGGGTGATTTTCCTCTTCGAGGTAAACAACCATTTGTTTTTCTGTGAAAAGTAACAAAATAATGTCACATGTTTATAATTGTTATTAACATAATAAAAAGTTAACAATACATATGATACTTTACCACCAAAGTCGAGAGACCAACGTACTCATCTACAACCTCTTCATCGTGCACCATATTGTCGAGGTATTAGACTTTCTTGTCAACAAAATTGATGACAAAATGACCTTGGTAGCAATATGGTACAAAGATCTACATATTTTGAAACACAAAAACTTCATTAGATATTTTGAAACGCAAAACACCGATACTTTTTAGGACAATTTACGATACTTTTGATGCAATTTCGATACTTTGAGCATCAATGTTGAAATATATTAACATAAAACTGATACTTTTCAGACAATTTATGATACTTTTGATGCAATTTCTGATACTTTGAGCACAAAGATTAACATGTAGAGTGATACAACATATTTTCAATCAAAATCAGAAACTTATCAATCAAAATGATATACTTTTCAAACCAAATAATAAAAATCTTACCCAGTCAACAATGTTCAAATTTGATTTGTTCATGGTACTCATCCATGTCCTCCAATAGCCTTTGAGTTCTCTTGCACAATCTTTTCCATTAAAACAATCTTCAAGATACAACTGTTGCAGAAAAAACAAAAATATCAAAAAACTAAAATAAACATGAATAGATTAAAAAAAATATATTACTTACAGAGTGTTGAGTATTGAAATAAAAACATCCTAGATTATTTGCCCGACCAACTGATTTGTTTAACATCAGTGTCCATGCATCAATGACACTTACAAAAATCATATATGAGTCATTTAATGAATCAATTCCATCAACAAAGGCAATAAACGTATGCCCGCCGTGGGCAAAAGCGTTTTCACTGAAAGGTAAATAATAGTAGTATATGAGTAAGAAATCAATGAAATAATAACTTTTTAATTTATAATATCATTGTTACTTACTCTTTCCAAGAATTATGATAAGAAAAATAGAAGTTAACAATGTTAGTCCAAATGGCGGCGAAAATCTAGAGGGGATGAATAGATTTTCCCAAATTTTGATTGTGAAGATAATGAACAAATAAAAGTGCAGAAATATAAACAACACACAATGATTTATGGAGCTTCAACTCACCTAGGGCCTAATGCTCTAGCACCCGGTATGTTCGAATGGATTTCGAAAAGGAAAAAAGCATATTAATAGATATCAAACTATTACAACTTTTACATTGAAGTGTACCACAATCTTCTTACAACACCACCTATGAAGATTACCACAATCTTCTTACAACAATGAAGAGCACTACACTTTTCAACACCAAGAATCAATCAAGTGTATTCTTACCACAAGAATACTAACAAGGATGTCTTGTTTTGGATGTTTTAAACCAATTTAAGATTACAACTCAAATGGAGTATACAACTTTGAAGTGCAAGTGTAATCAAGAATGAAGCCTAATACTCAAGATGTGCAAGTGTAAGACTTATGCTACAAGAATGTTGACAATGAAAAATAAGAGAATTTGCAGGTTTTCTTGTTGTTTTGTGTAATTGTGTTGTATATTGATCATTCAAGCCTTCAAGTATTTATAGGAGAGCTCTTTGATTTGAATACCAGCATAGGCTCCTCCTACGAGATTGAAATCTATAAAAAAAATACAAATCAAATGAAGAAAATAGCTGTTATAAATCAATCCCACAATTTCATGAAAAGTTGTCTGTTGCAACGGATAATTTCTGCTGATAAAACCTTAGATCGATCGGTTGACCTCTAATAAGAAAAAGACGTTTGAATTATAAAAACACAGGTTGCCCTTGGGGAGTGGACCGATCGACCAGGGGACTGGACCGGTCGACCAGGAGTTGGACCGGTCACCCCTTGGTTTGACCGGTCTCCCTTGAAACAGAGACATAAAATAGAAATCCCCATGTTTCAGCTACCGGTCGACTAGGTGGTTGACCGGTCGACCACACAGGTCGACCGGTCGGCCTCCCCCCCAAAACCTCTCTGTTTTATTTCTGTTTCAAGTTTCGACTTTCAGGCACAGGTTCCCTCTAGGGCGACCGGTTGACCTCAATACAGAGGAGTTGTCCGATTTTTGTTCAAAATAAAGTTCAAGAAATACTCCAAAAAATTGGTAAAAATCATTGAAAATGTTTTGAAGTACTAGGACAACATTTGGGGACATTGTTTTGGTATAATACTCAATTATATAAAATCATCAAAATTAGGATAAAAGCATTTATATAACAAACTCCCCCTTTTTGATGATTACAAACCAAAACAATTTTAAGAGAGTGAATTTAGAAATTAAATACGATTTTCCGGTCAAAATCAACTATCCCATTTTAAGCAACACTTTTCATGATGAATATCATAAGGATAGGAGCAAAGATTTTTCAAAACATTTTATAAAAGCTCCCCCTATCAATATGCTAAACAACAATAAGCATAGAAATAATCAACTAAAAGCTAAAGGCTCAGCTTTTGTAAATGTGACTTGAAGTTCGAGAACTTAAAAGCTATCCCTATCAAAAATAGGGGTGTGCGCGGTACGGGATGGTTCGGAGATTTGAAAATCTCCAGAACTGTCTCGAAGTTCGGAGATTTTGAAAATAAATCTCCAGAACCGAACCATAAAAAAAAATCTTCGTCCCGAATCGTACCGATAGTTCGGGACGGAGATTCGGTTCTAATGGGACGGGACGGTACAGTTCGGTTCGGGATGGAGATTCGGAGATTAGCCATAAATAAAGCATACAAATTTGGAAAAAAAAAAAAAGAAAAAAGAAAATTAATATAAAAATCACCAAATGGATATAGTTCTAGAGTTCTAGTATCTTTTTAGCGTAGTCTCAAAATAAAAACTAAAACAATAATAGGTAACACAATCCAAAATTTTGTACTTAATAACCTCTATAATACAATAATAGTATATTATTTGGGCAATTGTTCTTCTATTGACATAGAACCTATATAATTAACTAATAGTTTTTATAAATTAAAATGAAATAGAAAACTTGTATAAATTTATAATCTCAATGTCTCATACTTAACAACTTAACGTAATCAATAAAATTATATTTATAATTTATGTGATGTTGTAAAAAAATTAAAATATGATTTTTTTATATCGTTATAATATGATACTATTACTTGTTTCTCTTTTAAGTGCAATTTACTAATCATTTAATTAATTTCAATTTCAAATTATTTACTCTATTATTAATATCAAAGTTTTTTAAAATTCATAATTGATGTAGTACTATGGTTTTTTCAGAAATATATTTTATATTCAATTTAATTTCAAATAATTTGTAGTTAATTCAATATCAAAATAAAAACAACATAGAAATAATATATATGTATTATATAAAATCTTTAAAATCGGTTGTAAGCCGGGTCCCTCGGTTCGGAGTGGTTGATGACAGTTCTCGTGACGGGTATTTGAAAAATCTTAATCGTACCATAAATATTTTCGGTACGGTACGGTTCGGGGAAAGTCAAAAAGTCAATGCATATTTTTGGTTCGGAGATCTTTCGGTCCGGATATCGGTTCGGTTTCGGTAATCTCCAAGTCCCATGCACAACCCTAATCAAAAATAAGTCATTAGTCATAAATAAAAGTCCATTATACATCCATTAGACCAAAATCCATCCATAGCTTATGGATTTTTCATCCATGACTTATAGATTTTTTTGCGAGCTTTTTCTAGCACCATTGATCTAAACATAAGCTTATGAGCTCATTCCATTTTTCTCCCCCTTTGGAATTATCAAAAAGACTATTAGCACGATAAAATCATAAATATATATCAAGGTACGCATTGAAACAAATTGTCATGCCTTTGAATAGAAAGCTTAGAATTCCAAAATGTACGGGAAATTTATAGGAGAAAGTCTATAGAAGCTCATTTGATGGACAAAAACATGATCTCCATAAGGGTGTAAGACAATTATAATCAAGAGACATGTAAAAGATGAAATTTTTATTAGGGCATCTTATCAAACATCTGGCATGCTAAGATAAAATCGAAGTTGTATATAACATTTGTAAATATAATCATGCCCAAAGAATCAACACCAATCCCAATTCTACAATCACAATCCATCAACATACATAATTCCCATCATAATCATACAAGAATTACAAGAATTGATCAAGTTCCAACAAAGTTCTCAAGGGTTCAACTCAATTGAGATTAAGGAATGAATTAAACTTACCAATGATCGAGAAAATGAATAATATGGAAGATATATACATTATAGAGGCCCAATACAAAGTAGAAATTTTAAGAGAAAGTCATTTTGAGTGATTTGTGTGTGAAATGGGTGAGGGGTGTTAGATTGCTCGAAATCGAGCACATAGCCATACGACATGGAGAATATTGGGTCTACTTACGGTTAAGTATACTAAACTACCAATCATACCTCGATATTTTAATTCATCAACCGACTTGTCATTTTCATCTTTGTCAAGCTTGATATTTGTTGCCATTGAGTAGCAACGGTCCTTCCTTCCGAACTTCTTTAGAAGCTCTTTGGTGTACTTGGATTGAGATATATAAATGCCTTCTTGGCATTATTTTATTTGAAGCCCAAGGAAGAAGTTAAGTTCTCCGATCATGCTCATCTCGATTCACCTTGCATAAGCTTAGAAAATTTCTTACAAAGAGACTCATTAGTAGCACCAAAAATAATATCATCAACATAAATTTGTACTAATAAGCAATCTTGCCCTTTTTCAAAAACAAAGAGAGTAGTATCAACTTTACCTCTTGAAAAATCATTTTGCAAAAAAAAGAGCTAATTTTATCATACCAAGCTCGCGGTGCTTGTTTTAAACCATGTAAGGCCTTTTAAGTTTATACACATCATTTGGCCTCGAAAAATTTTCAAACCACGGAGGTTGTTTTACATAGACTTCTTCATGAATAACCATTTAAAAAGGCAGACTTAACATCCATTTGATAAAGTTTGAAATTTTTAAAGCAAGAATAGGCAAGTATAATACAAATGGCTTCTAAGCGTGCTACGAGTGCAAAAGTTTCATCATAGTCAATACATTCTTCTTGACAATACCATTGGGCTACTAACCTTGCTTTATTTCGAACAATGTTGCCTTGATAATCGAGTTTGTTTCAAAATACCCATTTTGTACCAATAATCGTTTGTGATGGAGGACAAGGTACCAATTCCCAAACATCATTCATTTCAAATTGATTCAACTCTTCTTGCATTTCAAGAAACACATCTTCATCTTCAATGGCTTCCTTTGCATTTTTAGGCTCCTTTTGGGATATAAGAGTTTTCTCGGCAAATTTTCTCTAGTCATAATTTTGTCTAGAGGATCCCCAATTATAAGATCTTTTGGATAATCTCCTTTGAGTTTTAATGCCATGGGAAGATCCAAGTTGTCACTTTTATCCTCTTGTTGAGCATTAGAAGTTGAATGTTAATTATTTTATGTTGAAGGTTGATTACTTTGAGTATCATTTGGAACAATTGGTTCAACTTTATCTTCTTCATCACTTTTATCATTTGGTATTCTTTCAACAGCGGAGGCTTCATTGAATTTGACGTGAATAGACTCCTCGACCACCATGATAGTCTTATTATAAACCCGATATGTCTTACTCTTAGTCGAGTACCCCATAAATATTCCTTCATCGGCCTTAGGATCAAGTTTGTCTAATTGATCCTTGGTATTCAACATAAAACACTTGTAACCAAATATTTTGAAATAACTAATATTTGGAGTTCTTCCTTTCCAAAGCTCATAAGGTGTTTTATTTAACTTGGGACGAAGATATACCCGGTTTATGACATAACAAGTGGTATTGACGGCTTCGGCTTAAAAATATTTTGGAAGTGAAAATCAATTGATCATGGACCGACACATTTCTTGAAGAGTTTGATTTTTCCTCTTGCCAACACCATTTTGTTGTGGAGTTCTTGGAGCCGAAAAAATATGTGCATACCCCTTGGTTTCACACAATATTCTAAAATCACCATCAAATTCACCTCCTCGGTCACTCCTTAAATCATTATTGGCGACAAGACAAGAAATATTTTGACTAACCAAATCACTTGTACAAGTTTTATAAAGACTGTCTTTTCTACTAGCTCATAAATAATTTTACCATTTTTAAGAACAAAACATTTTTCTTTATTAAAAAAATATCATAATTAGAATCACAAAGTTGGCTTACACTTATCAAATTGAACTTAAGCCCTTCTACTAAGAAAACATTACTAAAAGAGAAAGAAGAATTACCAATGTCTCCCTTACCAAGAATTTTTCCTTTGCCATTCCCGAACATGACCATTCATTCTTCTTGGAGCTTGATGTTGGTAAAGAGTTCTCTCTTTCCGGTCATTATGACGCGAACACCCACTGTCCACGAGTCATTTTGAAACTTCCAAAATTGTTATAGCCCCTAGCACCTACAAATAAATTATTTTTAGGTACCCTAAATTTTTTGGGATCCATGGGGGTTAGCCTTGAGACCTTTGGGTCTCCAAAAATAATTATTGTTATTTCTAAGTTTACATGCACTAGCAAAATATCTATTTTTACCACAATAATAACAAGTAATAATATTAGGACTACTAGCACGTATGAAAGTCGAAGCTTGGTCAATTTTCTTAAAAATGGTTTGAAAAGGTTTGTAACCAAGTCCTAGTTTTGATTGCTCACTTCTTTGTGCACCAAGGATTTTTGTAACCTTATCCGTACTCAAATTAAAACATTACACATACTTTTTCAAATTTTCAATTTCTTTTGTGAGCAATTATTTTCGGAATCGAGACTATGAACTTTTGCAAGAGAAATTAAATGAGCATGATCAAGTAATTCATAAGAAGTAAATAAATCTATCTTTTTCTAATTTTAGCTCTTTATACTCCCTTTTCAAAGTCTTGTATTTACAAATCATGTCTCTAAACTCATTTTGTAAATCATCATAATAACATTGGAGTTCATCAATTAAAGAAGAAGATGAAGAGTTAGAGCGTACCTCGTTGTTTTCAACATCTATGGTCATGAGACCATGTGCGGTTTCCTCTTCCTCGTCAGATGTGGCAAGAAGTTCATCCCAAGTCTTGACATCCGCATTTAGAGCCTTTTTTTTCTGGAAAAAGGCTTTTTCCTCTTTTGCTCCTCCTCCGCTAATTTTGGGCAATCGGCTATAAAGTGCCTGGGTTTTTCGCATTTAAAACACAAGTTGTCTCTAGACTTCCTTGCCTTATTTTTATTAACAAACTTGGCAAATTTTCGAACAAGAGCGTAGTCTCCTCATCATCCTCATCACTAGCATAATAGGAATTATTAGAAGTAAGGCCTTTAGGAGTAGGTTACATACCCGATTGTGAGGTGGATGGTTTAGAGTTCTTTCTTTCCATGAGATAGACTTCGTAGATGAGAAGATTTCCAATGAGTTCATTGAACTTGAGAGTCTCAAGGTTTTGTGCTTCTATTATAGTCGTCACCTTTTCGGACCATGAGCCAGGAAGAGCATTTAATACTTTCGTTACCTTATCTTCTTCCGAGATGGCCTTTCCGAGCACCAATAGGGTATTGACTATGTTCTCTAGTCTTTCCACCATTTTTGAAATACCTTTACCCTCAAACATTATGATGTTTTCAAAATCTTTAACAAGTATTATTTTTCTAGCTTGTTTTACTTTCTTTATACCTTCGTAAATAGTCTCTTAGTTTTTCCATACTTCATGTGCCGACCTTATTCCTCTAATACGATTGTACTCGGTGGCGGTGAGAGAACAATGCAAACTTACCGTTTATAGAAAATAACTTCTTGTCGTTTTTGTCGAATTATTTGAAACTCTTGAGGGCCATAGTTCCATCCTCCAACTTCTTTGTTGGTTGAGCTATCCCTTCAATAATCGCATTCCAAATATCGAAACAGCAACCTTGTAGAAAGCACTCCATTCGGTCTTTCAAAAAGCATAGTTGTAGGCATTGAATAGTGGTGGTTTGTTGGTGAAGACGCCGATGGTGAGGTAGCTTTCGCTCGTAGCCATGGATCTCCTCTTTAATCGCAAAGATTAAATGAGCTTGCCAAATAGTTTGGCTTTGATACCACTTGTTAGTCCAAGTGGCCACGAAAATCTAGAGGGGGTAAATATATTTTCCCGATTTTCCGATTTACGTCCTCTTTTTCAAATATGAAGATAATGAACAAATAAAAGTGCAGAAATATAAAGAATACTCAATGATTTATAGAGCTTCAACCCACCTAGGGCCTAATGCTCTACCACCCAGTATGTCCGAATGAATTTCGAAAAGGAAAAGGTATATTAATAGATACGAAACTATTACAACCTTTTCTTGAAAAGTACCACACTCTTCTTACAACACCACCTATGAATATTAGCACAATCTTCTTACAACAATGAATAGCACCACACTCTTCAACACCTAGAATCAACCAAGTGTGTTCTTACCACAAGAACTCTAACAAGGATGTCTTGTTTTGGATGATTTAAACCAATTAAAGATTATAACTCAAATGAAGTATACAACTTTGGAGTGCTAGTGTAATCAAGAATGAAGCCTAATACTCAAGATGTGCAAGTGTAAGACTTAGGCTAAATACAACAAGAATGTTGACAATGAAGAATAAGAGAATTTATAGGTTTTCTTGTTGCTTTGTGTAATTGTGTTGTATATTGATCCTTCAAGCCTTCAAGTATTTATGGGAGAGCTCTTTGATTTGAATACCAGCATAGGCTCCTCTTAGGAGATTGAAATCTGTAAATAATGCAAATCAAATGAAGAAAATAGTTGTTATAAATCAATCCCACAATTTCATAAAATGTTGTCTTATGCAACGGATAGTTTATGCTGATAAAAATTTAGGTCGATCAGTTGACCTCTAATAAGAAAATGACGTTTGAATTATAAAAATACAGATTGCCCTGGGGTTGGACCGGTCGACCAGGGGGTTGGACTGGTCACCCCTTGGTTCGACCGGTCTCCCTTGAACCAGAGACACAAAATAGAAAGCCCCATGTTTCAGTTTACCAAGGTGGCCGACCATACCGGTCGACCTTCGTCACCTCCCCCTCCCCCCTCCCCCAAAACCTCTTTGTTTCGTTTCTATTTCAAGTTTTGACTTCCAGGCACGGTTTGCCCACATTCCTCATACTCGTTCATCAGGTTATTTTTCAAAGACCCAATTGTAGAACTCTCATCAATTCCTACAATATTCTTAGAGTCAACAACATCATCTAGACTGTCACTCTTCCTATAAACTAATACGTCATGATTGTTCCTTGGCAACAAAAAAACATCGCGTATATCATCAGCAGTTATAACAAACCTTCTAATATCATCAACATTGAGCAGTCGGCTTGCCCCGTTAAATCGCTTCACCAACCACGACAACATTTGCCAGGGAGTTGTTTCACTTGCAACTTCAACAAACCCCCAAAGCCGATGCTCTTAACATCCTCCTTCTGTCTATCATTCAGAGCATTAACTAAATTATATAGTCCTTGTGGTCTACATTGCGTAAGGAAATTACTGCAACAAATATAAAGTGACATTAGTACTGATATAAAAACATGATATAACATGATACTTCTAAAACATGATATAAAAACATAAGTAATAATATAAAAACTTGATATAAGAACATTGGAACTGATATAAAAACTGATACTTTTATGCCAATTTCTGATACTTACAAGCATAAAACATGATACTTGTAACATGCATAATGATACAAATATATGTTAAGTGTTAAAAATGCACTGAGATAAAAATTGATACTTTTAAGGTAATTTTTGATCTTACAAGCATAAAACATGATACTTCTAACATGCATAGTGATACAAATATGTGTTAAAATGTTAAAAATGCACTGATATAAAAACTGATACTTTTAAGGCAATCGATACTTATAAGCATAAAACATGATACTTTTAACATGCATAGATATATAAATATATATTCAATTTTGAAAATCCACTAATACAGGGCAATGCTTAAATGCTAAAAAGAAACAGTGCAAAACTGCACAAACCTCTTAGTAGCTTCCTCAGATAGCTTGATTTTCTTTCGGGAATTTTTGGGATCCTTCTTTCTAATTTTCTCCTCTGGAGATTTACATTTTTCAGCAACCTTTCCCAGTTCATCTACACCAACTTCCTTTGTTGTACTTTCTTCCTCTACATCAATTTTATCATCGTCTTTTTCCATCTCTTCTGCAACAGTTCATTCTTCTGCCAAAGGTTTTTCTACAACAATGCATTGATCATCAACAATATTTTGCAAATCACGACAACTACTAACTTCCTTCTTTGGGCTTTCTTCTTTAACTTCAGTATTTTCCAAAGTCTTTTCTCCTATCCAGCCTTTTCCCGGGTTGCCTCTTCCCCTTCCCCTTCCTCTCTTGTGGACCAACTGTTTCTGGCGAGTCATCTACAAATATGAAAACATTGATACTTTTAAGCTATTTTCTGATACTTTTGAGACAATTTCAGATACTTTTAGTCTAACAATTACAATTAAGTTACATTTAACAACAAACAAACATTCATATGAGTATTTAAATATTCGTATATGTATTGGTGATATTTGGAATAAGACATGAAATACAGTGCAGAATATGAGTACTTAAACAACTCATAATGATCGTGAATATTCATATCTCAACGAGTACAAGAAGAATAAAGAAGAACAATCATCATTTTAGTGTATGTTTGGACATGTAGAAGAAATAAACTCGCACTTATTGAAGTTTCTCTGTCATTTTTACTCTTGATTGGTGTTGTTTTACAAAGTGCCCTATTTAACAAAACAAACTTCAAGCAACAAACCTTGGCGGTGTGATATTTAAACAAACTTTATATAATCCACACTTAAACATGCAATCCATTATCCGACCTTGATGTTCGAAGAAGCCAGTACCAATTACATATCTTGAATACTTAAAATTTTAAGATTAATGGAATTAAAATAGCATATAATTAGTTTGGATTAGGGTAATAATGTAAACAATTAAAGCAAATAAACCTCAATCATGCAACCAAATCCAAACACCCCTCACTACCCACAACAACAACAACAAAAACACACATACTTTTAAGAAATATCAAATCTCCACTAAATAAAAAAAAAGAATGAAACTTAGGCACACATACACATATATAGAGAGACAGAGAGAGCATATGCATGATACTTTTAAGTCATTTTCTGATACTTTTGAGGCAATTTCAGATACTTTTAGTTCCATTTAACAACAAACGAACAAAAATCTATACTCGTCCCGTGTCTAGAAACTGGGAAAAGAAAAAAAAAATTAAAAAAAAATCTAGGTTTCGTGTTAGGTTAGGGCCAGAAATGGGTCGGGTATAGGGATGTCAATGGGGCATGGGCGGCAGACCATACCCGTCCCGTGCCTAGAACGGGGCGGCGGGTCGCAAGCCACGAGTCACGGGGCGGCCCGTTCTGCCCCATTTTAAATTAAATAAAATAAAAATAATGAAAAAAAATATATTTATAAAATATTATTTACAAAAATCATTATTATCAATTTATAAATATTAAATATAATATAAAAATACATAAAAATTATATATAATATATATTTATATATGCAAAATATATATTAAAATATATTTTAAAAATAAAAATATTAGACGGGGCGGGGCGGAAGTGATACCCAGCCCCGCCCCGGGTCATGGGGCGGGGCGAGCCAAATGGGGCGAGGAAGGGTACCCGTTGACCGGGTAGAAATTGTCATCCTTAGTCGAGTAAGTAAGATCCGTCTTATGAGACCCGTAAGACAGTCTTATACAAGTTTTTGCCCGAAATTTTTGGGTTTCTGCGTACTATGTTGTGTAGGGCAACTTAGTAAATCGAATAATTTTTGGCGAAAAATGAATAAGAAGAAAAAAAGAGCTCGAGACTGTGTAATTGAGATATAGAAGTATTATGCCCATCATTGAACTACCTTAGCAAATTTTTTTTTTAGTACAATGGGGAATTTGGGAAGGGGACACATGCATTCGTATGGGGTCGAATTTGGGTCATTCACCTTTACAACCAGGGACGGATTCAGGAATTTTTTACAATGGGGGCACAAAATCAATATAGTTGTAAACTACATCAAAAATAAATAGGAGCACATTTTATTTTTTTACCTAATTAATAGTTTAAAATATATAACAATAGTAAAAAAACTTCACTAAAAATAATTAGATGGATGCACTTTTTTTTAACATAATTAATATAAAACTTTTAAAAATAAATACTAACTATTTAAAAGATTTATCAACCAAAAAAAACTATTTAAAAGACCAGTAAAAATTAAAAAAAAAAGTTTATGGGGGCACGTGCGCCCATAAGAGGTAACGTAAATCCGTCTCTGTTTACAACACATGTCTCAACCACTAGAGTACAAGGTTGATCCCATTATTTTAGTATATTGAGTCTCTATGTTATTAGGTGAATCTTTTTTTTTTTTTTTATTAAGAATAATTTTGTGCAAGTCACGAAATTTTTGAAAACTCTATTCACTCCATTCCCGGTAAATTCTTTTTAAAATTATTTGGGACCAACACTTATCAACCTTCGTAATCAATTGGCAATCAATCATCAAACAACTGCTACAATTAGCTAAGAACCAATAGTGATTAAAATTGAAGTAGACCAGAATTTCACTCCACATTCTAATGAGATTTAAATCCCAGATCTTATTATTGAGTTCTTAGAGCATCTAAAAGAGTGTTCTATTTTCAATTTGGAGTAAAAATTTGCTTCAGTACTATGCACCAAAACTTGCGCCATTTTGAAGATATGAACAGTTTCTGTTGCAACAATGTATCTTCGCTAAAAAAAAATCTTTTTTTCTTTTTGTTTTAATTAATGATTTTAGTGTATGAAAATTTGCACTAAAATATAATGTAATGGAATATTTCTTTTCTAGTGCAAAATTTACTGTAAATTGTTGGGATGAAGAGCAGATTGTGCACTAAAATAGTGAATATATACACTAAAGTAGCGTAAACGGATGGAAATAGTCTTAACTTTGTCATTTGATAAAATAGTGAATATATACACTAAAGTAGCGTAAACGGATGGAAATAGTCTTAACTTTGTCATTTGAGTTAGGCCATATTAGCCTCCTTGCCTTTTATACTAACCATAGACGTGTGAGCAAGATCACATTTAACTGGTGATAGTGAGTGAGAAAGTGATAAAAGATGGGATATGATGAAGGTTTTATTGGTAATGACAAAAGATGATGACTGAGGAGGAATTATGAAATTTGACAAGAAAGAATAAAGTGAAAGGGACTTGAACATTGGTATGTTATGCAATGAATTTAACCACAAAATCCTTAATAATAACTTGTCTTTTTCACTAGAATCAAAATTTGTAGGTTCACTCCAAAAAAAAAAAAATTAAGGCCAAATTGAGAAAAATGGACATGTTAGCTAAGCACAAGAAGTTAAATTATACCATTGAAATTTAATGTTTTCATATATTAAAACATAAAATGCCACAAGCTCTAGAAATTCATACTTTATGGGTATAAAATGTAATCAATTCATAAAAATCTAAATTTTCTTTTTATGCGGAGTCTAATGATTAGTACTTCCATATTCCCTGAAGATTTGTGTACTTCGCCATCTGGCCTTGGAAGAAGGATTGGACTGAAAATTTGTCCATTTTCACCAACTTTTTTGGGTTGAAATCTTGACTACAACTGCTACCAAAAAATCCAATTAATCAAAGTATAATCATATTTTTTAGCTTACTAATATAACATATAATTAGTAATAAATACAATTATTACTTCCAAGGTGCAAGAGTACTTGAGCAATGTCTACATGATGATTACCAAATGTCAGATAATTCTTTTTTTTTTTTCCTTTCTAATTTTCTTTCAACTTTCATCCCAGAATCTAACTTTATCCCTTCTCAAAACAAAAAGGAGATATCTTTATGCTTTGGGGAAATAATTTTCTATTATTACTGCATAAAGCATTTTTGCCTAGGCAGCATAGCTACGTGATCCCATTCTTTTGTCCCTTGGATTATTCTTAATAGGTTCGTAATTTTAAATTTTGGGATAGTCATAATTATTTACGTGATAGCTATACATGATATTCATAATTCATTACTTAGTAGGCTTTTTATGATGGGTGTGGAAACTTGAAAGCAAAGCTATATAGGATATATATGTTCTGTGATCTATAGGTTGATGTATATGAATATTTTATCACATTTATTGTTTTATTATTTTTTTAAACTGTGACTTTTTTATTATAATGTGGAAATTTGAATCCGTTGAAATAATATTTTTACTTAAAGTCAAACCGTGTGGCACAAAAACCACTTGGTAAGATCAAGTTGAGATTGAAGGTATAACTGATGGTGAGAAAGAAAAACAAACTGCAAATGTAGTACATGTGGTGATGCCGCCAGTGTTAGCAACACTGGAAGCAACACGGCTGTTGATTTGAGTGAAAAGAGATGTTTGTGATATTTGTGGATGTTTGGACGTGGTTGTGGATATTTTCCTCGTGTTGTAAATTCTCCTTGATACCTGGACAAGTAATTTTTGTGGATGTTGCATGTGGTTATTTGGTTAGGTATTTAGGGGGAGTTCATATGTGTAAATAGTCTTATTTTCTTTTTGTTTTCTGTTTTGTACATAGTTTTATTTTCTTTTTCTGTATATATATTCTTAAGTTTTTGTGCAGGTTTTGTCCAGAAATCGGCAAAAAGGGAGAGATTGTGTGCCCCCCCCCTAACTACGCCAGTGTTGATTGTGTATTGTATTTAAAGGGTGTTTGGATATTCAAAATATCTTATAAGATTTTTGAGAGTTTATCAGCTCTTTAATAGTGTTTGGTAAAAATTTTAAAGTTATATATATTAGGAGCTTATATGATCTGTTTAGATTTTTGAGAGGGAAAATTGCAATTTGTTTAAACAACCAATCACAACCAAATTTCTGTAACTATGCATGATGCTTGGGAGTTATGATAGTTTTTTTCCAACTTTATGCAGGGAAAAGTGGTGTGAGTAGACAAATTGCACCCTCACTAAGCCTAGTATTGGCATTAGATTTTCAGAGGGCTATATATCATTTTCATTTCATTTCATCTGCACAGACAATATTTGACATGGATGGAAACTTTCTTGTACCCCACTACTCCAATATTGCTTCTAAGAATCTCATCTACTCTACACATATATCCCCTTGTCTCTCCATATAATTTAATCCAAAATTCTTTATTTAGATTATACATACATATACAATCACTATACATTCATATTTTCTTTTGAGATAACATATATACATTCATAATATTAAATATTTGTAATGAAAAATGCCATCCCTACATAATTATATATGGTCTTGTCTTTTACCAAACTAATAATGGGTGTATATAGACACAAGGGCCTAAGTCGGGTGTAATTGATTAGTCCTATGAGCATCTTCTTCTGAACAAAAATACACAGGAGCTATCATTACTCATGAACATAAAGCTGAGCTGACTGGGATTTTTTGAACATGCATATATGGTTAGATACTACACAACTAAACCAAAATCCATATGTTCAAAGTGAGGGACATATCACTAATTATTGAAGGTCTTCTAAAATGATGTGACATTAATTTAATACTACCATTAATATATAATTAATTTTAAGATATACATTCCATTTAATACAAGCTAGCTTTGACTAGTACCTGTAGATTATGTTCTCCAATCTTGTCTCTTTTTCCTCTCTTATATATGTTCATCAACATTTTAATTTCAAGCAGGTATCATTATCTGATGATTTGTAAAGTTATATAATATTTAGGGATAATTGCAAATCCCGTAAGATTTAACTACAAAAATACCAAGAGATAGGGATGACAATGGAATGGGACGGGTGAATACTTAAAGACCCAAACCCGTCACACATCCACCCCCACGGAGGCTCGGGCAAGTCGACCCACCATGGATCATTTTTTTTTTTTTTTTTTGGGGAGGGGGTGACCCTGCAAATAAAATTATATTATTTTAAGATTTTTATTTATTATTTTGTATTATTAATAAGTATTTTATCTTATATTTTGTATAGATGGATATTATTTATAAAAGTACATTAGAAATATATTATCATGTATAATATATATGTAAAATATATATTAAAAGAACTAAATATACTAGGGGGATGGTGTGTCTACCCATCAGACCCACCCCCACTTGCCGTGAGCCACAAGGCGGGCCAGAACGGCCAGAGCGGGTCAAATTATCATCTCTCTATCTAGAGGTTTTTGGAAATTTCAGAAACCTCTTTAAGTTTTGATTTTGTCTTCAGTTTAAAGGGGTTACTCTAGTATTTCTATAAATGTCATGAGAATTATCAAAATATTTTTTTTTCTTATGAAGAAAGAAAATGTAAGATGGAATCAAATCTCAAAAAGATTTTGTAATTTTCAAAAGTCTTTGGATTTTCTTGTAATTAGTCCAAACATAAGGAGGGGTTTGGTAATTATCCCTAATATTTGATGGAAAGCTTGGTAATTACTAATTAGTCCAAGTTGGATAGCAATCTTAATTGGAAAGATATGATTAATGCAACATCTAGAAAGATTTCCTATCATAATCATACCGAGAGGTTTTATAGTACACAATTTTGCTCTATCTTCTCAATATTTTGCCACGTGTCCGTGGAGTGTCTTTGAGAAGGCGAATAATTGATTTAAATTGAATAAAGGTATTGATGTGAACACTAGCTAGCTCAATATCTGGCGAAATTATACTTCATTTTTTTTAATAAACAGATTGAAGTTACATAAACTTTAATTTATTAAGAATTTTAAATAACTTGCTTCATTTTAATTTGCAACCCCACCTCCTCTTATAGTAACCAATACTATTTGTTTCTGAGTGGGTTTTAGCAACCTCTATAAGCACTTCAGTATACATGCTAGATTTCTGAAGTAAATTTTAAATTAGTTCTACTGCTACATTTATATATGTGAGATAAAAAAATTAATGATTTAAATTGTAATCATGAGATAGGGTTTGTTTGTTTTGAACTAGTTGTCATTAGTTTTAAATGAAGCTAGGTTTAGTCTTCACATGTGGACTAGTTTTTCACTGCTGCAAGTCAAAAAGACAGGACAACAACTATATGTATGAGTGTGGGCATGTACTTCATTTTCTTGGGTATATAATATAATATATTAGTTAGGGTTTGAGCTCCCACGCCTAAAAAAGAAAAAGAAAAAAAAAAAAAAAGAAAAAAGAATAAAAGAGAGAGAATAAGGTGCGATTGGATATGGAAAAAATTCCATTTTTTTCCGTAGGAGAATATTTTTTGACCAAACACGCGATCGATTGTTTATGAAACTTTTTAGAAAATATACTATTCTCCCACTTTCACTTTTTCTCATTTTTTCTCTTATCAATCACATCTACACATTTTTTCACAAGAAACTAATCATTATTACACACTCCCACAAATTTCACTATTCACTCTCTCACACATTTCTAACTACCAATCATTATTTTATCATTTTTAAATCAAATCAACTTCCATCATTACTTTTTCATCTCACATCTAATCACACTCTCAGAATTCATCTTTTTTCTTCAAAAAATTTTTTCACCACTATCTTCTAGCAAAATGGAAATTTTTTCAAAATGAAAACATATCCAATCGCGCCTTAAATATGTTAGGAAGTGCTTGCTTGTGAGAATTTTTTCATTTCTTTCATTTTTCGGACGAATTTCTCATCGAAATTGTGATTGTCTATGGATATATTAAAAAAATCAACTATTCACTCATTCTTACTTTTCCAATCATCATTCACATCTATTTATAATTTTAATAAAAAAATATTACATCAATTATCATCATTACACAATTATATCGGCTAAATTGCATTTTTGGTACACCAACTTAGGGTCAGTTGTACTTTCGTCCACCAATTTTTAGTCGGCAAATTAGGACACTAATTTATAATTTTTGCACATTGAGTACACTTGTCGGAAATTAAAAATTTCACCAGGAAGATTTTCCCCAATTTCGATTTCCGACATCAAGTGCACTCAATGTGCAAAAATTATAAATTAGTGTCCTAATTTGCTGCACTGAATTAGTGGACAAAAGTGCAAAATCGCTCCTAAGTTAGTGTACCAAAAATGTTGAAGTGAACAAGACAGACAAGAAATAAAAAGTGAACAAGAAATCCAATAACTCGCCGAAGTTAAATAAGACATCCACAAGCGTATTCAAAGACACTTCGTCCAACACATACTATGAAATATTGAAGTTGTTGATTAGTTGAAGAGAAAACCTTTGTGAAAATAAATTTGGGGTCTACACTGCCAAGGATTGAAGGATTGTAGTGCAGTTCAAGATCGAACCGAGTTGTGAATTGTTGGGGGTTGTGTGATCAAATCCTGCAAGATTCAGAGAGCTGAAATAACTAGGAAGGTGTTCTAGTGAAGAGGTGGGTCTCACGAGTAGCTGGTTGTGTTAACAAGACTATTTAGACTGTACTTTCGGAAATAAAATGAACTATTACATTAGTGGAATCCTCCTGGAGTAGGAGAATAGTGGAATAGATGAATTACCTCATCCTCGAACCAATATAATTCTTGTGTCTTTACTTTATTTCACTTATATTTCTGCATTTAATAATATGTTGTTCATTTGTTGTCCAAACTCCACATATAACTCTATAAAATCATTAAGTGTTGATTAACAAACTCTAAAGGGTATAAGTCTTTCGATGACTTAAAAGAAATTTATTTTATAATTTGTTGCAATTCTTCAGTTGAGCTACTCTATCAACTGCTCTTTTCGAGAGAACTGTTGAGTGGTTAACTCTCCGGTTGAATCTCGACTAATTTGTTCGTTAGCTTGTCTTGTTTCGTAGCTTTTGATGTTGACCCATCTTTTTACTCAGGCTTTCTGTAGGTTTTTTGAAAAGGTGTCAGCTCCTGCGCACTTCCCATTTGTTTATTCAGCTAAATTGCATTTTTGGTACACAAACTTAGGGCTAGTAACACTTTCGTCCACCAATACCAAGGTCTAGCAAATTAGGACACTAGTTTATAATATTTTGCACATTGAATACACTTGTTGTCGGCATTCGAAATTGGGGAAAAATTTCCGGTGAAGTTTTCAATTTCCGACGACAAGTGTACTCAATATGCAAAAAATTATAAATTAGTGTCCTAATTCGCCAGACTCTAGAATGGATGGACGAAATTGCAATTGGCCCTAAGTTAGTGTATCAAAAATACAATTTAGCCCAATTATATCACAATTATACTATTCACTCTCTCTTATATTTCAAATTATCAATCACATAATATCACTATTACACTAAAAACAATTATTACATCAACTACCATCATCACATTTTTATCTTATAACTAATCACACTTTCAAAAATTATTTTTATTTTTCAAAATAATTTTTCACATTATTCTCTCCAAAAATATAAAAGAGCAAAATGAAAGGTCAAACAATTACTCTTAGTAGTTTATTCCACTTCAAAATCTTCTATGATTAAGTCAGTAAATATTTAAAAAAAAGTGTGTTAATGGTATAAAAAATTAACAAACACCACATCTTTTATAAATATATTATAAATATACTTTTTTTTCAATTTTTCATTTTTTCGCACCGGTTGACCCGTGGTGCCCCTTCCCCGATCCGTTGCATTGTCATCCCTAAGAGAGACATTATTCTTGATGCAAATATAAATATATATATTTTGAATTTTATTATTTGATAAATAAATACCTGATCTTCATTCCATCTGTTAGCCCCCAGTGCCAACTCATTGTTCCGCGGTTTCCGCCCTTGTCATGGGATATTTGTAATTTTAAAAAATAATTGTAATTTTTTTGTAAATAGATTATACTTCTGGGGTAGTTTTGTATTTTATATAAACCTAAAAACAAAAAAAAAATGCGCGCTTGTTATCTCTTATTATATGTCAGCCACAGGCAACAGTAGTCTTCAAATAATTGTTTGTAGAAGAAGAGAGGAAACACTATGATGTTTCATCTTGAAATTTTACACCCACAATATAATATTCCATCCAGCGTTTACTTACTACTTGACCAAAACAAAACAAAATGTACGACACACATATATAGGGCCGAGTGCATGGCAATTTCTGACACGACATGATAACCCGACTCGAACCTAATTAATTCGAAGTTATTGAGAGAAATCTGAATACAAACATGAGAAATCCGAACACGAATGATTTAACATGGCGATGTTACCAATTTGTCTAAAACGTAATTATTTTATATATTAATTAATTTTTTGATATATTTTATATATCTCGATATCAACCGTAAATCAAATAAGATGACCTGAATTGCCACCTATATATATATATATATTCTTGAATATCATCCAAGCTAGCCCCCACTCTTTTTGTACTGTGAACATGCAACAATAATATCCCACACAGCCCACTAAGGTCTAATAACAAGAAGGAAAACAAACAAGAGGGATATTATAGGTTGAGCCAGAGAATAATATATTTTCTTCAATCCATCATCAAACATCACTTTGAAAAAAATATATATCTCAAATAATTAATGGAAGGGGAAATAGCAGGGTTGGCACACAATAATATTTATGATCATCATCTGCAAATCAGCTCCTTCTCTGCTCCTCATCATCATCAAGAAATGGGGTTTCTACAATTTGAAGATCATCATCATAATCAGGTCTTGAGCTTTTTGGTGGCGCCACCACCTTCACAGCCGCCCATGGCCGCTAAGCCTGCAACCACCGCCAATAACAATAATAATAATAATAATAATAATAATAATAATGGTTCCTTAGGGTTTAATTATCATAATGAGCAGCTTTTAAATACAACAACCTCATGGAATAACCACCACCAGGTACTTGCCCCTTTAATTCTCTCTCCTTTGTTTAATTTTTTACTAATTATTATAAGTTTGAATTCTTGGTTTATATTATAGCTATCCTATTGAAAGTGTTGCTCTCATTCTTGTTAGTTGCTTCATTTTTAATTAAGATTTTGCTTTATATTATCTCCTTTGTCTGTTTTTTTTTTCTTTTGTATTTGATTAATATAATTGAAGAAATTAATTTGTAGGTAGGAGGAGGAGCTGTGGATCTGAAATCTATTAATGATGAAAATTGCAGTGGTAACACCAACGAGGGTGCCAATTCATGGTATCATTACATTTTTTCCTTCGAATATCCCTTCTTTTTTCTTCGAATTTTCTAGATTTACTTTTTAAGTGCATCAAATATGTATGATTTTATTATCCTCTCTTTCTCTGCTTTCTCAATTCTTCATCCAATGATGACTATAATTAACCCTAGAGATCTATTTCATACATAGTCCCGTGTGGAATTACTTTAGAAGATCTATCCAAATCTTGTAGCTGTGCTTTTCATTTGAGATTTCCAAGGAATTGGGAAAAACAAATGGGGTTTATTCCAAAAAATATATATATAATTCAACTTCAAAGTTTACGCTTGACTATATTGGACATAGAGCTCCAGCTCCTAATTACTGCTACAATTAATGTAAATCACGGAATGTGCTTGGATCGATCGGCTAGGGTTTGTAGTGATCGACGAGGGCTCAACCCTCAAAAGGAATCAAGATTGTCTCTCAAGAAGAATCCAACCCACGATGATGACCTCAGAGCACATGTTGTCAACTCCTTTGCCAATTCATTTGTGCTCTAGGGGCACAAATGGGTTTTTCTTGTATACATGTGTGTGTGTGTGTGAGTGTGTATTTATAGTTGATTTTCATGATTTTAGAAAGGAGAAGATATACCATTCATATATACCCAAATCTTTGTTGTATGACACATGAGACCGTCTCATACAAGATTTAATCATATATATTTATATATAGTGAAGTCTGAGAAGGATTATATAGTGCTACTTCCACTACATGCATTTCGTGCACTCATTATTCTAAAGTCAAATTCTGATCAGATTTCCATGTGATGTCCCATTTCTCCTAATCCAAATTTATTCTTAGCTTATTAATTACAAGTCTGTTGATGTAAAATAAACCAATTTAATTATTATGGTTGCAGGTGGAGGAGTAGTTCTTCCCATGAGCAGAAGAGCAAGATGAAGATAAGGAGAAAGCTAAGAGAGCCAAGATTTTGCTTTCAGACAAGGAGTGATGTGGATGTACTTGATGATGGCTACAAATGGAGAAAATATGGACAGAAGGTTGTCAAGAATAGCCTTCATCCTAGGTAATTAACCTAATTAACCCTCTAATTTAATTTAAAATCTGGGTGATGTTTCTAATTGGGACTTGTGTTGGAGGATTTACCTAATTTTTACAAGTATTAGAAATTAGAAATGGTTATTAAGAATATTATTTTTTGCACTTGTCATATAAGTGGAATGCAGGATTGTTGATGATTCATTAGATGCCTTCTCTTTCTTCTTTGATTTCTCTCTTTCTAAAATTTATAAATTTGTCTAAATTAGGAGAAGTTAAGAATTGAAAACCCCCTTAATTTCATTTTTTTCCTTTTTTTGTTAACCTATCAGATATAAAGGCCAATTATCACATAAGAGATTTCATTATAATTAATTCTCCAAAAATATAATTCTTGGATTTAGTGGGAGGACAGCAATTTAATCTTAGTTAGCAAAGTTCTTTTTATCCCTTCTGCATAATTTTTCATAGTATATATCAATAGAGGAAAAATATTGAACAATGTAAGAGTTCTATATACATCCAATTAAAATTTACAAGATACTCATCCAAAAAAAAAAATCCTCCCTAAAGTTGAACATAATTTATTTCTGTTTTTTCAATTATGTTTTCTCTTTTTTAAACTTAATGAAGGCATTTGTCCCAAGCTTCACTTGAAGTAATTCTGTTATTTTTATTTTTCCTGATACTTGTTTTGTTTGAGCATGCTTTACACTGACACTGGCCTTTTTCTTTTCCTTTATGAAAATTTAGTGATTATTATTTTCTATAGTTATGATCTCTTGATTTTCACAGATTGACTTAAGCTTTATTTTGAGGTTATAATCAGATAATATATGTTGCTTAACTGGGTCCGTTTTGATCATTTATATTAACAATGCTCTATGGAAAACCAATGCTGAGAGATAACAGTATTTGCTACATGTCAAATTAGCATATCTTTAAATTATATAATTTTAACGTTCTTAATGATTTGTGTTCAAAAAGGTTTCACATTCTCCCAGTTCATGTTGCCCAAAATCGTGTTAGCAACTTAAGTGTATATTTTACCAACCTCTGAATTTTACAATAAATGCAATACTGCACGAATTAGAGTCTTTTTACTCAAAAAAAAAAAAAAAAGAATGAAAGTCTCAAGACAAACCATGTTTATAATTTGAACCATAAGATAAATAATGCTGTGGTTTTTTCAATTCTTTTTTATTTTTCCCCATTTATTCTTTTCATAAAGATATAACGTTCTTCATGAATTTTAGGGATAACTACAAAAACTACCCTTGACGTTTAGCCTAACTACAAAAATACCCAATTATTTTTCAAAATTACGAATGCCTCTGTTGACATTTGTTTCTATTTACAAATTGCACCTCAAGAGAAGGGGTAATTGTTGAGTAAATACAAACTTCTGGAGGACACCTTAAGAACATATTTGTAATTTTGAAAGAGAACTGGAGTTTTTATAATTATGCTAAACCTCAGAGGTAGTTTCTGTAATTAAACCCAAATTTTGTGGCTCAGATATTTAGAATTGTCTTATAAATTGATATCTATGACCACTCAGATCACCATAACCCAATATCATCGAAAACTGATCAAAGAACCCTTTAAAAAACCATCATGCAGAAAGAAATTGTGGGAAGAAGAAAACTATACAAAAACAGGTATAGCTGTAGCTTTCTAATGAAGAGCAAAAACCAAAAACAGGAAGGCATCAAGAAGATCCTTATCCTAATTACTTTTCATTGGAAGGAAAATTATTAGGACCATACCACTTAATATATAGAAGTCAAAATGCATAAGATATGCCTAGTTCAAGAATGCAAAATTTACAAAGTAACATGCAACCCTAAGTCTAATTAATCCTTAAAAAAAATTTGTGTGTATTTTTATACAGGTTTTATCATCCTCATGCATGGAGTCCAGAGTCATTATCCACATTCCTATTCCACTGTATTAGATTAATAACACGCGTACAATGATGATATCATTTTGCACACGTGGCATTCATCCAATGGATTGAGATTTCCTATTCTACTTTTCCATATTCCACTCTCTCTTCTATGTATTGTGGCCGGTGGAATAAGGAGTGAAATAGGGAAAATGGAATACACGTACAGTAGTGTATTAGATTTTCGTTCATGATTATTAGTCTGTTAATTATGAAGACAATTGAAGTAGGATGATTGATTGATTTAATTTTTGTTTGCAGAAGTTACTACAGATGTACACATAGCAACTGTCGAGTTAAGAAAAGGGTGGAGAGGCTATCAGAGGATTGCCGAATGGTAATAACAACGTACGAAGGTAGACACAACCACTCTCCTTGTGACGATTCTAACTCCTCCGAACACGACTGTTTCACCTCATTCTAAACATATTATTAGTCGAGTCTCTTAATTATAGAACATATCTGTACTATGTTTCAAATTTGTTCGCGTATATATTATATAAATTATAAACGAGTGGATTATTGAGCAGTTCTTTATGGCAAACTTAATGTTTGATTTACTTAATTTAATTTATCTCAATTTCATGATTAAGAAAATTTTCGCACGAATTAATTAGTCCTACCTTGACCATGTACATAGTCTGCTCTTCTCAGTTAGGCTTATCCGCTTAAGTTTTAGTGTAATTATTAAAAATTCAATCATCTTCCAAAATTACGAATGCTCTCTTAAGATATGTTTGTATTTGCTTATCAAATATCCCTCGATAGGTGAATCCGTAAAATATAAACAAGCATCAAGGGGCATTAGTAATTCTGAAAGATATCTAAGTTTTTTTGATAATTTAATTGAACCTAAAGGTACTTTTTATAATCAACCCTGCAAATCTATATAATATATTACATGAGAAAATTTACAGAGAATAAATACAGCATCAAAAAGACAAGTTTATGTTCTACAAACAGAGCCATATACACTAAATTTAGTCAGTCAGTCATGTATCAAAGAACTGTAATCTCTTTGTAGCATGTTGATGCACCATAATGAGTCTCCTAATGAAAAAATAGATAGAACATCCAATTCTATTCAGGAGATGTAACCTGCGTTACTGGGAGGCTGAAGAGCATAATACCTTATATACTTCACCTGGCAACAGCAATTAAATTGTAACAAAGCTTTTACTCTTTTACCATCCATCCCCACTCAATTCAAGATTCAGGAATCTCCATGATACATCATGCCAATTTTTTAAACATCAAGCAAGATACACAAACAACCAAATAATAACCCATGTCAAATAAATCCAGATTTTCCAATGTGCTCTCAGTCCAAGCGCGCAGTTCTAAAAGAGGATGTGCTGTGAAAATAAATATGTACGCTAAAGTAAACCTGTTGAGCTACCTTATCACTGTCTTACCGTTGCAAAATCATACATTATACAATTTTCCCGGCTTCAGACCAAGGAATTGTTTCTTCGGCCTGTGAACAGGATTTGGCTAATGAAAGAATACCTCAGCCACGAATGTTTCCTTACGCACAATCAATGATTAGTTTTCCATAAAATGTCCTTAATTCAGTAAACCTCAGCAAATCCATCCCATTATAAGTCAATTGGCTGAACCAGCTTAACATGAGATTCCAATCTCATGCTGCTTCATTCTCCAGTTCCTTACAGACAGTGCATTCTTCTGTCTGTCATATTATTGGCACAAAAAATAGTTAGCCAGCAGCTGTTTATCAATCATTTTACCAAATGAAGAAATGTCAAGTAGAGGAAAACAAGAAAGCTGCATCATAGCAAAGTGTGAAGTATAACCTTACTTGAACCTTTAATTTAATCCATTACACCTTACATTATACTTCGAAATTAACAGAAAGGTGACTGCCAGTAAATGAACTTACAAATGGTTCTCATAGAAAACATAAAAATAGCTGTAACATGTGAAAAGAGATTAATCTTTAAGTAAACTAGATATATATATATATCATTTATTTACGATATTGTACAGGATTCCCCTAGTGGCATTTTCCAGTTGACAACGATGATGACAATGGTTGGCACTTTTACTCTTCTATCACTTCGGGGAGATTTTGTATGATAGATGGACAGCAATCAAATTTGTAATGATTACATGACTCATTTGATCTACTAACACAATATTATTAACATTGAAAACAATGCCAAATAAGTTGCACAGCCACACTAAAGTGTCCCTATTGATATATGAGGATTGTGCTCATCACCCATATCATTGGGATTTCGGTAAACTCAAGAAGTAGAACAAGCCCAGCCCAAGCAAGGGATGAGTTGGTCATTTTCTTGAATTTTGGTTGATACTTGACATTATATGAGACTTAATTTTACGCAAAACTGATTATTTCTACTGTGAAGCTATGGAAATTTGCAGTATTATTGTGCTAAAATCTGGTCATTCAATAACCTGTCAACCGCAGATCAAGTTACTGCCAAGGAAGTGATAAATTCTTACATTCATCATGCAAGATTTTATAATATTGACAACAAAATAGATTGTGATCAGCTTTGCTGAAACTGAATTTAACACTTAATAAACAAAAAAAATTACTCTGTATTGAGAAAAAGAAACCGCGTAAAGGGTCCAACGAGTCCCAACCCAGAAACTACTAAGTAAAATTTCAATGGCAAACGGATTGGAGTTGGTAATGTTATTATAAAGCGCAGACATCAGGTCTGATTAAAAACGTAATACTTCAAATCAACGACGCCAACCTCCTGTATGATTCACTATTTACAGAATCTTATTCGCCACAATGTTATATAAGCATAGCCACATTAAACCAAGAGATAATTCCTCTCTTTTGTTATTTACAGCATTAGTTTACACTATTTTGCCGATATGGACAACATTCATATGGTGAACCAAACTTAGAGATGTGAAAACTAAAAGTCAAGCTTCTATGCTAACAACTATCATTTCTGTAGCTTAAACATTAAGCTTTTTCGATTAGCAGTACCACTGAAGGAACCTTGTTAGCTTCCCATTATCAGAAACACATTTCAAAATTATATAACATAGTAGAACAATTAGATTAGATTTAATCATTTAAACATAGAGATAATACCTCAATAATGCAATCATCAGCGAATTATTCTCAACCCAGAAATACTAGACCCTCGGCACCGTCGACGGCGATTCCTGTCCGCTTCACAGAGTCGAAAAAGGGGCCCAACATCTTGCGATAATGGATGGGCCTCGAGAGCTCTTCTTGCAAGTCAATTCTAACGCCGGTGACCCCGATTTCTCTGAGGCGGATAGCGATCTTATCGCCGACCCTAGAAGCTGTTTTGGAGTCCCAAAAGGTCTTGGAGCGCGGGAAACGGTTGAGATTCGCTCTGTACTCTTTCGCGAACTCTTGTTCGCTGGATGAAGCCATGGCTATAATGGAGTGGCTGCTTGCGCAAGTGACTTGGGCAGTGATTTTTCTGCAGGAGAGAACTAAGCGGAGGGTGTGGGCGCTCTGGGTTGTCAACGGAGCCGCCATTCCGCCGGGGGACGGCAGAGAATTTGGGAGTGTGCGAACTTGGAAATTGGAACGAGGAATAGGTGCAAGGAAAAATGGTGGTAAAATTACGATAAAGATTAATCCTGGGGAGGGTTTGCATATGATATGAAATATATTTGTAAAACTACTAAAAAGTAATTTTGTTTTCCTTCAAAAAAAAAAGTAATTTTGTTTCAACATATAATTTATTTACCATAAAATGTTAAAAACACACTATTAATTATTATTATTATTATTATTATTATTCTAAATTAACAATAATATATAAGAACTACATTACGAAAATAAATATCACATCAATTACCATCATTACATTTTCATGTTATAAATATAATATTTATTCCTTTATTTTTTTTCAATTACCGGTCATATTTAATTGCAATTTTAATAAAGAATACATGTCATTGATTATAACTATTATATTTTCATATCATCATATTTTGAGTCTCAATGTTTCAAAATATTAGGTTGCGATTAGATAAATTTTTATTTGAAAAAGTTTTATTCCGCAAGAGAATAGTATGAAAAATATTTTAGGGAAAAAATTAAGAATTTTTAGAGTGTAAGAGGAATGAAGTAAAATGTAGTTATTATAGTTGATGTGATAATTTTTGTTAGGGAGAATTGTGATTAGAAAGAAGAATTTTTTGAGAGATTGGATGTAATAATTATTAGTGTATTAAATTTTATATTATTTTATTTTATTTTTTTTTTTTTTTTTTTTGAAATAAACCTTCATTACGAATTACGAGAAGTACAAATACCATCTAAGTAGGCTACCACAAAAGCCGGTGGCTCTACCCAAATATAAGGACTAGCATAAGAAATGGATGCTCTAGCTATAGCGTGGGCAACCATATCCGCTTATCTTTTAATATGTTGAACCCGATAATAAGGTTCGAAGATAAGATACCAACACACTCACTAATAATGTGACCAAATTCTGAAATATCCGGGTCTTTCTTTCTCAGCGCATCCACCACACCTTTGGCGTCCACCTCAAAGACAACTTGTGAATAATTCAGGCTTTGTATCCATTTCAATCCTTCCAATAGGCCAATGTCCTCTCCTTCCAGAACTCCTATAGTGCCATTATACCAACATGCTCGACTTAAAATTACCGCACCAGCACTATCACGCAATACCATTCTAATCTCAAACTTGTTTTGCTCTGTAAAGAAACTTGCATCAATGTTACATTTCAGAACTGAAGCAGGGGGTGCATGCCAATTTTCGCAACCAACCCGATTCTGCTCGGTGTGACCTGCTACCATGCTTCGAGCATCCAACCATTCGTTCAGAACATTTGTGGCAGAAATGACTGTAACTCTTGCATTCGTGTGTGCATTATTCCAAACCTTCGAGTTCCGGTGCTTCCATAAGTTCCACGAAATCATGCACATTCGACTACAAGCAATTGGTTGCAATTCTGTCATTAAATAGAAAAACCATTCTAAAAAGGATTCAGCTCTATCCGCAGTCCTATTTACTATCGCCAATAACTTTCTTTCCTCCAACATTCAGTTGTAAATTGACATGTAATGAAAGTATGCCAATTATTTTCCAGATGTTGTTCACAGAACACACATGTTTGTACAACATTCACCCCTTTCTTTCCCAAATTTGTTCTTGTTGGAAGACACCCTCTACAAGCTCGCCACAAAAAGAATTTCACCTTGGGTGGAATTTTCATTTTCCAGATTTTATGCCAGTCCCCTTGGAAGCCAAGATGTTCATCAATGATATCTTCCACCAATTTCTTATAACTTTGATTTAACCGTATATACTCCCGTCTTTGAGTAATGCCATATCATTTTATCATCTCTTCCCGGACAACACAAAGGCAGCTTCAGAATTTGTTCTTGATCACGGTCACATAAATATTCTTCAATAAGGTTGGAATCCCATTCACATAAACCTGGGATAAAAATATCAGAAACCTTCAAATCCTCCATACCTGCAATCTGAGGTGTGTGTATCTTGAAATCTGTTGGATCACATAGCCAAGGAGTATTCCATACGCTAATAGAATTCCCATTTCCAATTCTCCATCGCATCCCCATCCTAATCACTTATCGCGAACTCCAGATGCTACGCCATGTGAAACTCGGATTATTTCCAAGCTCCAAGTTTAGAAAGTCCCCATCTGGGAAATATTTAACTTTGAGAATCTTACATATTAGAGCATCTGAGTCAGTATAGGTTTTCGAACCAAGTTTCGCCAACATTGCTAGGTTGAAGAAATGGAATTCCCTGAATCCAAGTCCACCGGCTTCTTTCGATGCACATAATTTGTCCCAATTAAGCCAGTTAACCCCTCGAACACCATCCTTCCTTGAACCCCACCAAAAAGAATTGATCATTTTTTGTAGTTCATCTCCAAGTGAAACTGGCAATAAGAATGCGCTCATACAATAAGATGGAAGAGCTTGGGCAACTGACTTTATGAACATACTTTTCTAGCTTTCGAAAACGGTTTATTTCTCCATTTTTGCAAATGCAACCATAAATTACCCGGATATACCCCAAAGATTTCCCGTTTCCGTTTCCCTATAAGAGAAGGAAGTCCAAGATATTTCCCTGGTTGCGCCTGTTGTTGCACCCCCAACCTGTTCATCACCTCGTGCTGCAAATTAATATACACATTCGAGCTAAAAGTGACACTTGATTTTTGCAACTTAATGGCCTGACCCCAAATAAGCTCATATTGTTGTAAAATTTATTTCACTTGTTGCGCCTCATCGTCATTTGCTGAAAAGAATAGATAGCTATCATCAGCAAATAATAGATGGGATAGAATGAGCCCCTCGACAAATTCTTATACCATGTATTTTGCCCTCCACTTCTGCTTGTCGAAGCATACTCGTTAAACCTTCAGCACACAAGATAAAGAGATACGGGAATAAAGGATCCCCTTGGCGAAGTCCCCATTTTGGTATAATTCGCCCAATCACATTGTCATTAACCACAATCGAGTATGATACCGACTTAACACATAGCATAAGCGTTTTGACCCATTTAAAATGAAATCCCAATTTTAGTAGGATCAGTTCCAAGTAATCCCAATCAATTCTATCATATGCCATGCTTATGTCGATTTTTAGAGCCGCTACTCCCTTTTTGCCTTTGGTTTTCTGCTTCATATGATGTAGAATCTCAAAAGCTACCAAGACGTTGTCAAGAACTGATCTCTCCTGGACGAACACTGATTGTGTATCAGATATAACCTGCGGTAAGATAGTCTTCATTCTATTTGCAAGCACATTGGATATAATGTTATACAAACATTGCATAAGGATAATGGCCTCAGGTCTTTCATGTTCTTCGGATTCTGGCATTTAGGAATGAGAATAATATTAGTGCCCATAAGGCCTGTAGAAAACTGAAGTTGATCAAGCCACGAGATTCCAGCTCGAAATATGGAATCGCCAAGTAAGCTCCAGAATTTTTGGTAAAACGCAGGATTGAATCCGTCTGGGACAGGTGACTTATACGGACGCATTGCATCAATGGCTTCCTTAAATTCTTCGATAGAGAATGGCCTGAGAAGGAATTGGTTTTGTTCATGTTACTTTCATCACGTATCCTACCCACCGCGCTTTCCCGAGTTGTATCTCTTATCGAGAATTAGTGGTCAGTAAAACGAACAAAGCTTTCGACAAACAGCTCGTGAACAATCTCGGTTAGCGTTCGTTTATGTTCGTTTATTAAGCTTAATGAACATAAACGAACAAGAAAATTTGTCCATTTATATTCATGAACTGTTCACGAACATGTTCATTTAGTGTTCGTTTGATGTTCGTTTATTATTTATTTTTTAATTATTAATTATACATTTACTGCTTAATATTCATTACTTTATTATGAAAAATAAGTTTATTTTAGTTTAATATTACAACCTATTTACATTTACGATCATCATAATATTCATTTATTTTGAGTTGAGTGTTCATGAACAAGGTGTATTTAACTTTTTTATACACATGTTCATATAGTTGTTCATGAACAATTAATGAGCATGTTCGTGAACCGTTCATGAACGTTCGTGAACAAGTTCGAATATTAAACAAACGAACACGAACAATCTTTTAAAATAAATGAACGAACACGGACAATCCTCGTTTGTTCGGGCTCGGTTCGTTTACAGCCCTACTGAGAATAGCTCCCTGAAATAGTTTAGAGATATATTCCCAATGGCCTCCTAATCTCCATGCCAATCACCATTATTATCCTGCAACTTTAGGATTTTATTATTTTTCCTTTGAGTATTGGCAGCCGCATGAAAAACTTTTGTATTCGAATCCCCATCTCGAAGCCAGAAAATCTTTCCTCTTTGTTGCCAATGTGCTTCCTCCTTGAGCAATAAATTAGCATATTTCGCCTTAGCTTCCTTATACCGATGGACAGATACAGAGTCTTCAAACTTCCTCAAAAATTTCATCTCCTTGTGACACTCAGTCAGCTCTTTTTAAAAAATATTACATTTAGTCCTTCCCCATTTCATGAGCTGGGATGAACAAGCTTGCAATCGCTCAGTAATATTCTTATTAGAGTGTAGCTCAGAATTCCATGCCTCATATACAATATCCTTTAATTCTGGCTCCATAAACCATTTATTCTCAAATCTAAAAGGTCGATAAACTACCTTTGTAGACTGAGGTATAGGTTGAAGCAGAATTGGGGAATGATCCGAGATAGGCGCACAAAGGTTGAGTAATCTGACCTCTGGGAACATCGATAACCAACTTGAAGAAACTAGAGCTCTATCTAGCCTTTCTTCTACAGTATCAGCAGAGCCCCTTTTTGCTTCCCATGTGAATTGGTGTCCTATGACAGGAATATCAACAGGTACAATCATTTACCATTCCTCGGAATCCTCGAAAGAGCCAATTTGGGTGATCCACCCTTCCTTTCTTATCATATGGATGCAGGAGGTCATTAAAATCCCCAATGCAACACCATGGGAGATTAATGAACCATGTAATTGTCTTAGCAAATTTCATGAATCCTTACGTCTGTTTCTCTTCGGATACCCATAGAAACCCGTTAATCTCCAGCTACCTCCATTATTTTATGTCACCTCCATGTCCACGTGATTCCTTGAGAACCCCGTATGGAGTAATAATTCTGCTGCTTCCACAAAACACAAATACCACCACTTCTTCCAACTTTATCTACAACAAATTAAACATACTATCAAAACACAATCTTACTCGAATTTGTTCAACACTATTTTCATGTGACAAGGTTTCAAACAGGATAATAACATTAGGCTTATGGGTCCGAACCAAGTCACATATGATCATAATTGCCCTAGGGTGGCCTAACCGACGGGAATTCCAACTCAAGATACTCATGGCTCCTGGCAGGCCTGGGAGCTAGGACCTGCCAATAAAAAATAAAGAGTTGGGCTAACAGGTGATGGGTGGCTTGGGCTAGATTCTATAATTTGTACCTATTGAATTGATTGGGCTTGGGCCTCCCCAGAGACAAGGATATGTTTCTATTTCCTGTCGTCGTTTCATCTGCATCTACTGTAACTGCCAGGCACTCATTGTGGTAGTTATTTTCCAAACTTTTTCCGCTGATTATTTGCTGATTTTCCCCAGATGCGTTGGCCCAGTAACTGACGTAACGCCTAATTTCAAATTTGAATTCCCGCTAATTTCCTTTAGTGGTACCAAAGAGCCATGTGATCGGAGACTAGTGCCGCGGCCGGTGAATGAGTGTCCGGATGTTGTCCCAGTATTCTGAGAATTAAATTTGAATGGCATATTCGGATTATGGGGAGGTTCGTTCTCCTTCATCACTTCTTCCGTCTCCACAAGCCAACGATCTCCACTCGTATCCACACCCCGACGATTTGCCGCCCTTAAACTCGGTCCCGTTCCTTGGTGGTTCTCCATCAGGGGATGAGAATCTTTTCTCACAAAATATGCCCGTGTGACTAAGCAAGCCACAAATAAAGCAAAAAGATCCCAGTTTCTCATATTTAAAGTTGACAACTGACCACTCACCTGCTTGCATTTTCACTTTCTTGCACCGTTTTAATGGTTGATAAACATCAACACAAACCTTGATCCGCATATATGATCTCCAGAGGACAGGTGTGTTTTTAGCATCGTACTCTAGGAATTTTCCTATAAAATCTCCAAGTTGTTTTCCGACCTTCTCCGACATACATCCAATCGGCAAATCATATATTTGAACCCAGAAATCAATAGTATGGATAGGAATAGACGTAGGCAGCATAGCAGGGGATAGATGGACTAACATTAGCATTAAATTATCGAAAGACCACGGACCACCATCCAATACCCTTTGAAGATCAAGAACATGGTAGAATATGAATAAATATCTTTGATTGCCTATATCTTTGACAGTCATACCTTTCACAGGATGCCAAATACCCACCAACCGAGCGTTCATGATGTTGAAATTCACACTTCGATCCGAGAGAAATTTGCCAAAAAGACATAGGATGGGGGTTGAGCTTTCACCTTTGTCATTCTCCACATCAAAAATAAAGCCTTCTTCCTCATCCTCGACAGAGATAAATTAGTCATTTTATTTTCCATATTAAAATAGAAAGAACTAGTGATCCTACAACGAAATACCAGAGAATATGAAATACTCTCGACTATGGAGAGAAGAAACTAACCTCTCGACTATGGAGAGAAGAAACTATTTTCCAAATTTGACATTTTCGAGAGCGAGAGATAGTGGAAATGCCAATATACCTTCATTGTTCTTCCGCCTCTTTTTGAGAATTGGATTTGGAGGTGTGGAATTTGAGTTTGTGTAGATTTAGGATTTTTAAAGTATGTGAACAATCTTATTTCGTCTAAAAATAATGATCTCCAAAATGCTATTAAAGGTCTCAATAGAAAATTCCCCAATGTCAATATAATATTTGGCAATTTTTACAACAGTGTGATCGATATTCTTCGCGAGGCATCCTCAGGCAAGTGTTCTTGGAGTTTGAAATATTTATTAGTTTATTTTGTTGAACAAACAAGTCTTATGTACAACTGTTTCCTAATTTTGAATTTGAATGTACCATTTGACCTATTCAGCCACTGCGAGTTGTTTTAACTTTTTTTTACAATTTGTTTTTCCATTATGAATGTTGTAATTTTATAATTGATATTACATAATGTATCTTATTGTAAATATTCATACTTTTTCAAAGGCAATATTAATGAAGACATGAAGTAAGATTGTACGATTAATGCATAAACATACACAAATACATGACTTAACAAACCAACAATTTTACCCGATAACCGGTGACCTCATTAACTCGCCAATTTTTTGTTTTCTTTTTATTTAGTGAAAAGATATTTGTTTTATTATAAAATTAATGGAAAAATTATATTAGTAAATTTGCATATAACTTTTCATTATATTTCTTATATATGTATATATATATTTGGAATAATATCATTTATTATTTTAGTTTTGTTTTTCAATTTGTTTGTCCTTACATTTTTTTCTATATGTATGTTAGTTTTTTTACATTTGTACTTATACTTATCTTTTACATGTGTGTACTAGAGCTAGCAATTTTCAGCCCGCACTTTGGGCTGGGCTAGGCTCTCATTAGGGATGGCAATGGGGCGGGTCTGGGAAGGGTTTGGCCAAACCCGAGACCCACGCCACGAATAAAACATCAACTCGGGACTGCCCGCTCGCTTAGGACCCACTCGCCCCGCCCCATATTGGACCCGCGACCCGGCGAGTTCAACCCGCCAGACCCACCAGAATCAAATTAAACTGTCTCTGAATCGCAATAGACTGCTACTGTTCATTTGACAAATGTTCGACTTTTATAATTTCATAATATCAAAATAACAATCATTGAATCAATTAAATTGACTACCAACATTTAATAAATGAGTGCAGAAAAATAACATAATTTCCACTAAATGCACATACAAATTGTGTAACATATGAAATTCATGAATTGAAACACATATTTGGCCAAACTCTTGAACCCAACAAAAACACTCAACATCATTACACCAATCAACTTTTACAAATTATCACAATAAAATGAGAGTTGAGACGAAGAGTACCCAAGAGCAGAATTTTCATAGCAGTGCAAACCATTAGCCGCGGGCAGTCGAGAGTGAATCGAGACAAAATATGAGTCTTAAGAGGACTGAGGCGTGCGAGGTCTGAACTAATTATAAAAATATAAAATTTATTTAAGATTTAATATATATGGGACTGGTCCAGGGCAGGTCCTTAAGGACCCGTTACTCGCCTCGGACCAGGCGAATTTTAGTTAAACGGGTTTGTGACCCGCCCCGGGACCCGTTTGACTGGGTTTAGACCCACCCCTAACAGGCGGGTTCAATGCGGACGCGAGTTTTGACCCGCCCCATTGCAATCCTTAGCTCTCATATTGTGGGTCCAAAAAAGTTTGGACCTATTTGGCTCGGCCCGTGGGCTGGGTTTGCCCAACTTTTTGGCACGACCTGATAATTTCATGTACAAAATATATTTTTGGGCTAGGCTGGGCTATGTATTTCTGTGGCCCGGCCCAACCTATTAACAACTCTAGTGTGTACATATATATAATATATGAATGTCTATGTAGATTTGCCTATCGATTTTTTAAGAACGGTATAACCGCTTGAACCGATAACCCAAGACCGAGTTAGTAATCAGGTCGATATGATATCCGGTTGGGTTTAAAAATATTGGGAACAATGTTTAATTCACTAGTAACAAATTATTTTCATCCATGTTTTACCTATCCCTGCAAATTGAAACACAATTTTTGGATTTTGTAAAAAAACTAACATTGATTGAAATAACATTCACGAAATATACCATTTTAAAATTAGTCAAAATATGCATTGTTGCATGTCTGCTAGTGCATTGACGTAGCCACCTTAGGACGAATGCAGTCCACGGACTACACTGGATTGGAGTGGTCTTATTAAATTTGAGTTGGACCGCACTGAAATCCTACCGAAGGTCTAGTCCATATAAAAAAAGTGAAGTTAAAATTTAATAGACCAATAAACCTACTGTCTTGGCCCAAAAAGTTAAGAATTACCTGGTCCAATTAAGGTATATGAATAGATAGATGATTATCTTATTTGTTATGTAAATGTAGAGAGATATATGTTCTAAACTTGATAATGAATTATTTTGGGGAGCACTTTTAAATGAACTTTGGATCTAAAAGTCTATTTTTCATAATAATAATAATAATTGTTTGGTGGTTAATTTACAAACGAATTTTTGGATATGTCTCTTCTCTAAAAAATCTATTGTAGAGAAGTCAGAATTGGAGATTATAAAAAATCGAAGAATTGTTATAAGGTTTGGCCTTTAGTAAATGCCTTTTCGTTTTCTAACTTTTTTTTTTAATTTTGGCCTGACAATCATCCAGGCCAAAAGGAAAAATTTATGACTGCACTCGCTGGAATCCTAGCTATGCCCACGATGACATGTACTATTTAGTGAAGAGGGGTTATGGAGATTCGACATACATCGATTAAATGAAGAGGCTCTAGAATAAGGATCAAATCAGTTGTATAGTAGGTATAAAAAATAAATTGACACTATAGAAATGAGAGAAATTTCTGACGATATCAAATGCAGTTAGAATGGGAAATGAGATAACAGTAAGAAGGAAAATATTTTTGGTTTTATTCTTTAAAAAAATGTTTGGAGGCGGGGACATGGATTACTAATAGGGATATCAATGGAGTGAGGTGGGGTGGGGGAGCAATCACATTCCCCGCAATAGCAGGGAATCCCGATCCCCATCCCACGGGGATATCCTGCCCCGAGGTTTAATTATTTATTTTTTTTAAAGAAAAGTTAATAAGTTTTAATTATCTTTAATTATTTTAAATATTTAAAAAAATGTAAATCATATAAAAAAGAAATAACAAATCACTTTTTATAAAAATAAATTAAGAAATTTATCATTTAAGTATATATAAGTGGTAATGGGTCAAAATGACTTCTTTTGTAATGAAAAAAAACATGAAAGAAAAACTAGTTATCTTATGAAAACAAATGATTTTTTAGCCATTTTGGCATAACAAAAGACTTTCATACCTTTCTAGCATGTTTGTTTGATATCTGGTATATTCATCTTTCTCTTTCACTTATTTTTCTATCTATATATTCTCTTTCTCTTTGTTCAAACATTTTTAAAAAATTCCGACCAACATTGACGGCAGTCCATCTATGGGTATCTCAAAAATGGTATTAAGCTCTTTTGATATTTCGGTTATTAGCTGGAACTTCGTATAGTTATTAAACTTCTATGTCCAATTTTACGAGCTACATTAACTCGACCTACAGTAATTCGGCGTTTCATCATCGAGCTACAGTAACTCAGTGTTATAGTGTCGAGTTACAGTAAGTCAGAACTCAACGTTACAGTGTCGAGCTACAATACTCGTCGCGACAATGTCGAGCTACAGTAACTCGGTACTACAGTGCCGAGCTACAATACTCGTCGCTACAGTGTCAAGTTATAGTTTTGAGCTACAGTAACTCGGCGATATAGTGTCGTCTTCCTCATTCATCCGAACCACCATTAATGATGGAACAAGATTTTCAACATCAACAATCTCAACCTAAAATATCTAAACTTAAACTAATTCAACAAAATTCAAATTATAAAATTAATCAAATTGAAGTTCATAGATGTTTTCCCACTGCTTCAGTCGTCAGAGTCGAAGTCATTAATCGATCGATGCTCGTTCAATGGTAGTTAATTGTTTCTCCCAAGTTATGTTTACTAAGTTAGATAGGAGAGTGTGTCTTGGTACAATTAAATTGATTCAATGGTAAATTGTATTTTTCACGTAGTCAAATCGCTAAATAACATGTATTTCAAAAAAATAACTAAAAAATATTTTGACATCATGGAAAGTGATAAAAAACCTAGGCACTCTATATATAATATATAATATGAACATATTCATAATATATGTAATATACTAAAAGTAATATAATATTTATATTTCCAATCCTCGGGGAACGGGTGGAAATACAATCTATGTCCTTGCCAATAGGGAGAAAATATTCTCCATCCCCGCCCCCATGGAAAAGATTTTGGGAATCCCCGCCCCATTCTGGGTGGATCACTACCCTATTCCCATCCCTAATTGCTTGCAAGCTAAAGACTACATGGCTACTATCATTTTTTTTAATTATTATACCTCCTTAAAAACGTAAGAATATTTTATAGTTTTAATTGTTTATGCACGAAAGCTTCGGATCCCAATAACAACTTTTAAATAAACCCTCTTTGGTTTTCTTCTTTGTTGCCTTCTGCCCCATTGGACGGTCGGGAAATTCACTATCATCGTCATGAGCATTCAATTCCGGAATGGATGAGGATGTGTGTTCTCCTGACTCGAAGTTCTTGCATTTTTTTCCACCTCTCGAATCTGGTTGTGCGGATACTTTGCCATCACTTTGACAATCCTCCACACGTGTGCCCACTTAAAAGCCTTATTTTTGTGATCTACCATCCATCTTTTGTTGTGCCTCTGCTAATGCATCATCATCACTCCAACTGTTAGGCCTATCACGTTATATTTTATTGAATTCACTAGAAAACTTATTCAAGGGCCCTCTCCAATGATGCTCATGAAATTTTACCGAGCTCAATATTCTCGAAACAGCTTTCTGTGGGATGATGCTTGTTGTAGTATTTTTTGACGCGTGTCCAATATGCATATGTTTTTTTGGTAGTTACCAATCATCGGATCTTGGCTAATAGTGACTATTGATTTTGCAAGGGCAACTCTTATGCATACGTCCATTGTGTCCAGCTTGACTCTTCAACAATGTCCACTTCGTTGTCCTTCTCCAAACCCGTAGTAGGGGTCAAATCATCGAGTCTTAATTGTGAACAATGAGGTAGATGGTTGGACTCTTCATCGGCACTAACTCTCTTTGATTCATCTGAAAGAATGATCGATGGATGGGGATAATAAGTCAGAAGAGGCATGAAATATTAGCTTCCATGGTAGAACAATATTCGGTTGGGCACCAACTGAACGAAGCTCGAGTAGCATTATTTGTTGAATTTGGGATACTTTGAAAATATCGAGGATACAATTAAACATATGAAATATTTGAGACATTGGGAGAGAATTAATAACTTGGACGAATACGAGAGCTTTGGGGACTAGAATTTTCATTGCTATTGGGTTTTCATCCATCATGATAAAAGGTGCAAGAATTTTTTTTGGGAAGATTTTCAATAATTTTGAGAATAAAGAAGGTGTAGAGAAAGAAAGAATTGAGATGAAAAACGTAGGGTTGGATGATATATTTATAGTTAAAAATAAAAAGTAAAAAAATATGTTAACGATCCAAAAAATGACCATTTACTGCTGTAAACTTTTTACCCTTTTTTTGCCAAACATTAGTTGTTGAATTCAACCATTTTAATCAAAACAAAAACCTATAAAAAATAGTCAATTTGCAAATAATTACAAAACCACCATTTAAAAATTTAAATATATTGAAAAAAGAAGTTTTTTGCAAGGAAAAATGCATTTGCCATTTGCAATCAAAACTTAGTCCACTATTGTCTATTATCTCACTTATCTTTGGGGGCGTGTGCAATGAAAACATCCATTCACTTCTTAGCGTGCGCCCCACCAGAAACTTTTGGGTGGCTTTTTAATTACATCTGTTGAATTTGGTTCAACATATTGAACTTGAAGCCATGAACTCTCTCAAAATGGAAACAATTCAAAAGTTTGACTTGAACCACCCTATTGTGGGTGCTCTAAATCAAACAATTGCAATAAAGTTCAATCCTCTTGAGACCATGTCCCATAAATTTGTGGCTAAGGATTGAATACTCATTGATCTCAAAAGGGCACAACCCCACAAAACATTCAAGTTGGAGTACTAAGATTTCGAAGAAAGTCAAGCTAAATGCTAAGAAAATATAAATTACATGTTTAATTTCAAGCTAAAAAGGAAAAGAAGAACTTGTCCTGTTTACTTTTTTTAATATATATAGAGTATAATATTTTTAAAATTCTATTATTTAAAAAGCTTAGCATGCTATTTTTTAAAAGAATAATACTTAAAAGATATAACATAATTCATCATTATGTATGACTTTGCTGACTGCTAATGGGACAACGAAATATATCGCACTCTGATTGTTATAACTGGCGAGAATCACTATAATTGGCAGTCAATTACCACGGTGGTGCATTAGACATCATTTGATTTTTTTCTTTTTTGAACAAGGCAAACTGAATGTTGAATAACAACAAACAAAGCTAAAATTAATACTGGAAACATTTTATTGACATCATTTATTTATTTTTCTTAAACAACAAATGTGGTCAACCATAGAAATAGGCTTTAACACCAGCCCAATTAACATTATGGATCTACAAGAAAACATAAGGACCAAGACACAACCCAATTCATTTGACGGGATCAAGGACAAGGCGGCCCAATTGGCAAGTCATTGCATCCATCATTATTCAACCCACACCTTCTTCTGCATTCCCTGCAACAAAGGGCACGTTCATCATCTCTAACTCTACAAGTGCAATACTCATCCTTGTTGCACACATTAAAGCATTCATTTGGAAAAATGATATCATGAGCTTTAATGCCAACTTCGGCAGCCACCTCCTCCATCACCGCCAACATAGCCACCATGATAAACAACATAACAAACAACATGTTTTTGCTCGTGCAAATACCCATTTAGGTTTCAAGTAACTATAGCATTAATTTATATTTATAGTGTTTGTTGCATGTAAGTTCGATGTATGAGTATGAAATTTTCACCAAGCTAAACCTTTATATAGGATAAAAGTTGCGCTATAATGATATAATTGCATCCATTTTATTTAAAAAATTAGTTGGATTTGTATTAGTTACGAGGGAAATAATTGTTTCTTTAATTAATTTACATAATCGATTATGGTTTATTTGAGATAGCCAAATGCAATAATTATTGTTGGATGTAGATAATAGGGAGAATCACATTCTTTCAATGAAAATATGATTACAAATCATGACAATGCTTTCTCAATAATCTAAGCAATCATATGTGAGTAACAAATCTGCGGATTACCAAGATCTCGTGAAGTCAAATTGGAAAAAAGCTCCTTTTTTTTTTGTCAAAAAGAGATTATTAAATCTTACTTGTTAAAATGTATATTATTGAGAACTTCTCACCAAAATATGCACCGTATTATACATATTTCAAAAATTTGTGTGATATATTTTCTAGATTAAATGCAATGCATTTACTTTTATTGTTATCTAGGAACTGGATTATTATGCTTTTGCAATTTTAAGTATGTTGTTATAAAATTACATTCTCAATTTAAATATTTAATTCTAAGACAACGCATCTCCTATAACTGAATGGATTTCAAAATTAATGTCGTTTTGCATTATTTCTTAGTTTAGTGCTCTCAGAAAATAGAGAATCAAAATGTCAGCAAGGAAATGACCACACAACAAAATTCCTCATAAGAAAATGTCATTGTACTTGTCACTACAACAAATTAGACAATTTGGGATGCTTTGTTTTGGGGCGTCTCGAAAATCGTCTCAAATAGATTACATTTAGTGACATCATTTGGGTATCGTCTCAAAAAAAATATAAATATTCCCGCCTCCTATTTTCCATTCCGGCAAGTTTTTAAATGGCAAAAAATTAAGAATTAGGGACGATTTTGTTTGTCAGAAAATGATTAATCATTAGGGAAATTAAAAATCCATCTATGAAGGTCTAAGTATGATTTCTGTGACATTTTTTTAATTTTCGTTTGAAAACAACTTAGCATTTTATTTTGTTGTGATGATTCAGAAAAGTCGCAAAAAGTAATTTTCTTAATAAAATTTTATAATATTTACCTTGTTTAAACTTTTTTTTCCTTTAAAAGATAACAAATATTAAAAATGAAAACTTCCTTAAATAGTTTCTGGTCTACTAAAAAAATTTAATTTATGAAAAAAAATAAGTAAGAAAATTATTATAATTGGGACATTGTAAGTAAAATCGTCACAAAATACTATAATTTGAGACGTTTTCTGTGCACATCATAAAAAATTTCCATACCCGCATTTTCTAATTTTCATTCCCTCAACTTCGACCCTGTTTTTTCATTTTCCCTCACAAATCATGCCTACTCTCAACCTCAATTCTCTCTGCCTCTTTCCATCTCAAAAGCACAGTCCACCTCGCTACCAATCTCTAATTCACCGCCGCTAGCGCTCGTCGTACTAGGGTCTCTCTCTCTCTCTCTCTCTCTCTCTCTCTCTCTCTCTCTCTCTCTCTCCCCCGCCTTGAATTTGGGGATCTATTATTTCATTTTTATGTCTAATTAAGTGTAGGATCACTAAGAAAGGTAATTAAGAAGCACGAATTCACGAGATTTTATGAAATTGCAGGTTTATAATATCCATGTGTATTTTTTTTGGATATACATCTTTGGGCGTTTTGATACTAGGTTTTATGGTGGAGATTTTTGTTTTTGGTGCTTTTTTGGGTTCTTTATATGAAATGACTTGGGAATTTTTTTATATTTTTTTTGTAATTCTGGATTGCTTGTACGATTTCTCTGTGAGAATATAATGGTGACCTCTGAGAGATGCCTTGGCATAAAGGCCCCAAACATCATAATGACCTATATAAAAGGGTGAAGAATATGTTTACAAATGAGCTGGAAAAGTTTTCCTCTTTCGCTTAGCCAAATGGAAAATATTATAATCATCTATTACATGGATATTGATATGTGAACCTATACTCTCTATGGGCTTTAGTCTTTGATAGGATGGATGATCGAGCCTTTGATGCCATAAACTAGCTTCTGAGCTTTTTCTTGAGAAACTGAAGAAAACAAAATGAAATAAGAATGGTTGGCCATTGGCCTTTTTGTTGAGTTGAAGTATGTAAAGTCCTTAAATGGTTTTAGCATGACCAATCATCATCCTTAAAGAATGATCCTGAATAAAATATATTCATTAGAAAAAATAAGAAACAGAGATGTGTTATGAGTTAGTATTTTAATAAGTCCGTGTAGAAATTTTTGTCAATAAATGTATATAATATCACATATTTTGTACCTTTCTCTCTTTGATTTTTGGATAGGTTAGATTCCCAGGTGATTTATATAAATAGAGAGCCTTGAGTGCTCATGATTGTACAGGTTTTGATTCCACACGTTCTAGAAATGAATATTGTCATTTCATAGCTTTTGTTACTTGTTATGCTTTATGTTTCATTATATTTTTACATGGTATCAAGAGCTTTGGACGATCTAATCTTCATTTTTAGCAGCATTGCTTGAGCTTGATCTCACATATTGGTTTTTATTGTTTTTTTTTTGGAGGGGGGAGGGATTTTATCTATCAATTTCATTTATGAGCTTCAAAATTTCTCTTTGGACTATCATCTGTTTATGTTTTTGCTTCTAAAAGTAACCCTCAATCATGTCTGATGATGTTGATACTCGAGAGGCAGCTGCAACCATCACCAATGCTACTCAGGCTGCATCATCTTACTTCACTGTCCATTTTCCCACTAAAGATCCCAATAAATCTTACTTTTTTCCTCCATATGAAAAATGCACACCATTAAAATCAGGTCTCATTTGGATGGCACTAACTACACTGCTTGGAGAAGAGCATTTTCTTTGAGCATATTAGTGGAAAACAAACAAGGTTTCTTAGATGGAACCATCCCTGCTCCATATTTGAGTGATCCCTTCTTCATCCATTGGTTAAGGTGTAACAATCTTATTATGACCGGTTAATCAACCCTATCACTAAAGAGATTGTTTTATCAATTATCTACATGAATTCTTCTAAGGAGATATGAGAAACTCTTGAAATCATATATTCACAACCTGATAGTATGAGAATTTATCAACCGCAACATCAACACAGTTTAATCTCTCAATGTTATTCCTCCATTTTGGACTATTTCACATCACTCAATACTATTTGGGACGAGCTTTGAAATTATAGACCATTCCCTCATTGTACATGTGGATAGTACTATTTGGGATGAGCTTCGAAATTAAAGGTCATTCCCTCATTGTACATGTGGACAATACTATTTGGGATGAGCTTCGAAATTATAGGCCATTTCCTCATTGTACATGTGGACAGTGCACATGCCAAGCTCTCAAATCCATTAATGAGATTCAGCTGTCTGATTACACTTTCAGATTTTAATGGGGCTCAATGACTCCTATGAAAATACTAGTGGTCAGATTCTTCTCATGAATCTCATCCCTTCATTATACAATGTTTATTATGCTTCTTCAAGAAAAAAGACAGAGAGAAGTTAGACTTACATTATTACATCTAATGAGAGCTCTGCTTTAGGTGTAACCTCCAACCAACCCACGAGAAAGTTTAAAATAGATGTTATATGCCAACACTGTGGAAAACCTAGTCACACTATAGAAAAATGCATTAGACTGATTGGTATTCAACCAAATTTAAAGTTCACTAAGGGTAAGAATGCTACTGGGAAAACAAATGGACATGGTCATTAAACAAATGGAATCCAGGTACAAGATAATCCAACTCCTACCACTGGAAACACCAAACTTTTTCATTTACTTAAGCCCAAGTCTAAAAACCGATGTCCACCCTCAATGGAGACCTTATGCAGATTTCTCCATCACCCCCTGCACCAACTTATTCATACAATCCCTCTCATTTCTCCAGCATGGCATGTAGCAATTCATTACTCATTCAATCATCTGCAAAATGGAAAACAAATTTAATTTGGATTATTGATATCGGTCATCTAATTATATGATCTGTTGTCCTTCATTTTTTACTTCAAATCCTATAAAAATCGCCGCATCGGTTCATCTATTAAATGACACACAAGGGGGGGACAACACATAAGGGAACTGTTAAATTATCAGATCACATAATCCTTCAAGATGTACTGTGTGTACCTTATTTTTCTTTTATTGTCTGTTAAAAAACTAACCCATAACACATCTCTGATTCTTATTTTTTTATAATGAATATATTTTATTCAGGATCATTCTTTAAGGATGATAATGGTCATGCTAAAACCATTTAAGGACTTTATATACTTCAACTCAACAAAAAGGCCAATGGCCAACCATTCTTATTTCCTTCTGTTTTTTTTAGTTTCTCAAGAAAAAGCTCAAAAGCTAGTTTATGGCATCAAAAGCTCGGTCATCCATCCTATCAAAGACTAAAGCCCATAGAGAGTATAGGTTCACATATCAATATCCATATAATAGATGATTATAATATTTTCCATTTGGCTAAGCAAAAGAGGAAAACTTTTCCAGCTCATTTGTAAACATATACTTCACCCTTTTATATTGGTCATTATGATGTTTGGGGCCCTTATGCCAAGGAATCTCTCGGAGATCACTATTATTTTCTCACAATAGTAGATGATTATAGTCGAATTACAACGCATTGTCTAATGAAACACAAATTTGAAACACATTCTATTTTGCAAAACTTTGTTCACGTGATTATTAATCAATATAATATCAAGATTAAAATTATTAGAAGTGATAATGGTCTTAAATTTCATATGCCTTCATTTAATGACTCTCAAAGAATCTTGTCCTTATACACCTCAACAAAATGGTGTAGTAGAAAGAAAACATCAATACATTCTCAATGTTGGAAGAGCTTTACTTTTCCAAGCTTCCGTACCTATTCATTTCTGGGGTGATGCCATTCTAACAACAACTTATTTAATAAATAGAACACATAACCATGTGTTAAATAACAAATCACCTTTTGATTTTTTTCAACAAACCTCCACCTTATGACCATTTGAGATTTTTTGTTTGTTTAACATTCCAATTTCATAAAACACAATACGCGATTTTATAAAGTGCTAAAAACATGTCAAAGCTTGAAAACACATTTTTAAGGGAAATAAATACTACGACTTGTCCAAAAATACGAAATACTCATAAAAATATGTCTGAAGAATTTAAAACAAAATCTCAAAGAAAATAAAATGTCAAGTCTCGTGCATCATAAAATAATTTAAAATAAGTGGCCTTTAAATTTCTTGATGACTTCCACCGTCCCCTCTTCGCGCGCTCTGAATCCTTCATGCATCTGTGGAAATCAAGCATATGGTGAGCATTCAACAGCCCAGTGCGGACGCATTATCTAAATTAAATACACAAGCATAATCATCATAGTATACATACTTATGATTTCCATGGTTTGATCAAACAATGTCTGGATGCCAACTGTTGGTGTACAATTAAGTATGTTCATGCATGTACAATTAAGAACCTTCGTGTTTGTACAATTAAGTATCTTCGTGTCATGTCATGTATAACGTGCCCATACATATAATAATCATACCAGACATTTAAAATAAACAATAAACAATAAACCCCACCTTGAATGCAGTAGCTTCGTGAAAATAAATGCAAGTGTGAAAGCCTAGAATTCGGATTTCTCGTCTCCTACAATGAAATAAATTTTCTAATTAATAAACTGTTGGAGATGAGTAAAAGAAAAGAAATTCGGAATTTGAAATAGAATAAGGTTCTAGAAAAATTAGTTTGGTAGATGGCTTGTTGGGTCAAAATTAGGTTTTGTCAAAATCAAGTGGCAATCTCCGACACGACACGGAAATACGACCCGAACCTAAAATGATATAAGAAGATTAGGGTCGACCTATTTATTATTAGGTCATAACCGTGTCAGGCTCAATTAACCCGAATAATAAATAAGTCAATTTTGGGTTGACCTAAAATGATCCACTAAACCCATTTAACCCGTTTGAAGAAGAAAATTCAGTATTATTTTTAATATTTTTTAATATTCTATATATAAATAACACAATATTGTCATTTTATCATAATAAATAGAAGGTTTATTCAAGGTTAAAAAATATACAGGTCATTTCGGGTCTTGTTCGGGTTACCCGTGTATTAAATATAGGTCGTATTTGGGTTGACCCATTTGACCTGAATAATTAAATGTGTCGTGTTTGGGTTGGCCAAATTTGTATAATTATCATGTCTCCATACGACCCGTAAACCCGAACACGACTCGAATTGCCACCTCTAGTTTTTGGGCTTAATTCTTTTCCCTCCATCTTTTTTTTTTCTTTTCCTCCTTTCCCCTTTTTCTCTTTTCCTTTTCCCTTTTTTCTTTTTATTTTTCTTTTCTCTCCTCTCTTTTCCCTTTTCCCTCTGTCGAGTCTCCAACCCTCCCAACTCCATTTTCTCTTTTTTTTTCTTTTGTTCGTCTCCAGCCCCCTCCCCCCATCTCTCTCCTTTTTTTCTTCTTTTCTTCTCTTTTTTCTCCCTTACTTGATTTTTATCATTGGGTTTTGGGTTTTGGGTTTTGGGACTTAGGGTTTGAGAAGAAGGTGTCCATGGTGTAGACGGTGGGGCATGGTGGTGATGGTTTTAGAAGAGGAAGGAGAAGATTCTACCTTTTTGCTTGTGTAGGAATTTTGTGAAGAATAGCCCTAATGGGGCTTTCAATTTATAGGCCAAAGGTTCAAAAAATTTAAGGTAAGGAAATTTGTTGAAATGTTCATGCCATATTTCAGTGATTTTCATACCTTAATGCATGTTTGATTTATTTCTATTATTAACATGATTTTTCCTTTATTCTGGAAATAAAATCAGAAATCCCCAAATTAGTAAAAATTAGGATTTCAAAAATTCTAAATCATCCCCAAAATTGGTTATAGTTAAACCCTAATTTGTCCCCAATTAAAAGAAACTCGAGTATTACATTTTATGTTATGTTTTTAATAATGTCTTTCATAAAACAAAATTTGATCCAAAAGCCAAGCAATGTATTTTCTTGGGCTATCCTAATAATGTTAAATGATATAAAGTTTTTGACTTAGAAAACAAAAATCATTTATCTGAAGGGATGTTCATTTTGTTAAACATTTTTTTCCTTTTGCTAAAAAATAAGATTCATCATTCTTTTCAGATATCAATTCATATTTTCCTTTGCTGCCATCTTTCCCAAATTATTTTCAACAGATACTTTCATTCCTTCATCTCCTCAAGATACCAAGAGAGTTTCAGCCCTATTGTGAAAATCATAACATAAAGTTTATTTTTTGCTTTGGCCTCTATTCATGGTTGGCATCTACATTAACTTGATATTCAGAATGCTTTTCTTAATGGGACCTCGATGAAGACATCTATATGGCTTCTCCTCATGGTTTTCCTCTTGAGGGGGAGTCTCAGAATCCTCTTGCATGTAAACTTCACAAGTCTCTTTATGGTTTGAAACAAGTATCTAGAAAATGAAATTCTAAATTTATAAATATACTATTCAAAGCAAGTTTCAAACAATCAATGTTAGACTATTCTCTTTTCATAAAGAAAGATCAAACTAGTTTTATTGATTTTCTTATATATGTTGATGATATCTTAATAGGAAGCAGTAATCTTCAATCTATTCATTCTATCAAATCTTTGCTTCACTCTCAGTTTAAGATAAGGGACTCTAAGGAAGTCAATTTTTCTTGGAATTGAGATTTCCCGATCACAACATGGAATCCACTTAAATAAAAAAAAATATACTCTGGATATTCTCAATAATACATGAATGTTGGGATGTAAAATTTCTAACACTCAAATAGAGCAAAATCACAAATTGTGCCATTCATTAATTGATCAAATAGCATACATCACTAATTACATAAGGATGATATGAAGATTGATTTATCTATCAGTCAGCCGTCCAGATATCAAATATGATGAGAATGTATTAAGTCAATTCATGGATAATGTGCAAAGTTCATTTGAATTCACCCTATAGAGTTCTAAGATATCTAAAGGGCTCTATAGGGCAATGACTCTTCTATTCATCTCATTCAACTCTTCTTCTTAAAGGATACATTAATTCTAATTGGGGCTTTTGCCAAGAAACAAAAAGATCAACAATAGGTTATTGTACCTTTTTAGGGAATTTTATGATCAGTTAGAAAACTAAGAAACAAACTACTATCTGAAGATCTTTAACAAAAGTCAAGTATAGAGCTTTAGCTCAAACTTGTTATGAGCTGATGCAGATAATATATTTACTTAAAGATTTTCAAGTTAAAATACAAGAACCTACTACACTATATTATGATAATCAATATGTTGTCTACCTCACTAGAAGTCCAATTTCTCATGAAAAAACAAAACATGCTGAGATAGATTGCCATTTGTAAGAGAAAAAATTTTAATATGTGACCTCAAGGTATGGCTGTGCATGGGACTTGGAGATCACTGGAATCGAACCGATATCCGAATCAAAAATATTCGAACCGGAAATATTCGTTGACTTTTTGACTTTCTCCTAACCGAACCGTCCTGAAAAATTTTATGGTACAGTTCTGGAGATTTTTGAAATATCCGTACCAAGAACCGTACCAATCCGTACCGAACCGAAGATACGAAGCTAGAACCGATTTTTAACAATTGTTTTAATACATACATATATATTATTTTTATCTTATTTATATTTTGATATTGTGACACCCCACATTTAAATAACCTAGAAAATTATCTAATATAATTATTATATTAAGCTTCACTGATTGAGCTTATGTAAAAGTATATGTGTTATTACAACACATATTTTTGAAGTAATTCTAGTTGGGATTGTATTATTTATTATGAATTTATAATTTGAGATTGTGTTGCCCTTTATGATTGTAGTATTTATTTTGAGATTGCACTAAAAAGGGAATGTACTATAATTGTTTGGTATTTTTACATTTATTTTTTATTTTTTCTTATTTTGTGTGTTTTACTCATGATTAATCTCCGTTTCACCGTCCCGAACCGTACCTCCCCGAACTGTCCCATTAGAACCGAATCTTCGTACCGAACCGTACCGAATTTTCGGTACGGTTCGATACGGAGATTTTTTCTCTATGGTTCGGTTTTGGAGATTGATTTTTAAAATCTTCGAACTGTCCTGTACCGTGCACACCCCTACCTCAAGGTGATACATATGCCACCAAAATTTCAACTTGCAGATTTATTTACCAAAGAATTGAATGCATACAAGTTTCATTTTTTATTAGCCAATATGGGCATTTTAAATGTTTATGCCTTCCTGAGGGGAGTCTTAGAAAATAGAGAATCAAAATGTCAACAAGGAAGGGACCACACAACAAAATATTCCTCCTCCGAAAATGCCATTGTAATTGTACCAAAAGGATGGCGAGTCACTATAGAACTTTTAGATACTAACTGTATAAAATATCACCGAGTTTTTGTACCTTTTTCTCTGATTTTTTGATAGGTTAGCTTCTCATATGATGTATATAAACGGATTTACATATTTTGATTCCACGTATTCTGGAAATGAATACTACCATTTCGTAGCTTTTATTCCTTGTTATGCTTTATTTTTCATTACAATATGTGATTTAAGGATTACATGCTTTGTAATTTTCTTGAATCACAATAAAATAGTGAAGCCACGTTTACATAAATCATCTAATTGACTTTCTTGACATTGGCAAGATGATAGGATTTGAATGGCTTTTCATAAACTTCCCTCTTCATGGGATATGATAACTTGACAAGATTGTTGCATTTGGATGGAAGAAGTTGCATTTGAGGGGAAAATTCAAACGAGACGAATTTGAAATATTTCAAACAAATATTTCAAATTAAAATAAATACTATTGAATCTAAAATATATTGTATCAGTATATCATCCAAATAAACTCAATCATCAATAAATTTTGTATTATGAATTTAAATTTCTTGACTTCAAATTCATCATATTTTAGGGAAACTTTTCCACTGTCACAAGTATAAGCTAAACCTCAATTTTATGCCAATTAAGTAATATTGGCAAATTTGTCCAAATTTATGTAGTTGACACATGGAATTAATATTGCATTTCATTGGTAGAAGTTTGTGTCGTCAGAGCATTGACCCATGTTCGATCCTTATATGAGTGCATGTGCCCCATCCTTACTATCCAACATTGTACTGAAAAAAGTAAAAATACTTGAAAATATATCATTTTATTAAATTATAATTTCAAAATTATAAGCCATTAAAGTATAAAATTTGCATTTATATTATTAACCAATGCATAATACTGAAATATTACACCAAAGTAAAATAATAAATCAATAACTACATTTTTCGTTGTTGCTATTATGACTACATTTATTTATTCTTTTAAAAGTGTCATTTTCAAAAATAAAAATTTATTTGTTCTTTTTTCTTTTATATGCCAGTAATTGCATCTATTACGCAATATGATTATTTAGGGGCCAAATAATAATTATTTTTGGAGTTTTTGGGAAAGAATAACAAATACTCAACCTCAGGAGCAGAATAAAAAATGTGGGAATGGCTGGTTTTAGCCCTTTAATTAACACATAGGAATGTTTTTTTGTCATTTGACTAGATTCAAGCTTTTACAAAAAAAACAATAAAAGCTATTCTTTTTCATTTTCCAGTTATACCCTCTAAGTTAAGCCTTTAGAAAACAAACACAAACCTGAATTTTGAAATTCAATCAAAATGGAAAAAAAGAAGAAGAAGAAGAAGAAGAAATGTGGAAGAAAAACTGAAGCAACACATTAACGAAAAAAAGAAGAAAAAGAAAATGAATAAGAAAGAGAATTTTCAACTCAAAGACAACTTGAAGCTACTAGTATCTTTCTCAATCTACTTTTAAATGAAATAAACATTGATTATCTATTATCATTTCTATAGAACGACTGAATTCGTTGTGAAACGACTGTAGTCTTGTTTTTAAATGATTGTAGTATGTTTACAAGACTATAGTCATTTTTAAAGACTATTTTTTAATAAAATATAATTAGTTGAAATCAATTTGCATTATTATATGAACGACATACTATTAATTATAAAAATAATATATTGTATTTTACATTATAATGAGTGAACATCATTGTATATAATTTATCGTGTTCTACTAACAATATCCAATTCCAAGTGTACACTATTTTTTATTCTAAATATTCGACTTATAATAATGTTCGATAATAAGACTTATACCATTATATGAATAAAATAAATCATAATTATAACATTTTAAGTTATGTGTGGCTTGATTTCAGACTATTTCGTCAAAATAGTATAGGAAAATGAATAATACAAAAAAGATATGCAAATTTACCAAAACAACTAGAGTTGTTTCACAAGACTATAGTCTTTTTAAAAAAATGACTTGAGTCTTTTTTAAAAGACTGTAGTCGTTCTGTCAAAACGACTATAGTCATTTCACAATACTGTAGTCATTTTCATAACTTATAATAAATCCAAATTAATTCATCTTACTCTACTAATAATATCCAAGTGTATCGTATTTTAGATTCTAAATATTTGACTTACAATAATGTCTGATAATAAAACTTCTAACATTATATAAATAAAACTAAATCACAATTATAACGTTTTAGGTCATGTTTGACTTGATTTCAAACTATTTCGTAAAAAAATATATAGAAAAATTAATAATACAAAAATGATATGCAAATTTGCAAAAACAACTAGAGTTATTTTACAAGACTATAGTCATTTTACAAAAAATGAATTGAATCTTTTTGAAAAGACTATAGTTGTTCTATCAAAACGACTCTAATCTTTTTGAAAAGACTATGGTTGTTCATTCAAAACGACTATAGTCGTTTTACAAGACTATAGTCATTTTCATAAATTGAAATAAATTCAAATTATTTTGCATTATTATCTCAACAACTAATATTAACTATAAAAATAATATATTATGTTTTACATAAGTATGGGGCTTGCAATAATATGGAGAATATAACTCTAACATTACAATGAATAAGATGATGAACATCATTATATACAAATCATCATACTCTACTGATAATATCCAAGTTTACTGTATTTTAGATTATAAATATTGACTTACAATGTATAATAAAATATAAGTTGAGAAATAAACTTCTAACAATACATGAGTTGGGAGAGAAGTTTCATTACGAAGCATCCAATTGATTGGTTTGAATAAACTGAATCATAAATATAACATTTTACATCATGTTTGGCTCAATTTCAAACTATTTCGTCAAAAAATATATATAAACGAACATACAATACAAATAAAGATGCAAATTTACATTATCTTCTTCTTGTGGATGCTCAACTAGAACTTTGATCATAAAAGTTTATACAAACCAGAGGGCTTAGCCCACCTTGCCACCACAAGGGACTTAAAGTCTTTTGTGGAGTGGAGGTCAGGGCATACACGAGGTGATGAAGATTTGGTGGGAACTCATATTGAATAACATTCATCTAAGTTCGATTTGAGGAGAGATCAACTATTATTAGATTTGAGTAGTCAAACATACTTGTTCTCTTTACATGGGAGGATATGATTGTACGTCAGCAGACTCTACTGACACTGGTTAGTGCGTACACATCTTGCAATTTAGCAATTTACGATATAGATCATGACATGAAGTGTATGAGGTTATTAGAATTTCACGCACTATTTCATCGCTTCGACTTTGTTTCTATATCTATTTTATTTAATCATTATTAATAAAATCTCCAAAATAAAATATAGCAGTACATATTGTTGAGTTCAAATTAAAACAGTAAGACTTTAGAAAATTGGAAAATAGTTAATTAATAATAAAAGTTGAAAGCAATAATTTATATGATAAGTTTTCAAATGAAACGACTACAGTTGTTTAAAAATGACTACAGTCATTTTACAAGACCATAGCCATTTTACAAGATTGTAGTCATTTAAACGCAAATTCCAAATCAACAACTGAATATGTAGAAGGATGTTTTGGATATTTTACGTTAAAAGAGGCCTCAAAAATATTTTTGAGTAAGTTGGTCCTCAAAAGGTTTTTAATGGGGCCTTTTTTTACAATTCTCCATAAAAAAGGAAAATGGTCATGGATGGCCTATTTTTAAGTTTCATTTTCAAAACTAGTCTTACTTATTCAAAAAGATCAATTTTAGCCCTCTTTTATGTTATAACCCTAAAATATTCTTTATACAAGGTTGAAGACAAACTAATGGTTTTTAAAGGTTTTAAGGGCCGTAAAAAATGGTATCAGAGCCTAGGTTTATTAAGAACTTTTAGTTAAATTTATTATATTTATGTAATTAACAATTGGTGAGGAGAAATTACTCCGAGAAAATGAATCCGGACAATTATCCGAGATGTACACCATACAGGACATATCGTCAAATCTTGACGATGTATGCACAAAAATACCAGGACAAGATTACATATTGGAACCACCAATATAATGAAAAAGAACACGCAGGAGCCGATAGGAAAACCTTAAGGCAATGTGAAATGCGAGCGACATATCATATAAGTTTTTTCACAGTAAACCAGATATTATATGTCGATCTAATGAATCACCAAGAAGCAGTCCATGAAAATGCCCATCAGAATAATGATTCCTGGTGAAGTACCGGAGTGGAGCGAGATACTTCCAGACAATTCTAAGTTCTCAGAAGATATTAGAGAAGTCCAGAAGATGGTGCAGAATTATGGCAACCGCCATATTCATTTACCAGCACAAGTTCATCAGATCTAGAACCATATGGAGACGATGGTGAAGTATCAGAAGGAAACTCTTGAAATCCTTCATGATATTCAGAAACGCATCAAGAACCTGGAAGACAGACCAAGTTCATCCGGAGGAAAGAAGCATATTGATTTTGGAATAGTACCCTATTTACACCAAAAAGGGAAGCCAACCGAAGTCAAACGACAAATGACAGATGAGCAGAAGCTTATCGCCATCATCAAGGAAAAATCTGTCACAAACTAAAAGGTGATGGATATGGAAAAGATGAATCTTAAAGATCTACAGGACCTTGCAGAATCCTTCGCAGGATTGGGAATTGTAGATTTAAAGATGAACGCGGGAGATGGAACAGCTTTGGTTACCTACGACCCCCAAGGTAGACCAATTCCACCAATTCCACCACCACCAGTAAATCCCAACGTGCCGAAAGTTCTAGGCTCAAATCCTGAATACCCGGAGGAAAAAATGCCTTACGTCGGAGATTTTAATACAAGGAGAGATCCTATTATAGGAACTCGACAATCCAAAAGGCCAAATTTATATAATACGCCTTATGGAAAATCGCAGCTCGATCCGATACATCCATATGGATTGATGCTAAATCTAGATATCCCAGATTTTAAAAATCGAGAAGTTCTCATTGATGAATGGACATCAGCTATGAGGATTGCAGCAGGAACCCTCGATCTTACTAAGGATGCCTTCATTTTACTCCTTGAATTGAGTCTTAAAGGATCTGTAAGGATTGCATGGGATATGACCGAAGCAAATATGAAAAGCGCGGTCACAGCTGGAGAATCATTAAAGGAATCGTCGATGATATGACCAAAATAGTCAAAATCCATTTTATCGGCACATGTTATTTTGAGGAATTAGAAGAAGAAAAAAGAAAAAGATACAAACAAGCCCTCTACTGCCTCGAAGTACGTGATATTTGTCATATTGATGAATATATCAAGTTGTTCACCAAGTACCGGTGGAAGTCTAAGATTGGAGACAAAGAAGCTTCACAGCTATTCTTTGCGAAAATTCCAAGTCCCTGGAGAGAAATGCTTATCAGGGAATACAAGGAGACAGCAGATTTAGATACAGTGGCTAGAAGAATGTCTTTCTTAAAGGCCAAGTTATCTGAATGGTGCTACCAAGCAGCACTATACAAGAATTACAAGAGATTACGAGGAATTAATAAAGCAGTTCCTCTATGTTGTGTAGACGATAATATCCCAACAGTTGTGGCCAAGTCAACCAAGGCGGCATAAGAAGAAGAAGGAGATAAGCCATCCATACCGTTGGGGAAACAGCAACAAAAGAAGTAGGTCTTCATGGAGACCTAAAAGGTTCTGGTCAAAACAAAAAGCCCAAAGTTACAAATCAGGGCAAAGACTAGCACCAAGCAGGAGTAGAGCCTCATCATTAGGTTCAAATCAAGCAAGTACCAGCAGAACCACAAGGAGAAGAACTTTCAGGCGAGCTCATACCGGCGATGAAAGTTTCAAAGCTGTAAATTTGGACATACGAACAAGAGGGCATATCTCAGGCGATTGCCCGGATAATCAAAAAAGGAGTCGACGGTTGAAGCTACACGAAATCGAAGAAGTTGTCTACTATCAAGATCTTATACAGGTGTATCAATTTGAGGATATACCCTCAGATGAAAGCATCTATGAAGAAGAGATCTATTCGATGATGGAAGTGACTCATTTCGAGAATCGAGTGAAGAAGAAATTCTTGAAAACGGTCGGGGAGGATATGTCGAGATTCCTCTCTCATACTACTGTTTCTCATAAAACTCTTATGAGAACTATGAAGGAAGATCCAAAGCTTCAAATTTATGATGGTTTTACAATTGGAGCAATGGAAAATGCATTGGATAAGATTAGGTTTTGTAATAGAAAACACCAAATTATTCACAGGGTAACAACTGGAGAAATTGCCATTCCGATGGAGTTTATTGGTAACCTGATCGAGATGCAGTTGGTCCCTTACAGAGAAATCCAGGAGATCAAAAACAGAGTTAAAAGAGAGTTGCAAATACACTCTCATGGATTCACATCGGAGCCATAAGAGTCATTATTAAAGCGACATTCAAAAAAGGGATAGATTCATCACTCAATCTTGCTATCTTTGACAAGCGAATCTCAAACCTCAAGGATTCATGCCTTGGAGCAGTTACAGGAAATTTGTATGCAGGAAAATTGGCATTTAATGTCTATCCTAAAATTGCATACAATTTGGGAGATCGAGATTTCAACAGAGTCATAACCCTTCATCGAGATTTCAAAACTCTGTTGTAAAAATCCCCGCCTAGCCCCAATTAATCCCCGCCTAGGCGCTAGGCCCCCCTTGTCCGCCTACAATACTTTTTTGCCTAGGCCCGCCTAATCCCGCCTAGGTCCCGCCTAGGCTCCGCCTAGGCGCTAGGCCCCAATCTGCCGTCTATCGAGCGCCTAGCGATTTTTACACCATTGTTTCAAAAGAGTCGATTTGATGAAAGAAGAGAATAGACCTTACTCGATCACATACAAAATTTCATATGCTCTCTCGAATACACATCATTCAGAGGTATTCTTGGGAAAGGAATTTATTGAAGTCCCAAGAATCTTTGAGGACTTTGTCAGGGTGTTTCTACCAGAAATCATTGAGTCTCCAACTATAAAGGAGATCAATATGAAAATTCAAGATTTCAACAAAAGTCGAAGCCTTAGAGTTGAGCCAAGAAGGATGTCTTTCCAATAAGATAGAATGATAAGCAGTAGCCATTGGGAAGAAAAAAAGACCGAGTACAGTTCATCGCATCGGTGTAGGTCCCGGGGGTGTAAGTGTAAGGTTTAGAAGGGGTTGAATAAACCTTACCAAATTTTCGATTTAGTCCTTTTAAATCTACGAGTTAATTCTACACGAGTTGTGTCCTTGATGGACGATCGAATTAGTCACTCAAGTAGAGTTAATCTCTCAATGAACTCATTTGAGCATTGATGGAGTAACTCATTTGTTGGCTACAATTTAACTCAATTGTGGTTTTATTTTCATTGGAAGACTTAACACCCTTAAGTTTGATTAAGCAAGATATTAGAGCTTGATTTAGTACTTGTAAATTATCAAATGGATAGCAAATTTATCACAGATATAAGCAATTAAAAGTGCGGGAATTTAAATCTTTGAAATGTAAATGACACAAATAAAGTTTTTATAGAGGTTCGAAGATGGGGTAATTCTTCTACTCCTCTCTTCTCCAACTCTGGAGGAATCCACTAAGTAATGATCGAGTTTACAAAGTGGTAACAGTCCGGATACAAGTCTTGATCACAACAGTGACTTGATCCTTAGGGACTCGATCTGGAGACGCCTTGATCACTCGGTGGGCTTCTCGACGACTCGGCTTCTTCTGGCTGCAAGCATTTTTGCCATTGTTACTGACTCACTTGCTCAAGCTCTTTGGATTTGATCACGAAGCCCTCCAAGAGCTTAAGACTTGGTTCAACCTTGAACCTTTCTACAATCCTTCCTGGAATGTAGACCCCTTGTTTTTCAAAAGTTTCCTCTTCAAGCGATTGAAGTTCTCTTTCCTTCACGGGTGAGTGTTGGATTGAAGTACTTGAAATGTAGGCTTGAGGATTGAGATTGTTTGATTTTTCTAATGTGCTTGTATATCTCACGTGTGTGTCATCCCTTACTCAAACAAACTCCTCGGCCTTTTATAGTGAACTTTCAAAAATTTGCCCGTTGAAGAGATAGGCTTATTTTTGAAAGTCACTTTGCGATCGTTGGCTTGCGAGTTCTTGGAATTCTTTGTTTCCTCGTATGAATTGTTGTTTCACCTTTTTGAGTTCGACACGGTGTAGTGCTTCCCATTGGTTCATTCCTTTTGCACGCTTCGGGGTGAGCACTCCAAGAAAGGTGGTATGGAGATATTACTTGTTTAAGTAAATCTCTTGATTTACGGCAACGGTTCTTTACGATTATCTCGACTTGATTTGGATTTCCTTGCTTTCCCCAGGTGACTTAGAGTCGACTTCCAATCGTGGATGACTCTTTGTCACTTCAACTTGAGACTTGGCTTTTCTTGAGTTGACTTGATTGATGCTCCACTCACCGCTTCTTCAAGAGAGTTCCGTCTACTCTTCTTTGCCATACTCATTTGTCTCGCAGTGAGTCTTCCTTCCAGATCTTGATTGTCTTCTTGCATGTTAGGGCGCGGCGACTTAACTCGGCTTGGCACTCTATTCATTACAATGCATTTTACAACAAGAATTGGGGTGCCAACTTTCTATTCTAAGTTTTACATGGCATTCATCAAAATCTAAACAATAAAATTCCTAACAATTTCCCCCTTTTTGATGATGCCAAAACTTAAACCATACAAAGATGCAAATAACAAAGATACATACGAGATAGTGTATTGACATAGAATGTATCGTGAGAATCAATCTTTTTATTGATCATATCATTCTTGTACTTAACACATTTGTTTACAAGGTGTATCGAGTATATAATTGTCTTCAAAAAAAAAAATTATAGCTTTATTACGAGAAGACTTACATTGTATGTAATTACATGATAAACTACATGAAGGGTTGGACAAAGAACACTTCATCTCCTTATTGTCTCCTTCTTTCATCTTGATCGGCATCTTCTTCTCTTCTTCTCTTTTTTCTCGTCGTCATTTGCCTTCTTTTTCTTCTCATATGCTTTCTGGCGGCTTCATCTCTTCTTATTCTTTCTGTCTCTCTGCCCATATTGAGTTTGTCTCTTGTTTTCTTCTTCTAATCTCTTTGCATACTCGGCGTTAGATTTAGCCACTTTTAAATTTGCTACTTGGTCAAGCCCAACCCGGTAGATCCCTCCTTTCTTTCCTGGATCTACGTATTCAATATTCTTGGGCGGAGGCCTGGGTGAAAAGCTTCTTCCTCCCTCATCGCTTCTTCCTCTACCTCGGGCGTATCTTTGTCTTGGGGTCTTCTTCTTTCGGTGAGTGACCGGCGGAGTGACCGCAGAGTGGCTTAGGAAGTTTCTTTGCTGTCGGCTTCTTCACATAAGGCGAGACCCTTTTCCCAGTACAAGTCCCAAGCTTGAGCCATGGACATATTTGCAAAATATCCTTGATTCGAGCGTTTTGAATTCGTCAGGCGATCGTGGCTCTGTCCCGACATACGAAATGGCATACGTGTCTCTGCCTTTTGGAATGCCTCCATGTTCTTTCAAGATGTTCATCACCCTGGCATCCATTCTTCCTTCCACTTCCTTCATCCCCTGCTTCAATTGCTTTTCTCTTCTCGGCCATAGAGCGTGAGTGTTGGAGTGGCGAGTCACGGAGAGTTTGCTTATAATGTCATTTGTGTGAGGACCTTGTTGGGGGTTTGTGCAATCATTAATGTCACATCGCCGATCCTTCCCCCTCAACAAGCTTTCCTTTCTTTTGTTTCAAGACTTTCCTCGGTGATTTTCCCTTCTCATTGTTGCTCTTTGCTCCTTTCTTCGACTTGATTTTTCTTTGCTTTAAGGTATTCCTCTTCCCCCTTTTTGGCATCATCAAAGGATAGAGGAACCCCGGGAACATCTTTGGCAAGCATGAAGTCGAGTCTTCGATGGTTGAGTTACGCTTCAAGTCTGCTGCGTTGTATGCGGAAGACGAATCGAGATCTAGTAGCATTGGATTCTGCTTTGAAATCGACTTCATCTCGGCCATGAGAAGGCTGAATTTTCTTGTCATGTGTTCTTCCAAACGCTGTAGATCATTTGTATTTTGCTCACGCAGCGACTTGATTTCGGCGGTGTGAGCTTCATGCATATGCTCAATGTGTTCTCTCTAAACCGTTTTTGTATCGGCATTTTCAGCTCCCACACGGCGACTTGTTGAACAAGGTTACGAAGTATCTCACTGTTCCACACGCATTGATTCTTCTTTGTTGCCACCATTCCCTTATCCGACTGTTTGTGATGCCTCTCAAGTCGGTGTAAGGTTGGCATCTCTGTTGTCCAGTCGCATGTCCAAAGAGGCCTGATGCCTCTCCATCCGTTCAACCTCAGCAAAGAGTGCTTTGAACACTTCTCGAACTTCAGCTGATTCTTCTGTTGCAGCTGATGGCCATACAACGTCAAAATCAAAATCGGCTGGAACAATGGTGCTTGAGTGAAAAACAGGAGGTGGTCTGTGATAGCGTGCTTGTTCGTTTTCTGACTCTTCGTGGAGTTCCGGTATTTCCAGTGAAAAAGGAAAAGACTCTACGAAGGATTCATCACCGCCAACTGGAATCTGTTTGATGATGAGTGGTGCGCGGGCGGTTCTTTTGGGAATCGATCCTGCTGCAGCTTGAGGAGCCTGCGCAGTGGTCTCTTGTTGAGCTGGGTCTTGTTGTGAAGTGGACCCGGCTTGCTGAGCCTCAGCTGTCTTAACAGCTTCGTTGGTCTCAGCTGATTTTTCCATTTCAGTAGACTGGTCCTCGGCCTTATCAGAAGCGTCATCGGACGATGATGAGATTTCCAGTGGTGGCTCATCATCAAAGTTAAAAGTTTGACGAGTAGTCTTGGGATCAGACTTGCTCGTGCTTGGAACACCCGCAGCTGAGTCTTTTGGATTTGTCATGGGGGATGACTCAGCTTCTTCTTCGCCTTCTGATCCCAGAAAAGTGACATCAGGGTTGTCCTGGGAATCATGAAGTGCGCTGATCTCCTTCTCAGATGGGTCGATGATAGCAGGAGGGATGTTCTCTACTTCAGCTTCTTTACCCCGGGAAGTCTCAACCTCCCGTGGGCCTTCATTACCTCCAGCAGTCTCTACTGCTGCGAGGCCTTGGTCCTCCCTTTCGACAGTGTCAGCTGTCTTAGGGTCTTCTACAGTGGCATCCATTGGAGTCTCAACCCCATGGATTGCACTTTCATCGCCCAGAGTGTTAACTCCCAGGGCTGTTCCTTCCTGTGCCTCGACTGCATCAGCAGCGTCATTAGCCTTCAGAGCAGTTGGCACCTCAGCTGAGACAGTCTCAACTGTCTGAGCTTCGTTGATGGCAACTTGTTGTTCTTCTTGTGATTGTAATTTCTCTTCTTCGCCTCCTTGATTCTTTGTGGAGTCATCTGCAGCATCCTCCGACCTTGCTGCAGTGGAGGGAGTTTCCCCCTCAGCTGGCGCACCAGCTGAGTGACTTGGAATGGGGTCACTCGTCTCCAAACTCCCGGCTGTTTCGATTGATGGTTCAGCCGTTGGGGCAGGTGGTAGCACACCTTCAATAGGGGTTGGCTCGACTGGGGTCCCCACTATCCCAGTTTCATCGCCAGTTCCCTTATTGCCTTCTTCCGAGTGAGCTGGGGAAGTGGTAGCAGCAACATCAGTGGCTATTTGCTGAACCACTCCCATTGGATCGATTTCCAGCTGTGTTCTGGAGGACTCTCCTGGTCCCTCCATCAGTCTTTGCTCGTGAAGGATTCTTGATTCGTGCAATGCTTGCTGCATTTGCAACTCTTCTGTGGCAGCAGCATTCTCTGGTTCCTCGTCACTTTCAGAGAAGACATCAAGGAGAGGATGTGTGTGTTCTGTGGTGCCGGAGATAGGGCAGATGCTTGCCTTCTCACGTGCTTCGGCTTCTTCAGCTTGCTTTGCTCTCTCCCTGTCCTTGTAGATTTGCAGGATGTCTAAGCAGTTGTCCTCATCAAGTGCTGGGAGCACAGTAGTTAGTCCAAGGAAATTTAGTTCGATTCTTCTTCTTCTATGAACTCAGGTCGTTGGAACTGTTCCTTGACTTGCTCAACTTCCATTTTCTCCACTCACGCAGACGATTTTGGATGTCGGGTAAGGTGGAGATAGGATCATTACATCACTATCCGCTTGAGTGGTTCTTTCTTGTGCTTTGTGTGAGCTACTGTTGTGTCTTGGGTTGCCCTCTGATCGCCTTCAGCGGACTTGGCACATTTCATCAACTATATCCGGAGACTCTACTTCTCCAGTAGTCTCCGTATTTGTGCTAATTTGAGTAACCCGACTCATTTGGTTTCTCTGTTCGGACCGCTTGACGAGTCTTCTTCGTCTCTGGTTTGTACCGGGGAATTTACAGTTCGGGCGGTGTCCTCGAGTCTTGGCGGCGGGGCAGTCTTTGGTGTTTGTTTCGAGGAGTGGCCATCTTGGCTTGTCGTTCTCCACTTTTGACGATCGGAGAAGGCATTTGTGAGTCCTTCTCGCCGCGCAGGGCGAGTGCGGTGACACACACTTCTTTGGGGCGGAGTAACTCTGCTGCGGGCGGGAGGGCATGTTTGGTTTTCTTTCTTTGCGGGGCAGCGATCTTCTTAGTAGGTTCTTGGGCGGCTCTCTTCTTGGGTGGAGAGGAAACAAATGTATCTTCGGGGTGGTGATTCCCCCCCGGTGTCGACTCTCTTGGCGTAAGCTCTCTTCGTGCGCCGAGGAGAGGTTTGCTCGAACATCCTCTTGTTAACATGGAATGCGTTCCCATGTCTAAGAGGACTCCTTTCACCTCCAATAGCCGGCCAATCACTAGGCCATATCCTGGGATCCTCCAAATGAGCCATCTTCTTTGAAGGACTTGTTCCCACGTTCGGCGAGTCTGCTTTGTAGATAAACTCAGCCTGATTGATCTTCTTTTCTTCGATGATTGCAGCCATTACAATCGGCTTCGCCTTTGTGATTGGTCAAAGCTGCCAAATTTGATGTCGATACATTTGGCAACTATGTCCAACAACTTGTGATAATCCTCCTTGGCCGATCTTTTGTTTTTTGTGTAAATTATTTTATCAGCAAAGTCGGACTTGGCTATTTCTTTCAGGCGTCGGCCAAGTTTACATCACTTCTTTGATCTCGGATGCTCCTTCCTGCTGGTAGTAAGCAATATTGACCAAATCCTTGGCGGTGATAGTCATTTGCTTTCCGTGAGCAGATGACTTGATTCCTTCATCGTGAATCTCAGCATTCACGTAGAATTGTGCGACCTCCTCCACATAGGTCATTGGATATTCTAGCGTTAGAAACGGTTTTAGCCCGGACGTTTCCAACTTCTCAGCGATCTTCTTCACCAGGGTGTTGTTGGACCCCTGCTTCACCATTCCGTCGAAATCCACCGTCGAACCGGTGTGGATTTGCTTTCCTAACTTGGTAAAGTCATAAGTTGGTGCCATTTCTCAGGATTATATCAAGGAAAAACTCAGAAATTGATTTGAAAGTTGATAGGGTTTCGAGAGTATTTTTGCCTTTGCTTTTGAGAGAAAGAGATGAACAGTTTTAGAAGTGTGAGAGAGAAACGGACGAAAATGGTTTAAATATGGTTTATGAAAGGACGTGCAGGCGGTTTTTGAATTGTGATCGAAATCAACGGCTTGGATTTCGCACGCCTATTGAGCATTTCACGTCTCGTATTTAATGCGGCAGCATTTATATCCAATCATAAGCTTGGTGTGCAGCTTTATGTCTGTACACATCATCATTATGCTGACGTGTTCCTTAAAACATTCCCGCTTAGTCAAAACGACGGCGTTTTTGTCACTTTGCTCATAAGTTATTCAGCTTATCCCTTAGCTGATTTAACTCTACTTCTCTGATTCTCTTAGTGACTCAGCTATCGGTGACTCGGTGTAAGTTGTCTTTCCGTCTGGTGATTTCTTGGTGACTTTCTGTTTTCAGCTCTTTTTCACCTTCTTTTCTGTTCCATTTCTTTTCTTTGGTTCTTCTGTGTCTCAGCTTAGTTCAATTAATCCCAACTCATGCTTGAGTTCTTCAAATCTTGACTCACATAATGGTTTTGTGAAGATGTCAGCTAGTTGTTTATCAGTTGAGATATATTCCAAGATAATGTCTTCTTTTCAACATGATCTCTTATGAAGTGATATCGACATCAATATGTTTTGTTCTTGAGTGCAACACGAGGATTTTGAGTGATTGCAATGGCACTTGTGTTATCACACATGATTGGAATTTCTTTTTCCTCAACTTCATAGTCTCTGTTCTTTGTCTCATCCCAGGACTTGGGCAACTTGTTTGCTTTGACTATGTATTCTCAATTTGTAGAGGTGGCTATTGAGTTTTGCTTTTTGCTAAACCAGGAAATTAGTCTGTTTCCTAGCATTTGACATGTGCCTGAAGTACTCTTCTGTCACTCTGCATCAAAGACATAGTCGAGAATCGAATAGCCAATTAGCTTGAATCCACCTTCCTTTGGATACCATAGGCCTACTTCTTGGCTTCCTTTCAAGTATCTCAATATTCTCTTAGTTCTTTGTCATATGGCTCTCTTTTGGAGCAGATTGAAATCTTGCACATACACCTACAAAGAAAGGTGATGTACGGCTGCTAATTTGTGAGATAAAGCGGTGATCGATAAGTGCTCACGTATCTTGTTTGATCTACAGGCTTGCCATCGCATCCATGTCCATTTTGGTGATGTGTTCATTTGTATTTTCTGAGAAGACTTCTCCTCCATACCAAACTTCTTCATTAAATCTCTAGTATATTTTGTTTGACTTATTAAGGTTCCATCCTTCACTTTGTTTCACTTGGAGTCAAGGAAGAATGTCGACTCTCCCATCATGCTCATTTCAAACTTACTTTGCATGAGGTTTGAAAATTTTCTCATGACTCTTTGTTAGTGGATCCAAAAATGATGTCATCCACATATATTTGAACAAGCGTATACTCTTCTTGTCTTGAATTTGAAAAGTGTTCTATCTACTTTTCCTTTTGTGAATCCATTTTCGATTAGGAATTGTGACAGGTGTCATACCATGCTGCAGGTGCTGTTTCAATCCATACGGGGCTTTCTTGAGTTTGTATACCTTATCTCCAAGAGTCTTCTGCTCAAATCCTGGAGGTTGTTCAACATATACTTCTTCTTCCAATAAACCATTTAGAAATGCACTTTTTACATCCATCGATATACAATGAAATTCTTGTGAGTGCATAGGCAAGAAACATCCTTATAGCTTCCAATCTTGCTACGGGGGCAAATGTTTCATCAAAATCTATCCCTTCTTCTTGGCAATATCCTTTGGCTACTAGTCTTGCTTTGTTTCTTACCACGAACCTTCCTCATTCATCTTATTTACGAATACCCATTTGGTTCCAATAACATTTTGATGTATGGGTCTTTGCACCAATTCCCATACTTTATTTCTCTCAAACCGATTGACTCTTCTTGCATAGCTTGAATCAATGTGTGTCGTCAATGCTTGTGACACATCTTTGGGCTCTATTTGCGAAATGAAGCAAGTGAACATTGCTTCTTGTTGAGTTCGGATCTTGTCTTGACACCTTCTCTTATATCTCCAATGACAAGTTCGGTGGATGGTCTTAGCCATCTTACGTCAGGTTGAAGTAAGTTAGCTGGATTTGGTCGACTTGCGGTGTGTTCTTTGTGGTCGACTCTCTCGTGGTCACTTAGCTGCAAATTTTCAGTGCTTTTGAGATCCAACTATCTCATCTTCTTCGAATTGATAATCGGCTTGACTTGACAGCATAGGGACTCTTACGTATGATTGGATGATTTAGCTTATCGATTGATTCTTCAATGTCTTCTCCATTTACATTTGGCTCATCGAATACTACATGAATGGATTCTTACGCAACCATAGTTCTTTTGTTGAGTACTCAGTAGGCTTTGCTTTCGGTGAGTATCTAAGAAGATACCCTCATCGACTTTAGCATCAAAAGCCTTTAGGTTGTCTTTGCCATTGTTGTGGATGAAGCATTTACATCCAAATATTACGAAATATGCAACATTTGGTTTTCTTCAGATCCCGGATCTCATAGGGAGTCTTTGTCATTTGTCTATTTATCATACATCTGTTTTGGGTGTAGCGGTGTGTTGATTGCTTGACCCAAAATCTTTTTGGTAACCCTGCTTGACTAACATGGTCTTCTTTGCTTCTTTGAGGGTTCATTTCCTTCTTTCTCGCAACTCCATTCTTTGTGGAGTTCTTCTTGCTGTGATAGTTCATGACCAATACCATTCTCAATACAATCTCGAGTTATTATTCCATTGACAAACTCGGTTCTCTATCGATCTTATTTTGATAATGGTTTGACTCTTCTCATTTTGAATCCTCTTCATCATTTTGTGGTAGTTTTTGTAGAGTTTCTTTCTTCTTGCACATGAATATTGTCCATGTATATCTTGAGTAGTCATCTACTACCACCAAGGTGTATTTCTTTCCACTTATGCTAGCCGATTCCTTTGGGCCAAATAGATCCATATGAAGTAGATGCAATATTCTTGTTGAGGATGGGCATGTCTTTTCTTTGAATGACGACTTGATTTGCTTTCCTTTTGACATGTATCACATATACTCTCCTTCTTGTATCTCGAGTGCGGAAGTCCTTCTACAAGATGACTTCTTGCGACTTGTTAATTGTTTTGAAATTCGGGTGACTAGGCTTTTTGTGCCCGGACCAACTTGATTGAGTTGTACTCTTTGCTAGTAGACAAGTCTTTGGGTGTTGCGGTTGACCAATCCACTACATACATATTTTTTGTCTACATCCTTGCAAAGACCACTTCATTTGATTCAATTTCTTTGATTTGGCATATACCCATGTTGAATCAACATTGTAGCCCTTGTCCGCAGTGATCGATACTCGATAAGTTGAAGTTGAGTCCTTCAACATATGCAACATCTGTGATTTCTAATCCATTCCTCTTGATGGATCCAATGCCTCTTATTTCACCGGGAGCTTCATTTCCCCCAAATATGACTTTTGCTCCTTTGACTTCCTTGAATTTTGACATGATTTCTCTTATTTCTGTCATATATCCGAAGCACCACTATCCATGTACCAGGTTCCTTGGCACTCGGTTGTTCCTTGAACTCGCAATCAAGAAATTAAGTTTTAGGTACCCATACTTGTTATGCGGGTCTGAGGGGTTAGAATTGTAAGATGATCCAACCAACCTATAGCCAAATGATTTGACTCTAAGAGGTTGCCATCTATCGGTGCCATAATCATAATTAATCCTGGCAAATTGCTTGGGGATTCTAGGTTCATACAATTTGTCTCTTTTGTCAGTATGCTGCATATGTGCTTTAGCAATTTCCTTCCTTGGGTAATTGTGGTGTTTTTGAGTGTAGTGCCTAGGTGCATATGTGTCTTGATGAAAGCTCTTATACTTTTGGAATGGCCTTTCTTTGAGTTAGGCCTTTGCCATTTGGGCTTATATTCCATAAGTCTATCTTTGATAGTTCACATTATTCCAATCGGCTTGGCTTGGATATTTTCTACCATTCCCATCATATGTATTTCTTTTATGGATTTTCTGGGATTTTTGGTAGCTCGCTTCTTCTTTGAGTATTTTCTATTTGGAGTTAGCGAGGACTCGGTGAATCTCTTCTCGGTATCCTTTCGGCACACTCAGTGGTTGTTTTCCTTTCCTTTGTAACCAAGGCGGTTTGCTTAGTATTGTGCTTTGGAGTGAATGTGTGTTCAACATTTAGAGTTTTGGATTTTTCGGACTCTTCATGACTTGAAGATCCTTTTTCCAAAATTACTCTTGAGGTTTGACATGGCATAGAGGAATTAAATCTAAGTCTGTCTTGTCTCCACATTCTCTTTGACTCATAATAAGATCATCCAATGATTTAGATGCCTTAGTGAATGAGGCAATAACATTCTTGAGGTCATTCTCTCTCTTTTCTATAGCGGCAATTTACGCTTTATTAATTTAGCATTTTCAGCCTTTAACCTTTCATTCTCAACGACTATTTGACTTAGAGTACTCGGCTCCTTAGTCGACTTTGAGTTTTGACTTTTAGTAGGTTGTTTTCCTCATTCAATAGTGTGTGTGAGGATTTAATGTGTTCAAAATCTTTCATCATTTTGCTTAATGAATCATAAAGATCGATAGGTGATGAAGTGAGTGTGTCACGATCACTATCACTAGTGTACGAGTTTGTTGAGTTAGATTGTACCTCATCTTCTTGATCTTGTTCTTTGGCCATCAAGCGGATCGGGGCTTCTTCTTGAGTCACTTGAGTAGTCGGCTTCACTTGCTCTCGAATCAATTGTCTCCCTTGACTTGGGCATTTGTTTCAATGATCTCTGCAGACCATCATTGCCTTTTTCCTTTCTTGTCTTCTTTCTCGAAGATCTTTCTTTCTTCTTCATCTCTGTACTTGTTGACTACGAGGATATGAGCGATCAATGGCATAGTGACCTGGTTGTCTGTTCAACATAGATATTCAGACTTTTTGATCGACTCTTTCTATTCTTGAGTTGTCGACCCTTTGATACTCAAATTTTTGATGATCTGTTCTCTTGGTTGGCTTTGTCTTCCCTTGATTTGGGGAGCCGAGTGTCTTACGGAAGATTCACCCTTTCCTCTCTTGTAGTTCTTGTTAAAGAACTTGTTAAATCTTTTAACCATCGGGGCTATTTCTTGGGTCAATTTTCTTTGACCTCGGCTCTCTTCCCATCTTTGACAATTAGAGCATTGTTTTGGGTATATTTGTCTCTTCCTGGTCTTTTCTTCTCGGCTCAAACTCGTAGGCTTTGAGGTCCGAGAATAACTCATGGTTGGATGTCTTTGATAGGTCCATGGAATGTCTCGGTGCCATGACCTTCATTTCCCATTTAATTTGGAAGACTTTTTAGGATTTTCATACACATTTCCTTCTGTGTATATTCCTTTCCAAGTGCGAGACAGCTCATTTGTGATTTGGTGAACCGAGCGTCTAGTTGATCCAAGTTCTCTCCTGAGATCATTTTGAAGTTCTCAAATTTTTGTACAGCCATTTTGATAATTTGTTTTCTTTGATTTGCTCGAGCCTTCACAAATCAATGTCACTTATCCTGATTTCTTTAGCCGTTTTGCATGATTTGACTTTGTTGAACATGGCTTTGTCAAGGTTTTGTAAAGGATGTCCTTGGCTACATTATCAGGTTGTATCTTTTTCTGTCATCATTTGTCCACTCGGTTCTTGGTTTTTCAACCATGGACTGGTCTAGGAGCAACATCTTCTTCTCCTTCAGCTGCAACTCTTCGTGCAGTTTGTGTTCACCTTTAATATTTGCGAGAGGCCCATCTTCTATCACTATCCATATCTCATCATGTAATCTTTGATAGATGAGCTGCATACGAATTTTCCAATCATCAAATTCTTCAATAGTGAACATAGGGATGCGTGTCAAATTTGCTTCCATGATAATGACTTTTAATAAAAAGAGTTTTGAAGGTTTAAGTACTAAAGCGGACTTTGAAAAGTTTGGAGATCTAGTTCAAGAATAACCGGTGCGGAGGGTTCAATGAACCAACCGCTCGATACCACTTGTAGGTCCCAAGGGGTGTAAGTGTAAGGTTTAGAGGGGGTTGAATAAACCTTGCAAATTTTCGATTTAGTCCTTTTAAATCTACTGAGTTAATTTCACGATTGTGTCCATGATGGACGATCGAATTAGTCACTCGGTAGAGTTAATCTCTCAACAGATTTCGGTGAAATTTGTTGATGGAGTAACTCATTTGTTGGCTACAATTTAACTTTGTGGTTTTATTTTCAGTGGAAGACTTAACACCCTTAAGTTTGATTAAGCAAGATATTAGAGCTTGATTTAGTACTTGTAAATTATCAAATGGATAGCAAATTTATCATGAGATATAAGCAATTAAAAGTGCGGGAATTTAAATGTTGAAATGTAAATGACACGGTAAAGTTTTTATAGAGGTTCGAAGATGGGGTAATTCTTTCTCCTCTCTTCTCCAACTCCTGGAGGAATCCACTAAGTAATGATCAGTTTACAAAGTGGTAATGAGTCCGGATACAAGTCTTGATCACAACAGCGACTTGATCCTTAGGGACTCGATCTGGAGACGCCTTGATCACTCACCAAATGCGACTCGAACTTCTTCAGGCGGTGCAGCTTGTTACTACTGACTCACTTGCTCAAGCTCTTTGGATTTGATCACGAAGCCCTCCAAGAGCTTAAGACTTGGTTCAACCTTGAACCTTTCTACAATCCTTCCTGGAATGTAGACCCCTTGTTTTCAAAAGTTTCCTCTTCAAGCGATTGAAGTTCTCTTTCCTTCACGGTGAGTGTTGGATTGAAGTACTTGAAATGTAGGCTTGAGGATTGAGATTGTTTGATTTTTCTAATGTGCTTGTATATCTCACGTGTGTGTCATCCCTTACTCAAACAAACTCCTCGGCCTTTTATAGTGAACTTTCAAAAATTTGCCCGTTGAAGAGATAGGCTTATTTTTGAAAGTCACTTTTTGCGATCGTTGGCTTGCGAGTTCTTGGAATTCTTTGTTTCCTCGTATGAATTGTTGTTTCACCTTTTCGAGTTCGACACGGTGTAGTGCTTCCCATTGGTTCATTCCTTTTGCACGCTTCTCGGGGTGAGCACTCCAAGAAAGGTGGTATGGAGATATTACTTGTTTAAGTAAATCTCTTGATTTCTATGCAACGGTTCTTTTACGATTATCTCGACTTGATTGGATTTCCTTGCTTTCCCGGGTGACTTAGAGTCGACTTCCAATCATGGATGACTCTTGTCACTTCAACTTGAGACTTGGCTTTTCTTGAGTTGACTTGATGATGCTCCACTCAGTGCATCTCACCGCTTCTTGATAGAGTTCCGTCTCTCTCTTCTTTGCCATACTCGGTCATTTGTCTCGCGCACAGAAGTCTTCCTTCCGATCTTGATTTGTCTTCTTGCATGTTAGGGGCGTAGGCGACTTAACTCGGCTTGGCGCTCTATTCATTACAATGCATTTTACAACAAGAATTGGGGTGCCAACTTTCTATTCTAAGTTTTACATGGCATTCATCAAAATCTAAACAATAAAATTCCTAACACCGGTGTTTTCAAAACAACAGGAGAGTGAAATATCCGAGGAAGGATGGCGAGAGGTTGAAGTAATATTCGACATTACTCAAAAGGATAATATTTTTCCTTGTGATGTTCTATATTATATCCAACAACTAATAGTTGTAAGGTATCAAGGAAGCTGAAGATAGGTGAAATTGGTGACTATCACATGAGTTGCAAGGAAAATCCCGAGCAATTAATACCGGGAATTGAATTTCTTGAGGATCATAAACCAGGAAAGATTACAAGAAGGAATGGAGTTCACGGTGGGTGATAAAAGATACTGAGAATCGGATGACTACTAGTCCATTCTCCATATACATTTCTATCGAGAATGTTATATCTTGAATACAAGGCCAAATATTTCGCCGCCTATATATTGATTCAGTCGGAATATGTACTCCAAAAATAGGATGTTTTTCCTAAAGAAATTGGAGAAGATTTACCGGCTATTGCGGGGAAGAGATTTCTCTAAAAGAATTCTTATTCTTAACGAGAGAGGAATTAAATAGCGGTAAATCATGATCGGAGACGCGGCGGTACCCGTGGTACAAAGTGAAGACGCCACCAATCTATTTCCATGATACAGGAGCATATGTGTTGCTAGGAAACAATTTCCTACAAATATTCAAGCGATTTACACAGGAAAATGAGACAAGAAGACTTATTTTCACAACATTATGTGATCATAAGATTATTGTCCAGAGACTGCGGGAAGCATTTACAGAAAAATGCCTATTAATTCGCAGCAAGCGAGGTGGTGAAGCCAAACTCCGGAATCCAAAAATGGCAGATTGAAGGAAATTTGGTGAAGCATTATTATCCTATAGACAATTTGGTTCGAACAATAAGGATAAGAAAATATGGGATAATAATTTGTATTCATTCAGAATACAAGGAGAAGAACGAGTAACTCCAGAAGCCATTGCACAATTATGGATGAGTCAATGGAGAATCCACAGAGTGACATTACCATAGAAGAACAAATATCACTCGAGGATATCAAGAAGAAGATCCAAAAGAATTATAATGAAGATCCTTTGGCATGGTGGGATAAGAACGAGCTCAAAGCTTTCTTAAAGGTTAAAACAGGAAAGGAGTACGAGTTCGTGAGATTCAAACCAATCCTTATGAATCAGGAGGATCGTAAGGATATGCAGAAGATACTTAAGGAACATTTTGACCTTAAGTTGATTTCACCAGGAGTTTCTCTATACAGCAGTCCAGGATTCTTAGTTAGAAACCATGGATAGATCAAAAGAGGAAAGCTAAGACTTGTTATTAATTACAAGGGGATTAATAACATTTTAGAGTTCGACGGATACTATATCCCAAGCAGAGAACATCTGGTTAACTGTATCAAAGGTGCCAAGATATTCTTAAAGTTTGATTGCAAGTCTGGATTTTACCAGATTAAGATGGAGGAAGAAAGTAAGGAGTTCACAACTTTCTCCATACCACAAGGACACTATATTTGGAACGTGATGCTTATGGGATTGGCTAACGCACCCCAGATATATCAAAGGAAGATGAATAATCTCTTCAAAGATTATTTCAGTTTCATGTTCGTGCATATCTATGACATTCTTATCGCATCAATGAACATGAAGGAACATCTTAAGCATTTGGAGATATTTTCAGATATTTGCTACAAGGAAGGATTAGTGCTTTCGGAGAAAAAGGCAGTGATTGCAACAAAGCAGATTGAATTCCTCGGAATTGAAACCAATGAATCTGGGATCATCCTACATAGTCATATTGTAGAAAAGATACAAGGATTTCCAGATACACTAAAAGACAAGAAGCAACTTCAGAGTTTTCTTGGATTTGTTAATTTTGCTAGAATGTTCATAAACAATCTGGCACATTATAGGAAGGTGTTTAGCACATTACTCAAAAAGGATGCAGTATTCAAATGGGTGGATGAACATCAAGAAGGAATTAAGCAGCTTAAAGAAGTTTGCAAAAAGCTTCCAAAACTTGCAATTCCACAAGATAAAGATGAACTGGTTCTATATACAGATGCTAGTGATTATTGGTGGGCAGCAGTTCTTACAAAAGTCACACCAGACGGTAAAGTGCCATGCAGATATTGCAGCGGTCTTTTACAGACAGTGAAGCAACTCGGTGGCATATTAACGAGAAAGAATTATTTGCAGTCAGAAAGGCTTTCAAAAAATGGCCTTTATTTCTACTGGCTAAAAAGTTTATCTTAAAAATTGATAATTCAAGTGTTAAAGCTTTTCTAAAAAATAAATTTGAATCAAAACCAGAAAAAGCTCGAATACTTAGATGGCAAGCTGAATGTCAATATTATGATTATGATATTGTCAATATAAAATCTCATGAAAATGTTATTGCAAATTTTTTAACAAGAGATGGAGAGAATTGAAGCTGATTCCATCCTCACAGCCTCAAGACATCTTGGAGACCAGCTTGAAATGCTACTCCGAGAATTCAATACCCTGGTCATCAATGTTGATTTGGCCGGGAAATTACAAAGGAATGGTCGGGACAAAGTAACCGATTGAATACGAGCATGTGTCTGGTCTCACTCTCAGTTGAGAATGACATTTCAAGGGCCCCTCCTCCGGGCCGCTAATAAGCAAATGGAGCGTTTAGAGCGTAGGGCTCCCAAACTTGTAGCAGAGGATTCCAATACCTCTAGCACAAGTCCTAAGCTAGCAGAAATGTTGGCTCAATGAAAAACTGATACTGGAGTCAAATCCCGAGTTATCACATCAACCCAGCACGTCCGGGGTAAAGGATGAAGAGATCAATCTTAGGCCTATGATGTGTAATTTTAAGGATGATACTAACGAGTTTAAAGTTTCTTCTTCTTGGCAGGAATACCAGACAAATTGGGAGAAACTCATCACAAGACAACGGATATCTCCAGAAACAACAAAGATAGATATTTATGGAAAATATCCAAGGGTATGGATGCTTCCAAATTCCAACCCACAAGAAGTGAAACGGTGGTATGAGTTTGGGGCTTTGGCCTCTATCTATACAACTTCACCAGCCTTCCCGAAGATCAAGCAATTGCCAAAATAGATCCGGAAGCGGTTTACGAGTGCTAGTTAAATAATGACAGCTTGAAATGAGGGGATACCTTGGAACTGTATTTCATAAGTGCAGCTCTAGAGCCCGTCGGAAAAGGCGGTCATGAAGCTTTTCATTACATCATGCTTCGTCGACCAGAAGAAAGAGCCTCCAAAAATATCAAGGAGGCAAATTCAGAAGAAGTACAATTAGCCATGACCTTCACTGAAGATCGGATTACAACAAGAAGGGCATGGGGATTGCGGGTCTGTCTCACTGAGATGGACAAAGTCAAGTTTCCGTTCAAGTTTTATTAGAATTCAGTGAACGAATCATTCCTGTTGAATACCATGACAGGAAAAACTACAAGATTTGCAGAAGACCTGTTCAAAAAAAAAGAAATCTTCTGTGGGAAAACAAGCTGTCGGGGAGTAAAGAAACTCGCCGGAAATATTGTAATATGGCTCATATTGGCCATTGGAAAAATCGAGTTTGCCCCAAGTGTCCAAACTAGAAGGAACCGGAATTTGGCAAAGGATTCCGCCTAAAACTCGATCGGAGAAGACCCGGCGATGGAGAAGATAAGTCACAAAAGTATCCAAAGTTTAGGGGACCACCAAAAGGGTAGATTCGCTGACAATGTTAGTGGAGACATGTGACTCAAGACCAACCCACTCAGCAAAGAGACAAAAGGTGGGTCAAATCCAACAATTGGCATCCAACTAAACAAGATGCTAATAATACAAGCAAATGACGTAAGCAATGACGTCATAAGATTCCATCTAACTAAAAGACGGAAAAAGAAAAGTAAGCAGGCTTTGGAGCCTTATCAGAATGCCTTGGATACCAGACAAGACGAGTCCCAAGCCATGTGAAGATGATAAAGTAACCACTACTCTTAGCAAGTGGGAGATAGAATCCAAGAAATAGAGGCATCACTTACCTCTATATAAACAAGAGTTTTCAGAAGACTAAAGGCATCGAACAATATCCCTTAGTCTTCTACAATAAATTTTTCTTTGTAAACATAGTTATGTGTTTAATTTTTCAGAGTGTTCTTCAGTTTTTCAGTTTTCGAAATTTCAAGTTTATGTGTAAGGGAGTGCAAGCCTCATATATGAGAGGCTAAACAGGTTTTCTCCTCCCAAAAGGAGATTACTGATGTAATAAGTTTTTCTTTAAGTTCTTAATAAATAAAGGCTTTGTAGGTCCCAAGGGGTGTGAGTGTAAGGTTTAGAAAGGCGGGTTGAATAAACCTTACCAACTTTTTGATTTAGTCCTTTTTAAAATGTTCAGAGTTAATACTTCACAAGCTGAGTCCTTGATGGACAACTAAGTTAGTTAATCGCCAGAGTTAGTCACTCAATAGACTGATTGACCGAACTGTTGATAGAATAACTCGGCTATTTTGACTAAAGACTTAACTCGATTGTGATATGTTTTATTGGAAGACTTAATACCCTTGAATTTGGTTAAGTTTGTTTTAATACTAGGTTTTAGCACTTGGTTGATTATCAATTGGATAGCAAATTAATCGCAGATATAAAAGTAATATGCGAGAAATTAAAGTCTTTGAAATGTAAATGACACAATAAGTTTTTATAGAGGTTCGAAGATGGGGTAATTCTTCTACTCCTCTCTTCTCCAACTCTGGAGGAATCCACTAAGTATTGATCGATATACAAAGTGGTTAACGTCCAGATACAAGTCTTGATCACACTGGTGACTTGATCCTTTGGGACTCGATCCGGAGATGCCTTGGTCACACAGGTGGCTTCTCGTGACGACTCGAGCTTCTTCACAGGGCACCGCTTGCTTGCTACTATAGCCCACTTGCTCAAGCTTCTTGGATTTGATCACGAAGCCCTCCAAAAACTCGAGACCTGGTTCGACCTTGAACCTTCCTACAATCCTCCGTGGAATGTAGACCCCTTAATTCTTCAAATATTTTCCTCTTCAAGCGATAGAAGTTATCTTTCCTTCACAAGTGAGTGTTGGATTGATTTGCTTCGTAATGTAGGCTTGAGGATTGATCTTGAATGACTTGAGAATATTTTTGGTTACTGATTCGAATGTTAGCTTGAATGTTCGTGGTTCGGGTAACCTTCTCCGAGTGATTCTCGGCCTTTTATAGTGATCTTTCAAAAATTTGCCCGTTGAAGAGATAGGCTTATTTTCAAAAGACACTTGTGGTCGTTGGCTTATCTTGTTGCAGTCCTTGGAATTGCCACTTCCTCGTATGAATGATTCTTGACTTTTCGGAGTTCGACACGAGGTTGATCTTCCCATTGGTTTATTCCTTTTGCACGCTTCTCGGGTCGAGCACTTCAAGAAAGGTAGTATGGAGGTATTACTTGTTTAAGTAATTCTCTTGACTTGAACGAATCTCTTTCGATTATCTCGACTTGACTGCATTTTCTTAACTTCCCCAATTGACTTCGAGTCAGCTTCCAATCATTGGATGACTCTTCTGTCACTTCAACTAGATACTTGGTTGTCTTGAGTTGTCTTGATTGATACTTCACTCAGTTGTATCTCAGCTGCACCTTCAGTCGAGTTCCTATCTTCTCTTTTTTGCCACACTCAGTTGCCTCGCAGCGGAGTCCTCTTTCTAGTCTCCAGTTGTCTTCTTGCATGTTCAGGCATGGCTGACTTGACTCAGCTCGTCCAGCCCTATCTATTACAATGCACTTTACAACAAAAATGGGGTGCCAACTTTCTATTCTAAGTTTTACATGGCATTCATCAAAATCTAAAAATTAATTTCCCAACAATTTCCCCCTTTTTGATGATGCCAAAACTTAAAATATTCATACAATAAATAAACAGCAAAGATACGTACAGACAAATGTAGAATCACAGAATGTATGCTTAGAATCAATCTTTTATTGATCATAACATTCTTGTTCTTTACATAGTTGTTTACAAAGTGTATCAGAGCTTAAATAGAACTTAAAGTAACTATGATGTTCTATATCTACACAAGTATAGAAATTGTACGATTTTATTCGATGTACAGAAGACTTACATAAAAATGTATTTACATAGTAAAATACATGAAGGGGTGGACAACAACACTTCATCTCCTTCATTGTCTCCTTCTTTCCTCTTCTTGACTCTGTCATCCTCGGACCTTTCCTTCTTTCTTCTCATCTTCACCGCCTTCTTCTTTTTCTCATAAGCCTTTTCGGCGGCTTCATCTCTTCTCTTTCTTTCTTGTCTTTCCTCCCATATTGAGTTTGTCTTTTATTTTCTTCTTCAATTCTCTTCACATACTCAAGATTGTTCTTAGCCACTTGCGGGTTGGCTACTTCGTCGAATCCGCCCAATAAATCCTTCCTTTCTTGCCTGGATCTATGTACTCAATGTTTTTGGGCGAGGCCAGGTCAAACCTCTTCCTCCACCATTGTTTCTTCCTCTTCCTCTCCTCGGGCGTGTATTGTCTTTGGGGCCTTCTTTTTCCCGGTGAGTGATAGCAGAGTGACCCAGAGTGATTGCGGCTGATCTGCTCACTGTCCTTCTTCACATAGTTTGAGACCTTTTTCCCAAGATACAAATCCAGGCTTGAGCCATGGACATGTTTGCGAAGTAACCTTGGATGCGAGCGTCTTGAATTCATCAACGAGATCTTGTCTCGCCCGACATACGAAATGGTATAGGTGTCTCTGTCTGTTGGAATGCCTCCATGTTGTTTGAGAATGTTCATAACTCGCATCCATCTTTCCTTCCACTTCCTTCATCCTCGCTTCAATGTCTTTCTCTTTTCGGCCATGGGTATTGCAGAGTGTTGGAGTGGCGAGAGTCACTAGGAGTTTTGATCATATCGGTTGTGACAAGACCTTGTCGGGGGTTTTAGCAATCATCAAGGTCATCAAAGGAGAGAGGAACCCCACGGAAACAAGCTAGCAATCATGAAGTCCGGCGGACTAATAGCCGAGTTATGCTTTGAGTCTGCTGCGGAGTATCTTTGCGCACGGAATTCGGAGCGGGTGGCTGATTCATTTGTTACCAACTTCATCTCGGCCATGAGGAGGCTGAACTTTCGATCCATGTTCTCCTCTACGCGCTAGGAGCTCTTTCTTATTATATTCACGCAGTAGATTGTATCTCTGTGGTGTGAGATTCATGCATTCGTTCGATGTGCTCTTGCATTCTTGTCTTTGCATCGGCATTCTCCCCGCGGACTAGCAATTTGTTGAACAATGTCCTGAAATATCGAGCTTATTCCACACGCATTGCCTCTCTTTGTTGTTGCCACCATTCCGGATCGACAATTATGCCTCGCAGATCGGGATAGTTTGCGTCTCTATTATCCGACCTCATGTCCGGTGAGGTCGGTGCCTCTCCATCTTTTCAATCTCTCGCAAATATGGCTTTGAAAACTTCCCGAACCTCATTTGTCTACTTCGTCTTGGCGGCCAAGCGTCAAAGTCAAAGTCTCTTTGGAATGATGGTATCTGTTGGAATAACAGGATCGGAGTTTATGGAAGCGTTCTCGATCTCTAGTGATTCTTTAGGGAGGTCGATACCTCCGGAGAGAAGGGAAATTATTCTACAAAAGGATCATCACGGCAATGGGAATCTACTCAATGACAACTTGTGCTCGTGAAGGTCCCGGTGGAGTCGATCTGCTGCGGCTTGGGGAGCTGCGCGCGATTGACTCTGTTTGTTTGTGGTCTCATTTGTGAAGTTGACCCGACTTGCCGAGCCTCACTGTCTTAATGACTTCTTCGGTCTCGACTAGTTTTTCCACATGAGTTGGCTGGTCTCGGCCATATCAGAAGCGTCATTGGACGATGATGAGATCTCTATGGGTGGCTCATCATCAAAGTTAAATGTTTGGCGAGTAGTCTTAAGGTCAGACTTGCTCGTGGTTGGAAGAACATCCTCGGTTGAGTCTTTTGGATCGCCAATAGGGGATGACTCAGCTTCATCTTCACCTTCGGATCCCAGAAAGGTTACATCAGGATTATCCTGGGAATCGTGAAGAGCACTTATCTCCTTTTCAGATGGGTCAATGATAGCAGGAGGGATGTTTTGTGCTTCAGTTTCTTTACCCCGGGAAGTCTCAACCTCCCGTTGGCCTTCATTACCTCCTGCAGTCTCAACTGCAGCGAGGCCTTGGACATTCCCTTCGACAGTGTCAGCTGTCTTGGGGTCTTTCGAGGTGGCATCCACCTGAGTCTCAACTCCATGGATTGCACTTTCATTGCCAGTGTTAACTCCCGGGCGATTCCTTCATGTGCCTCAATCGCATCAGCGGCGTCATTGGCTGCAGAGAAGTTGGCACTTCATTTGAGAGATCATAGCATAATGCGAGCCTCGTCAATGGCAACTTGTTGTGTATTGATTGTTGTTCCTTCTCCACTTCGCCTCCGAGATTCGTTGTGGAGTCGGTGCAAGATCCTCCGACCTTGCTGCGGTGGAGGGAGTTTCCTCGGTGGCACACACCTAAGTGACTTGGAATGGGGTCACTCGTCTCCGGACTCTGGTTGTTTCCTTTGAGTATTCAGCCATTGGGGCGGTGGTAAGACACCTTCATTAGGGGTTGGCTCGTGGGGTCCTCACAATCCCGGTTTCATCGCTAGTTCCTTAACACCTTCCTCCGAATTTGGGGAAGTGGTGGCGCGACAACAGTGGCAATATCCGCACCACTCCCATAGGATCAATCTCCGGTGTGATTTGGAGGACTCCTGGTCCCTCCATCATCCTTCGCTCATGTAGGATTTCGGATTCTTGACCTTGCTTGCTGCGATTGCAACTCTTACGTGGCGGCGGTAGAGGTCGAGATCCTCATCACTGCCGATAGGGACGTCAAGGTGAGGATATGTATGATCGGTGGTGCCAGTGAGAGGGCAAATGCTGGCCTTCTCACGTGCTTCTGCGTCCTCAACTGCTTTAGCCCATTCGTTTTCTTTCCGAATCTTGGTATATTGATACAATTATCCTCGTCGAGGGCTTGCGCAAAGATCGTGTCAACCTAAGAAACCTGAAGAGTTCTTCTTCAGCAATGAACTCTGGTCTTTCAAACTGCACTCTGGATAGGCTCAGCTTCCATTTTCTCCACTCTCGCAGACAATTTTGGATGTCTGGATACAATGGAGAGTACATGATTACATCGTCTTCATCATTCTCTTGCTGGCCCTCGTTTCCAGGGATTAAGGATAGCAGACTTCGCTGCTCGACATCCTCAGTAGCCTCTGTTACAGGCGGAGACACAACCTTGTCAATAGGTGATTCGGTTGTCTCAGCCATTCCTTGTTCCTCAACTGTTCTGTCTACAGCTGGGTCTTCGAGTTGCCTCTGCTGATCGGCCTCAGCAGACTTGGCTGTTTCATCAATAACTTCCGGAGACTCTACTTCTCCAGCAGTCTCGGGTATCTTTTCCAGCTGAGTGGCAGACTCAGTTGTCTTCTCAAGCTCGGAGAGCTTGGAAATTCTTCTTCTTCTTTTTGTTTTCACCAGAGGAACATCTGGTTCCACTTTCTCCGGTTCGTTGAAGGTAAGTGCCTCCGCAGTTGTCTTAGAGGCATCTGCCTTCCTTGTTGTGGCAGTTATCTTCTTCTTGATCACTGGAGAAGGGATTAACGGTTCCTTCTCCACTGCGGCTGCAGGGGCAGGAGACACGACTGCGGAGGCAGGTGACTCGGCTGCAGGGCAGTGCAAATTTTTTTCTTTCTTTGCAGGGGCAAAGCGTGATCTTCTTAGGAGGAGGAGACAATCAGATCATCCGGGTCGGTGATTCCCTCACTCATTTCGTATCGACTCTCTTAGCGTAAGCTCTTTTCTATCTTGTAGGAGAGGTTTGACCAGGAACATCTTCTTGTTTACATGGAATGCCTTTCCATGTCAAAGAGGGACACTTTTTATTTCCATCATCCGCCAATCACAGGCCGTATCCGAGGGAACCTCCAAACGTACCATCCTCCTTGAAGGATTTATTCCCAATATCTGCGCGAGTTTGTTGTATACAAACTCGGCCAGCTTTACCTTCTTTTCTTCAATGATCGCAGCCATCACGATCAACTTAGCTTTGGACGGTTGGTCAAAGCTTCCAAATTTGATGTCTATGCATTTGGCAACGATGTCCGGCCAATTTGTGGTAGTCCTCTTTCAGTGACTTCTTATTAGTCATTTGTATAGACCACTTTCGCAAAGAGTCGGACTTGGCTACTTCCTTCCAAGCGTAGCTAGGTCAACATCAGCTTCATAAATCTCCGGCACTCCTTCCGCAAGCAACAGCAGTGTGTTGCGCGGATCCTGGCGATAATGGTGAACTCTTTTCCATGAACAGAGGACTTGATGCCCTCATCGCGGCGTTCACGTCAGAAGAATGCGACCTCTTCCACGTAGGTCATTGGAAACTCCATCGACAAAAATGGTTTTAATCCAGATTTTTCCAGCTTCTCAGCAATCTTCTTCACGAGAGTGTTGTCGGATCCCTGTTTAAGCATGTCGTCGAAATCCATAGTAGACCCAGTGTGGATTTGCTTTCCTAGCTTGACGAAATCATGAGTAGGTGCCATTTCTAGATGTTTTATCGAACGAAACTTAGAAATTGAACTTGAGGATTTGTAGGGTTTTGAGAGAAAATTTCTTTCTTTTGCCTTTGAGAGAGATGAACAGTTTTGGTAAAGTGAGAGAAAATTGGACGAAATGGTTTAAGTATGGGTCATGAAAGGACGTGCGAGTGGTTTTTGAAATTTGATCAAGATCAACGGCTTAGATTTTGCACGCCGATTAACCTTTAATCTCTCGTATTTAATGCGGCGGCATTTATATCCAATCATAAGCTTTGTGTGCAGCTTTTGACTGTACACGTCATAATTATGCTGACGTCATACTTAAAAAAAACATTCCCGCTTAGTAAAAACGACTACGTTTTTGTCACTTTGCTCATAAATGACTTAGCTTATTCCTTAGCTGATTTAACTCTTCTTTCTTTCCACATAAATACTCAGCTGTCAGCTAACTCAATGCAGCTGATTCTCCAATACGGCTGATTCACTTAGCTGATTTAAGGGTTCAGCTCTTTTTCATCTTTTCGTGTTTCATCTCTTTTCTTTGAGTTTTCTGAGTATCAACTCAGCTCAATTAACCCCAATTCATGTTTGAGTTCTTCAAATCTTGATTCACATAATGGTTTTGTGAATATGTCAGCTAATTGCTTATCAGTTGAGATATATTCCAAGGGGATGTCCTTCTTTTCAACATGATCTCTTATGAAGTGATATCTGACATCAATGTGCTTTGTTCTTGAATGCAACACAGGATTTTGAGTGATTGCAATTGCACTTGTGTTATCACACATAATTGGAATTTCCTTTTCTTCAATCTCATAGTCTCTCATTTCTTTGTCTCATCCATAAGACTTGGGCACTGACAGGTTTCAAAGAACTATGTATTCTCGCCGGTTTGTGGAGGTGGCTATTGAGTTTTGCTTCTTGCTAAACCAGGAAATTAGCCTATTTCCAAGCATTTGACATGTGCCTCGAGGTACTTTTCTGTCAACTCTACATCCAAAGATAGTGAGTCCGAATATCCAATTAGCTTGAATCCACCTTTCTTAGGATACCATAAGCCAACTTCTTGGCTTCCTTTCAAATATCTCAAGATTCTCTTGGTCTGCGATCATGTGGCTTTCTTTTGGAGCGATTGAAATCTTGCACATACACCTACAAAGAAAGGTGATGTCCGCTCGCTTCTTTGTGAGATAGAGCAATGATCCAATAAGTGCTCTATATCTTGTTTGATCTATAACTTGCCGTCTGCATCTATATCCATTTTGGTGATGTATTCATTGGTATTTTCACGAGAAGACTTCTCTTCCATACCAAATTTCTTCATTAAATCTCTGGTGTATTTTTGTCGACTTATGAAGGTTCCATCCTTGTTTTGTTTCACTTGGAGTTCAATGAAGAATGTCGCTCTCCCATCATGCTCATTTCGAATTTGCTTTGCATGAGATTTGAGAATTTATCACACAGCTCTTTGTTTGTGGATCCAAAGATGATGTCATACACAAATATTTGAACAAGCAGTATACTCTTCCCATCTTGAATTCTGAAGAGTGTTCTATCCGCTTTGCCTTTTGTGAATCCGTTCTCAATTAGGAATTGTGATAATGTATCATACCATGCTCTGGGTGTCTGTTTCAAACCATATAAAGCTTTCTTGAGTTTGTATGTCTTATCTCCAAGAGTCTTCTGCTCAAATCCTGGAGGTTGTTCAACATATACTTCTTCTTCTAATAACCCATTAAGGAATGCACTCTTTACATCCATTTGATATACAATAAAGTTCTTGTGAGTCGCATAGGCAAGAAACATTCTTATTGCTTCCAATCTTGCCACAGGAGCAAAAGTTTCATCAAAATCTATTCCTTCTTCTTGGCAATACCCTTTGGCTACCAATCTTGCTTTGTTTCACACCACAGAACCTTTCTCATTCATCTTGTTTCTGAACACCCATTTAGTGCCAATAACATTTTGATGGGTAGGTCTTTGAACCAATTCCCACACTTTATTCCTCTCAAACTGATTTACCTCTTCTTGCATGGCTTGAATCCAATGTGTGTCATCCAATGCTTGTGACACATCTTTTGGCTCTATTTGTGAGATGAAGCAAGTGAACATTGCTTCTTGTTGAGTTATGGATCTAGTTTTCACACCTTCTCTTACATCTCCAATGATTAGTTTTGGTGGATGGTCTCTCACCATCTTACATCGGGTTGAAGTAAGTTAGTGGATTGATCGTCTTTTGTTTGTGTTATTTTGATAAGCTCTCTCATCATCATTTAGTCAGTAGATTTTCCATTTGTCTTTGAGACTCGGCTATCTCATCTTCATCGGATTTATAATTCCGACTTCGGCTTAAACATAGGGACTCTTCGCATGGTTGGTTGATTGACTTATCGGATGACTCGTCAATGTCTTCTCCATTTACGTTGGGTTCATCAAACACCACATGGATGGATTCTTCGTAACCATTGTCCTCTTGTTGAGCACTCAGAGGCTTTGCTTTGTTGAGTATCCTAAGAAGATACCTTCATCGCCTTTAGCATCAAAAGCCTTTAAATTATCTTTGCCATTGTTATGGATGAAGCATTTGCATCCAAATATTCTAAAGTATGCAACATTTGGCTTTCTCCCTGTCCCAAATCTCATAGGGAGTCTTTGTCATTGTCTGTTTATCATGCATCTATTTTGAGTATAGCATCTTTGTGTTTATTGCTTCAGCCCAAAATCTTTTAGCGACCTGCGGCCTAACATGGTCCTGTCGCTTCTTTGAGAGTTCTATTTTTCTTTCTCGCAACTCCATTCGCTCTGAGTCCTTGTTGTAGATAATTCATAACTAATACCATTTTACAAGATTGAGTTATTATACCATTGACAAACTCGGTTCTCCTCGACGATCTTATTTTGATAATGGTTTGACTCTTCTCATTTTGTATTCTCTTCATCATTTGTGGTAGTTTTACCGAGTTTCTTTCTTCTTACACATGAATATTGTCCATGTATATCTTGAGTAGTCATCTACTACCACCAAGGTGTATTTCTTCCCACTTATGTTGGTTTGGTTCAACTGGACCAAATAGATCCATATGTAGCATGTGCAATATTCTTGTTGAAAATGGACATGTCTTTTCTTTGAATGATGATTTGATCTGTTTTCCCATCCGCATGCATCACATATACTCTCCTTCTTGTATATCCGAGTCCTGAAGTCCTTCCACAAGATTACTTCTTGCAAGTTTGTTAATAGTTTTGAAATTCAGGTGACTCGGCTTCTTGTGCCACAGACCCAACTTGATTTGATTGTGCTCTTTGCTTGAGACAAGTGCTTGGTGTTTGCGATTGACCAATCTACCACATACATGTTCTTTTGTCTCGCATCTTTGCAACACTATTTCATTAGTTTCAGCATCCTTGATTTGGCATACACCCATATTGAATCCAACATTGTAGCCTTTGTCACAGAGTTGACTTATGCTTAGCAAGTTGAAATTGAGGCCTTCAACATATGCAACATCTGTAATTTCTAATCCATTTTTCTTGATGGATCCAATGCCTCTTATTTTCTCCTGGAGCTTCATTTCCTCCAAATATGACTTTTGCACCTCTAACATCCTTGAATTTTGATAGATTTTTCTTATTTCTGTCATGTGTCCGGGAATGACCACTATCCATGTATCAGGTTCATTGGCACTCACCGCTCCTTGAACCGCAATCAAGGAAATTAGGTTTTAGGTACCCATACTTGCCTGGGTCTGAGGGGTTAGTATTGTAAGATGATCCAACCATCCTATAGCCAATTGATTTGACTCGAGGGGTTGCCATCTATCAGTGCCATAATCATAATTAATTTTGGCACATTGCTTGGGGTTCTAGATTCATACAACTGTCTCTTTTGTCCGTATGCTGTGTATGTGTTTTAGCAATTGCCTTCTTTGGGTAGTTTGTGATATCCGAGTGTAGTGCCTAGGTGCATATGTGTGTCGATGATAGCTCTTATGCCTTTGGAATGGCCTTTCTTGAGTTCTAGGCCTTTGCCACTTAGCTTATATTCCATAGGTCTTTCGATAGTTCACATTATTCCAATCGGCTTGGCTTGGGTATTTTCTACCATTCCCATCATATGTGTTTCTTTTATAGAATTTATGGGGCTTTTGGTAGCTCTGCTTTCTTCTTTCAGAGTATCTCCTGTTTGGAGTTTCTTTGAGGAACTCGGTGGATTTCTTCATTTGTCCTCTCAAAGATATTCAATGGTCCGTTTTCCTTTTCCTTTATAACCAAGGCCGGTTTGCTTGTGATTGTGCTTTGGAATAAATGTGTGTGCATCGTTTGGAGTTTTGAATTTTAGAGATACTTCATTGCTTGAAGATCCCTTTTTCAAAATCACTTTTGGAACTTGACATAGCATAGAGGAATTAAATCCTAAGCCTGTCTTGTCTCCACACATTCTCTTTGACTCATAATAAGATCATCCAATGATTTGGATGCCTTAGTGAATGAGGCTATCACATTTTGAGGCCATTCTCCTCTTTTCTATAGCAACTATCTCTCTTTATTAACTTAGCATTTTCAGCCTTTAGACTTTTATTCTCATCGCCTATTTGACTTAGAGTACTCGGCTCCTCGGTCATTTGTGAGTTTGGCTCTTGAGTAAGAGCTGTTTTCCTCATTTAGTAGTGTGTGAGAGGATTTAATATGTTCAAAATCTTTCATCATTTTGCCTAATGAATCATAAAGATCAGTGGGTGATGAAGTGTGTGTGTCACAATCACTATCACTAGTATCGAGTGTGATGAGTTAGAGTGTACCTCATTTTCTTGGTCGGGTTGGTTTTGTTCTTTAGCCATTAGACGGATCAAAGGCTTCTTCTTCGAGTCACTTGAGTAGTCGGCTTCACTACTCTCCGAGTCTCTTGTGTGTTTTTGACTTGATCAGATCACAGATCTCTGCAGCCAACATTGCCTTTCTCTTTTCTGTCTTCTTTCCCAAGACTTTTCTTTCCTCTTCATTTATGTATTTGTTGACTACGAGGATATGGGCATTCAATGGCATAGATTTTCAACTTTTTGATCGATTCTTTCTATCCTTGGATTGTCGGCTCTTTGATATTCAACTTTTTGATGCTCTGCTCTCTTGGGTGTTTTTTCTTCCCTTGACTTGGAGGAGCCGAGTGTCTTCGGAGGATTCACCTTTGCTTCTTTTGTAATTCTTATTGAAGAACTTGTTAAACCTTTTAACCATCAGTGTAATTTCCTCTTGGTCAATGACTTCTTTGACCTCATCTCTCTTGTTGTCCTTAACAATTAGAGCAGCTGTTTTGGGCACAACTGTTTCTCTTGGTCTTTTCTTCTCAGCTCAAATTCGTAGGCTTTGAGATCTGAGAATAACTCATGGTTGGATGTCTTCGATAGGTCCATGGAATGTCTCATGGCCATGACTTTCATATCCCACTCAGTTGGGAGACTTCTTAGAATCTTCATACACATTTCTTTCTGTGTATATTCCTTTCCAAGTGCAGACAGTTCATTGGTAATTTCTGAGAACCGAGCATCCAGCTGATCCAAGGTTTCTCCTGCAAGCATCTTAAAGTTTTCAAATTTTTGTACAACAAACGGATAGTTTATTTTCTTTGATTTGCTCCGAGCCTTCGCAAATCAAGGTTAGCTTGTCCCAGATTTCTTTTGTCGTTTTGCATGATTTGACTTTGTTGAACATGGCTTTGTCCAAAGTTTTGTAAAGAATGTCCTTGGCCACATTGTCCAAGTTATAACTTTTCTGTCATCATTTGTCCATTCGCTCTTGGTTTTTCAACCATCGTCCGGGAGCAACATCCTCTTCTCCTTGTGCAGCAGCTCTTTCTTGCTTGATTGTGTTCACTTTTAAGATTTGGAGTGGCCCATCTTCTATCACTATCCACATCTCATCGTGTAATCTTTGATAGATGAGCTTGCATACGAATTTTCCAATCATCAAATTCTTCAATTGTGAACATAGGGATGCGTGTCAAATTTGCTTCCATGATAATAACTTTTCGAATAAATTTTTTTGAAAGATTAAGTACTAAAACAAGCTTTGAAAAATTTGGAGATCTAGTTCGATGACTGGTGCGGAAGGCTCAATGAACCAACCGCTCCGATACCACTTGTAGGTCCCGAGGGGTGTGAGTGTAAGGTTTAGAAGGGGGGATTGAATAAACCTTACCAACTTTTCGATTTAGTCCTTTTAAAATGTTGAGTTAATACTTCACATCCGAGTCCTTGATGGACACTAAGTTAGTTAAATCAGAGTTAGTCACTCAATGAAGATCAATGTTGATAGAATAACTCATTGTTTTGACTAAAGACTTAACTCGATTGTGATGTGTTTTTCGTGGAAGACTTAACACCTTTGAATTTGGTTAAGTTTGTTTTAATACTAGTTTTAGCACTTGGTTGATTATCAATTGGATAACAAATTAATCGTGAGATATAAAAGTAATATGCGAGAAATTAAAGTCTTGAAATGTAAATGACACAATAAGTTTTTATAGAGGTTCGAAGATGGGGTAATTCTTCTACTCATCTCTTCTCCAACTCCTGGAGGAATCCACTAAGTATTGATCAAGATACAAAGTGGTTAACCCGGATACAAGTCTTGATCACACACGGTGACTTGATCCTTTGGGACTCGATCCCGGAGATGCCTTGGTCACACGGTGGCTTCTCGTCACGACTCGGCTTCTTCTTCACATTTGCGCTTTGCTACTACATGCCCACTTGCTCAAGCTTCTTGGATTTGATCACGAAGCCCTCCAAAACTCGAGACGGTTCGACTTGAACCTTCCTACAATCCTCCGTGGAATGTAGACCCTTTAATTCTTCAAATATTTTCCTCTTCAATCGATGATAGAAGTTGTCTTTCCTTCACAAGTGAGTGTTGGATTCATTTCCTTCGTAATGTAAAAGCTTGAGGATTGATCTTGAATGACTTGAGAATATTTTTGGTTCTGATTCGAATGTTAGCTTGAATGTTCGTGGTTCTGTAACCTTCTCTCGAGTGATTCTCGGCCTTTTATAGTGATCTTTCAAAAATTTGCCCGTTGAAGAGATAGCTTATTTTCAAAAGACACTTGTGGGTGGTCGTTGGCTTGTCTTGTTGCGATCCTTGGAATTGCCACTTCCTCGTATGAATGATTCTTGACTTTTCGAGTTCGACACAGTTGATGCTTCCGTTGGTTTATTCCTTTTGCACGCTTCCGGGATCGAGTACTTCAAGAAAGGCAAAGATGGAGGTATTACTTGTTTAAGTAATTCTCTTGACTTACAGGCAACGGATCTCTTTCGATTATCTCGACTTGATCGCATTTTTTTAACTTCCCAGTTGACTTGAGTCGACTTCCAATCATTGGATGACTCTTCCGTCACTTCAACTAGAGACTTTTGTCTTGAGTTGTCTTGATTGATACTTCACTCAGTTGTATCTCAGCTGCACCTTCAATCGAGTTCCTATCTTCTCTTCTTTGTCACACTCAGCTGCCTCGCAGCGGAGTCCTCCTTCTAGTCTCCAGTTGTCTTCTTGCATGTTCAGGCATGGCTGACTTGACTCAGCTCGTCCAGTCCTATCTATTACAATGCACTTTACATCAAAAATGGGGTGCCAACTTTCTATTCTAAGTTTTACATGGCATTTATCAAAATCAAAAAATTAATTTCCCAACAGGCTTTTTGTTCAACATGTGTTCATAGTGTTCTATTAATTCATCCCATTTAAGAATTACTTATACGCCTGGAGTAGGAAACGAACGCCGTGTCTTGAACAATTCTTTGAAGGAGTTGGATAACTTGAGATCATCTTCCCGAGGGTTGAAGTTGAGCAGTGAGCGGTTTGTTTGTCAAACGATCCGGGGCGTGAATTTTCCGATTGGTGGTGTTGCGAACCATATCACCCGGTCTTTTTTTGGCCAAAAAGGTATGAATTTTAAGGGATTTATTAATTTTACGGAAGCATGTTGGGCCTGATATGGTCGTAATGGACTATTTCCATTTTCACCTGTAAACCTTAGTTTGGAACAGATAACATAGATCGTGAAATCTTTTAAAAGTATGTCCTGTTAAGTTTATCGGCTGGAAACCTGACATGATCCATTTAAAAACTCCGAATGGAGACTGGATCTAAGTAGGTGTAACAATGCCACGAATGAAACAAGTGACAGAAATTGAAAGTGTTCATATTCTGTGATATCTAGAACGAATTTAATCAGGTTTCCTTATTTGTTATAAATGGTATAATGGGTACTTCAATGAATAATTGATTCCTTTTAATATAGAAGACCAGAATTGAAACAAATACCTCAAAAAGGGTCATTCTTGAACTTACCCCCATATAAAAATCAGTGGGGTTTTTTTTAGCCTTTTAGTCCAATTAAAATTTGTTTTTAGTCATCTTTTTCAAACACATCTTTTTTAGCCATTTTGGGGTGTGAAATTCCAAACTTGCCCTTTAGTAGTTCAAAAGCCCTTTTCAAGTCTAACATTACCAACCACACCAAAAACTCGAAAAAGCCACAGTGACCGACCCCCAAATCTTTCAAAACCGGCGACATTGATGGCGAAGAAGAAGATAGAGACCGCATCGACCTCTAACCCATTTTCTACCTTTGTATAATTTCATGGATTTTTGTTGATTTCGATTATTTATACTTGTTTTGGGTTAGGATTTGTTGTAGGTTTTGTAGAAATTCTAGGGTTTAGATGGGATAGTTAGTTTTTGTGAAGTTTCAGATGTTGTTAAGGGCGTAAAGGGGCTGGGCGAAGAAGATGATGGGCAACTCGATTTCGAGTTACATGTAACTCGAAATCGACACATCTTTAAAGATTAAAAATCGAGTGTTTGATGGGCGAAGAAGATGATGGGTAATTCGATTTCGAGTTACATGTAACTCGAGTTACCCATCATCTTTAAAGATTAAAAACCGAGTGTCAGAAAAAAAGGTGACTCGAGTACTGTAGCGTCGAGTTATTGTAACTCGACATCAGAAGAAGCATTATAACTCGAGTTAGTGTAACTCGACACTGTAGCAGTTATTTTGTTTTTCTCCAAAAAACTTTGAATTCAAATAATTTTTTCGTTTTAAATTCGTTTTGCATGTATAATATATCAAATTAATCATCTTTTCGATATCTATAATTCAACACCCATATTGCATATTTAAAAACGAAAAATACAGATTCGATTTTTAAAAATAAAACTTGAAAGAAAAAGTAAGAGGATACATAGAGATAAGTGACAAGAGAGGTATATAACCATTAATATGCTTAAAGGGTATGAATGTTATTTCACACCCCAAAATGACTAAAAAAAATGTGTTTGAAAAAGTTGGCTATTTTTAATCTTTCCAATTTGAAATGGCTATTTTGTAGCACTGTAAATATTTGCAGGTCTATTTCTCTTGCAGAGTCTGGTTTTGCGCACGATAGCAAACAGAATGGCGCTCAATTCCAAATTTATGCAGCTTTACGGTACTATGGCTTTGAGCAATCTTTATCACGTTTCAGTTTCATATGTTTACATTAGTTGCTCAATTTGAACTGAAAATGGTTTGCAATAGGTTACGATGTTTTGCTGGGCTCGATTGCTGCTTTTTATGTGTTTATGGCACCTTATACAAAGGTTGAAGAAAGCTTCAATGTTCAGGTATGAGTTAATTTGCTGAATATTGGTTTATTTTTCGGATTTTTTTTCCTTCAGGATTTTGGGTCGTCCAGAATGTTTTATTTTATTTAGATTTTTGTGACATTTTTTTCGGGTTTCTCAAAACTGTCTTCCTGGGAATATTATTAGATTTTTTTTTTCGGATTTCCAGGATTTTGGGTTTTGCAACGCTGTTTTCTTGGAGATATTTGATTTTAATTTTTTCTGATTTCTGGGTCTTGATGAAAACTCAAAAAAGCCCAATAATCTTAACATGTGACCTAATGTATAGGCAATGCACGACATTTTGTATTGGCGGCATCATGTAGAGAAGGTAAAAATGAGATCTTTTGCTCAGTTTAGTAGCTTTTACATTTTTAGTTGAGTTTATTTTTTGCCTGTCTATTTATTTTACCCTATTTGTATTTTAATTTGTGGGCTCAGTATGATCACTTGGAATTTCCTGGAGTAGTTCCTCGGACATTTATTGGTGAGATTTCTTACACTATTTTCTCCAATGCTAAATATGCTCTATTCCTCTTGGGTATAGAGTAAACATATTCCTTTTCAGTTGTTTGCAAAGTAAATTCAATCCATTGAGATACTCATAGCCATTTACTTTAGAGGCTTAAAAACTTTGCTTATTACCAGGCATATGGCACCTTTATAGCATTTATAGTGTCTGTGTCATAGTGCAGTAGAGAACACTAGCGGGGAGTCATTTGAATTACTATACATGAGTTCACTATGATTGCCTGATTTAATATGAAAAAACTATGTCTGTTGCGTATTTAAATGAATTGCAGTAATCAAAATTGTTTAGACGAGCCACAATTTGCGGCACTTGCTATGACTTATGTTTTTGCTCATAAAAGTCTCTGATGTCCTTTTGGCAAAGACTGTTGATTGTGCAAATGTTGATGATGCATAGATCATTGCTAACTTTAGGTGGTAGTTTACACACTGTACAGACAATCTGATATTTGAATAAAATAGATACATACATGTACCAATTGTATGTTAGTTGGCATGTGGAGGTTGATTTACAGATGAGATTTTCAATGAATCAAGCAGTTCTAATTTTTATTTTAGAGTACTCTCATTAAGGCGTTTGCATGCCTGGTGTATTGAAACAAGGGTTTTATGTGGAGCATTAACTGGTAATGAAGGTCTTTTGGTCTTCCATTGTGCTGCTAGAAACACAGCTGGAAATATCACTTGCTCTGTTACAGGATAGTTAAGCAATACCAGAACAAACTGCTAACAATCATGTAAGGTTGTTAGACTAGCACATATAATTTATGGTATTGAAGTTTGAGTTGGATACGGCTTTTATGCTGGTTTAAGCTGACATTTAGAGATAGCCATGAAGAAATAGTTTTAGATGTAGTGGTGTGGTTTCTTCATATTTCATGCTCTTTTAATTTAAAACATTTGTATTAGATTGCACATAGGACGACAGATTGTTCTGGATTAAGGGATCAAAGGACATTTTAAGCTTAAAATGAAAGATCAAAATCGCTGTTTTCTGCATGATGAGCAACAAAAATGGATGACTGCTGTGGAAAATGGTTTAATCAAGACCGTAAAACTATGATGAATCTGTAATGAGTATTTGTCTTATATATAGCGTCCCTTCAAAGAAGCGTCAGTATCCTACCCCAATCTTTGTTATCTGCTCCAAATTCCTTCATCCTTTTACTCGTCTTCAAACGTACGGGTATATATGACTTTTCTCTTATCACAAGTGATATAGCTTATGGCATATCTGCAGTTCTAGCTTTTGCTCTAGTTGACTATAATTTAATGTCTCCCAGGATTTGAGGCCTCTTTTGATCGGAGTTTTAGTTCTGCGTTCACAGTGGGCTTTTACTCGAATTTTTAGTCTTTTTACCTCTTGAAATGGATCACAGCCAAGATTTTAATTGTTGCCTTGCCGTGTAGAAGTTCCTGGTTACGAACGAAGCCTAACCTTCAACCAATAATATAGGAAGATTGGGGTACTTGATGTGGTTTTGGTTCTTCTCACGTAAAACCTCTTATGCAGGGGCCCTGATTGTTTCAACTTTAGCTTCTCCATTTGTATTATCAGCAAGTTTACTACAATTGCCAAAGATATACAGTCTTTATGCAGGTAATACTTTTCACGTGGCATCTGCATGTTTTTCTTCTATTAGTATTAAGATTCTTTGCGAATATATGTTACCTAGTTTTGTACATTCATATTTTGTTTAATCTTTGAGATCCTTGTGGATTTACAGTTGGTGTGCTCCAGAAGTACTTCATTTGCAAAGGTTATCTAAGAAAAAATGTGTTATGTCACAGTTTCACTGTGAACTGTTCTTGTATGCCTGATTCGCTTACTTTGTGCAATGGGCCATTTGCTGAAGAATATACTGTATGCAATCATAACCTTCTGGAAGAATGTAAACATGCTAATACTGGGCTCATAAAATGTAACTTGGTGCAGAATCTTCCTTGTTTGTGCCGTTAATGGAGACACAGTGTTAGTTTATATAATTACACAGAAGGAATTGGATCATTGGATTTATTCTTCTGTAGTGAGAAAACATGTAGCTGTGGTTTCTGATCTGTTGAGAGTCAATGAGAGTAAATAGCATCATTGAATGGTTAAAGATTTCAGGATGGCCAGCCAGCACAAATTACGGGCTGATTGGATCATGGTGTCATTCAATTGATTCAGGGGAACTGCAAGTTATTTAAGGATTATACCGGTTGTCCATAGTTTAAATTGTCAGTTCAGGACAACTATAAGAACTGATAAATGGGTTTGGGTAGAACTCATCCCCAAAAGCTAGCTCAAGGGGAGAGAGTGCCCAACCCACATTTATACACAGTAACAACCTAGCAAATTGGCGATGTGGGACAAACAAAACTCTAACCTCTAACAAGAACATTTGACGCTTCCCAGTTCCAAAACTGGAAGGAACACTCCCCCACCCCTGGGCACGCAGAAAAGAAAAGAAAACCAATCTTAAATGAGAGACACATTAAAATTTTATACTAAGTCCCCCAAATTATATGGAGTTCAAACATCTAGGATGGGAAAGAAATACAATTCAGTAGATTTATCAATTAATTGGGATCACTTTCAAGAGAGTGTCTGGCCCGACACTGCACAAATTTGATTCAGGTTTTTATTATCGTCTATTATGTATCACGAACAAAAAATGTGGATATCTTTGAACAGTAAATGTTTCTTCTATCCCCAAAAATTGTGTGAATGCTATATGTTCCTCTCGTTAATTGCGATTTTACTGGTAACACCGACAAACTCATTTAGTACTTTGGTCCTGCATAGAGGGAAAAAAAAGCTCCACGTCAGTTATGTGCCTCACTTTGTAAAGTTGTTGTGTCCACAATTGAACCCTTCATGGCTTCCAGAAATTTTTATGTGCTTTCTGTTTCTTTGGATCTCTCAGTGACTTAAATGAGTGTTTATTGGTGTTAGATTGATTTCCAACTTTCTGATCTTTCTATATCTGCTGAGTTCACTGTCAGCTTTTGGTTCTATATTGTAAATGCCAATTCACAATATGATTTTTCTCTTGTCCAGTTCGATTGGTCTTAGGTTGCATCATTTTGTCTACATTGCGGTTCTTCCGCATTCAGGTATAACTTGAAATGTACTTTTCATCACCTTTTTTCTCCTACTTATTCCTTCGTGCACAGGTCTTAGTGAGTCATGCTTCAATGACATATTATATGATTGTCTACTGTGATTCAGTTGTTACCATGTTACCTAATAATGCAAAATATTACTTCCTACCCTTGAAGTTAGTTATGATGGAAAGAAACGCTTTTTAATTGATCAAATCACGGTGTTTTCTGTTGTATGCTTCTTGTTGTTGTTTATTTTATTTTATTTTATTTTTCTTTCCAGGTAGCTGTACGCTTTATTCTATTATTTTGAAAACGTATGCAAGAGAGATTTTACTATGCCTAGATTAGATGCCCTCTCTTCCAGAAGTTCCTGATCGTCAGAATTATGTTCGTGCTGTCCTTGTTTGGTATCACTTTATGGTTGCTGATGTGAAGTTACTCTAAATTTGAGCAGATCAAGAAGAATTTCGGATCTCAAGTTGAAGCATTTTTCGTAATATTGACTGCGCTTCAGTTTCACATGCTGTTCTACAGCACACGCCCCCTTCCTAATATATTGGCATTTGGCCTAGGTAATGTTACCTGCACTAGGTCATTTTGGAGAAAGCCATTGGGCTTGTAGAAAAATTTGTTCTATTGCTTGCTGTTACAGAGTTTACTTCCCTACGTGCTGTGGCCTGTGTGTAAAGAACTAAACATGAAATCTAAAAGAGATTGCAGGGGCATAGGAATGAACATCAGTGACACATCACCACATTATTTTTGTTTCATTCTATGCAATTATGTTTCTGTTTGAGTGGAAACTTTAGATAAACAACTGAGTCGGTGGAGGATTTAAATTGGGAAATAGCACTTTCCATCTTAGGCCTTTTATCTTCTTTCATATTTGTCAGAAATACGCCTATATGAAATTAGTATGCCTCTTGAAAAGCTCCATTCCATTTTCTTATTCCGAACTGTAATTACATTTTCTTTTTGTGTATATAATGGAAAAAAAACTAGAAAAAAAAAGAAATAAGAAAATAGTGAACTGCACTTTCTCGTGCGTTAAACTTTGCATCCTAAATCGAATTTGCAAAAAGAACTATTGATTATTTCCTAAATAATTATATTTCTAGTGTATTCCTGTTCTTTCTCGTCCCAAAATCAAATTATTTACGAAACTATTAATAATTGTTATTAATCAGAATACTTCATAGACTAGATATCCTTGTCTAAGTTGATTTTGTTTCCTATTGGGATTTAGTTCGACGTCTTTGATTACGAAACCTACATATCATGGCTAAACTCTCATTGGAGGAACACTTGATTGATGAACCTAACTGAAAAAGTGATATTTTCTCTAGTTAGTAGATAGGATTTTTCATTTCTTTTGATTTTTTTTTCATTTCTTTTATTCTTGTTGTCGTCTTTCACATTGTCAATTCGGAAAAACATTTAGGACTGGGAACAATAGCTCAACTGTAAAAGGAGTTGCTTTTTATATGGCAATTGAAATGGATTAGAAAACTCTTGATACATGATTAGTATAGAGTATAGACTCAATTAGCCCCCAATAACAATGGTCCATCGGCGACTTTATGTTACAAATCCGTATACTATTCCATCATTTTGAAAATGTCCTTGGTTCACTGTAATTACATGGATTTCTTATTTTTTTGAATCAGGACATCATTTTATATAAATACTACTGCAGATGTCACTTGTATCTCCTATGTCTTTGCCCCTTCTTCGTTTTTCTTTTTTCCATTGCAATTTGGATATTTACAGTTATATAGTTTTCTTTCAAAATAGGTTTTCGACACTGATGACTCAACATACTATCATTGCAGACATTTCATTTTATCTCTCTCATGTTATCTTGAATTGTTGTTTGTAGTTAACTTGGCATATGGGTATTGGTTTAAGGGAAGTTTTTATGCAGCATTAAATTCTTTGGTACGTTTTCCTACTGTTAATTAAAATCTGTGGTATTTTAGCCCTACTGTTAAGAGATTATTTCATTTATTGGATCTGTAACTCTGCATTATTGGTATATATCAAAGTATGTTCTAATTTCCCTTTTTTATCTTTGATTTACTTGTCCCTGCAAATTGTCCATCTGCTTAATTAACCAATGAATGCTTCACATTGCCCCATTTGCGTCAATGAATTTCATGTTATTAAGCTTGCTTGTTATTATCTGCTATCAAGCCTATGCTGCAGTTATCCAAGCTCCAACACCTCGACCAATTATCTTTGATCTGTTTGGATTTATAGGCAACCTTATCTGTATACACTTACACTCATTTAGTACATGAGAATTCTTATTTTGGGTAGGTCGGCCGATCTTAGACCTCAAATTTCAATGAAGCTTAAGATAAGAGCAACTTTCATTCGAGTTTCTTCACCATACAATTGATTCCTTGTTTGCTTTATGGCATAGGTGAATATTAACTTTCCTGTTTTATCTTCCTCTTCCTTGCCTTCCTTAAATGTTGAATATGAACAAGAGAAAAGCAAAAGAGAAACAAAGATCCTTGGAGAAATATGATTCATTGTGTGCAACATTCTCGCATCTTTATTATTTTATAATGACTGAAGGTCTGTGTTTTAACGGTCAGATTTGCGCTACCATTGTCTTCAGATGTGACATCCTGTTACTTGTTTCACCTCTGGGCCTGGAGCTACTGCTGGTACGTGGTTATAATAATTGTTTGTTGGAGATTTGCCAATCCATGATGCTTTTATTCTCTCTCTCTCTCTCTCTCTCTCTCTCTCTCTCTCTCAATTATGAGGTGCTATAGATTTCAGTGTACGGAAATTCTTTTTTTTTTTTTTTTTATTATCTGTTTGGTTCGCAAAATCCTGCCATCAATTAGTAAAGATATTGGTATGTATTATGATGTATCTAATACCTTAATAAGTTACCATTTACATTACGCTAGAGGGTATTTTTTTTCTTTCTGTAGCAACACTAAATACTAGGACAACTTATACAAAATAGGTTTTCCCCGGAGTTTTATTAGCTATTTATAATTTTAGGTCCATTTTGGAGGTTTTGGATAACATATATATTGGTGCATAGACGGTATTCTGTTTTCGGATGATATTTTATTCATGAGAAAGTTTGTTCGATGGCTGTCTGTTTATCTGCTGTTTGGATGCTATGCTAACCTGATGGTCTATTCATTTCTCTTAACTCTGTCTTATATTAATCAACTGCAGTCTAGATCAATTTCATTACGGAAAGCTCTATTATCTTGCGGGATAACTGTTTTGTTTTGCATAGGTTTGTGTCCTAACCATGCTATTTCAATGTCTTTTATGCATTTAGATACCGTTATGTCAATGATATCAATTATTATAACCATGCATTTCAGGTCTTACAACGCTGGTCGATTCAGTCGTATGGAGAAAATTGTTGTGGCCTGAACTGGAGGTTTTTTGGTTCAACTCGGTGTTGAATCGGAGTTCGGAATGGGGTGTATCCTTTCATTCTTTTACATGTTCCAACACGAATTGATCTCATATATGTTTCTGGAATTGATAGATTCTCCACACAGTCAATCTTTCTCTGCACGTCTAAAATGTGTTTTCATATGTTTTAGAACAACTTATGACTTATGCATGGTTGCGAGCTTGGTTTTGCATATGTCTTGTCTAAGTTAATCATCATGGGGATGTTGATGCCAACTTAATTTATATCTGAGGATATCAGTTGACTGCTTGAACTTGTGATTGAAAAATGTAATTTGACGCGGTGAATTCCCCCATACCTTGTTCATTGTGAAAAAGGCTGAACTTAGAGAAACGGGAAGCTTGTTGATGCCAACACGAGTTTATTAAGCCATGCTTCAACTTCCCTCAGATTTGGACAACTGTGACAGGTCTTGGATTCAGTTTGACACCCTATTGATTCCTCATTAGTTTGGCACATAATCTTGCCTAAATAAAAGAAATGATACCCATTGCTCATGATGACTTATAGATGTTAATTTGGAACATACATTACACTAGGTCTTGTATGCTGAAAATATTTTGGGAGGGATACATCATACTTGCGTATGGATGCGAGGGAAATTTATGATTGACAAATTGTTTCTACATCCTTCTTGCTTCCAAAGTTTGTGACGTGTAGTCATGTCAAAGTGAATAATCAACTATGAGTTATCATTTAAAGCAGGACCCCATCAGATTATCACACTCACAAGGAAAACATTGAATTATCAGCATTGCTGATTTTAGGCCTCCTAGACAGGCGCCTAGGGTGTTATCTATCCCTGAGAGAGGGGACACACCAGCTCTAGGACCAAAGTCAATGCATGCTACGTGCTGGCGGAGGTCATAAAGATCCAATATCTACGGCTGTACCAATAGGAGCAGGATGTGGTAATGTGTCAATTTGACCACTATTCATTGATAAAACATTCTATAAATCAAAAGCAAGCATCCTTTTTCTTTGTTTGACTTCAAAAGGCTGAATAATAAAATCATTCGTTTTCAGCTATCTGCTTTTATATTATTTCATTTTGTTGTATCTTCAGAATTTTCTATGTTCATCTTTAATATCTTTCCTTCAGACACATGCTTTTCACTGGTACTTCACATCAGCACTTCCTCGTTCACTGCTAGCAGCATATCCGCTGTTTGTGGTGAGTGTAAGATTGATTGTAATGATATTAATTTCTGCCCGAAGACTTCCAAGAGTGGTGTCTGTTTGAAGTTATATATGTCAAACAATGCACCTGAAACGTCAACTAATGCACCTGAAACGTACCCTTTTTAGTTGAAGAAAACATATCATATCTGTTTAGATTTTTCGCGTATATAAAAATTAATTATGCTTTCATATGGGTTGCAAGTAACCCTCTTGTTCCATTCCATCTCTTAACTTTTGTTCAGTAAGGAACTTGTACTACATAACATGATTATGCAATTTCATCTTGTTTTCTTGAACATTTTGGCGTCTTTAATTGCTTTTAGGAGTAACTTGATTCTGTTGCTCAAGAAACCTATGCGAAAAATGCAAAAGCTGTAATAGAAGTTATAATTCTAATTGGTGTTTTGCGTTCTTGGAAAACCTAAATTGCTGTAAATATTTTCATCTGAGTTTGATGTGGTATACTTTTGCTGCAGCTGGGTGTTTTACTTGACAGAAGGGTTCTGTTCTACATTATTCCTGTTTTATCATTTGTTTTGCTTTATTCCAAACTTCCGCACAAGGTATGATTTCAGAGTTTGCTGCTGGGCAGCATTTCACTTCATATCAACTTCTATTACAATTTTAGCGACCCTGGTTTTCTTGCTGCAGGAACTCCGTTTCATTATCAATTCTCTTCCTATGTTCAACTTATCTGCTGCTGTTGCTGCGAGCAGAATGTATGTAAACTCTTCTAATCAATGTTTGATTACTTTCTAAAGAATATCAGAAAGTGTCTTTATATTGTTCATAATATCTTTATTTGTTCTTTCTGATGCTGTTATCTATCTTAGAGGATGATAGTTATTAGCTTTGGTATGTGAACTAAGCAAGGGGATGGGTGGATTCCAACAATATAAGCAATGTACCTGATTCAGAAAATAAATGGAACACTAGTTCTTGACTGATCGGTCCTGTATTTACATTTTTTTGTGGGAGAGATAATTAGAGATTAGTTACTTGCCTCAAGATTATACTGACTCATGGTGTTTGCTGGATAATAATAATATATATATACACACTCTTTATTAAGTGAAGTTCAGATAATCTATAGGGTGTTCGTAGAAAGTGGATTGTTGTCAAAATTATTGTCCATAATAGGAAGTGATGGAACTTTTCAAGGACATTTTTCTGTGCAAATCCTTGGATAAGTTATGCTTCATTGCAGTTTATAATTCCAGCAATCTACCAGTTGAAATGACAGGTGCCAAGTACCAGATAAAGTAGAAGTACAACACTTAAATAATACCTGACAACCTATTGCATGTAAATCAGATTGGGCTAAAAGTTATAATTAGTAATTCAAGTTCGATTCACTAAAACAATCACGCTATAATGATCTACATACTGTGTAATTCACTAAAAATACTTTTAATTTCTAATGAATCTACTGGTTTCTGTAGTTGAACATGTTGTCATTCAGTATGGGTCATGCACTTAGTTTAGTTGAAGGAAATTAAGCTGATTTGCCTTTTCGTCAATGCAAACCATGTAATATTTATGATTGATATTTTCTATATTTCAATCCAAAGGTTTTCCTTATTCATGCTCATCATACTAGGCATAGGCTCATTAGCTATGAAGCTTTTGGCCTTGTATGTTTGTGTTTCAACACCATTTTTCCACTTTCCAACTATTCTGGAAAATGGGTTTATGTTTGTTTCAAAAGTTTTCAATAGAAATGAAGCCATTTTCAGTTTTCACTTTTCTATGAAAATATTCTTTTGAAAACACAACCAAACAATTTTTCATTCCAATTACGCAAACCTAGGTAAAAATACACTACAATCACGCAAAACCTATGTCAAAAATACATTTGAAAAACTATAACCAAACATATTCTCATTTTCAAACAGAAATTCAGACAACAAACCAAACATATTCCCAATTCTCACATGAAAATCAATAAAGTTTGAAAATTCATTTTCCAACACTAGAAACTGGAAATTGGACTTGGAAATACATCCATACAAGCCCTTTATGTCCTGTCACTACCACTGTCTATAAGAACCTCACTGGTCTTCTGCCTTCTTTTTAAAGCTCTAGTATAAGAACCTCATTGGTCTTCTGTCGTCTTATCAATGGTTATTAATCACGATTGCTTTGTGGCTTTCTTATAACCATATAATTAGCCATTTATATTTGGTTATTCCCTTTTTTTTCCATTATTAATCTTGCTATTTCTTATATATTTGTGTATATATATTTACTTCACCGTACATAAAGTGTTTTAAATTTCCTTGATCTTATCATTTAATCCTGTCTTTTCCTTTCAATTATAGCATTATTATTTTTGTATCATTTGGATTTGGTCAAGTGGTAAATGCCACTAGAATTCTTGTACCCAGAGCTTCGAAAGCTCCTTGGGCACAGCTTTGATTGGTCATTGACTCATTGTCCTAATCGAACAAGAGCTACTTGTTTTCATTATCAATGAAATACTTTAGTGGACTGTAGTTTCCAGTTTTTGAGAAGATTAACCCTGTCAATGGTAAATGGTTTTGGCTCTTATTTTTTTTGTTTAGAAATCTCAAAAGTGGTCTTCTACTTCTCTGATTCTTTTTCTCTTGAACATCAGGTATATTTTTTTGCTTTGTTCTGTGTCAACTAATTTTAGTTGGTTTCATTGTCTTGTTTTCTCCAGCTACAACAATAGGAAGAAGAGTTTCTGGAAATATCTTTATTTTGCCATGCTGGGGTTGTTCCTGATCAGGTTAAATGATGTTACTTTTCTCTCTGTTGTTTATGGACTTCATTTATATCTGCTGACTTCACATTATTTAGTCTAGGATGTACGATCTTGACATTTACGGCATCATACGAGAACTATCCTAGTGGACATGCCCTAAAAGCTTTGCATAAGATGGGTGAGCTCTCTATCCCCCTTCCCTTGCACAGACCACCCAAGCACACAGAAACTGACTATATTTCTTTTAAGCCCTTAAATCTTTTGAGTACTTCGGTTGCTTTCTGCTTCCGTTGCCATTCACTGAGCATACATTGATGCTTTCTTTAGTTTCCTGTTTGCTTTTGGTAGGTAGATACAGTCAGTGGGGAGAATTTTAGAATCGTGATATATCATAATTTGAAACGAGGTTGAAATATTAGCCTGGATTATGAATATTCAAAATGGCGTCCGAGAAAAATTGAGATCTCCACTGAATGTAGTGGAACTTCTTGCTTTGCTTCGGCATCAAATAAAAAACATTGTTTTTTTAATTCAGTGTTTAGATAAACTTCTTTGGTATAGGTTCTATTGTTTATTTTATGTTCTGCTATCCCCTCATCATTAAGTGTTAAAACTGAGTCTGGCTTCACTAACCTTCCCTCTATCTGGACTGTTGGATCACCTGCTGCAGTATTTAATCCTATCAAGTGCAATTCTGCAATTGGTTTCCTCTGGGTATTAGAAATATATAGTTTTTTCGCTCGGATTTATTCCCTCCCAGTGTTTTGTTTATCACAATGGTTGAGACCGGCCTTATTAACCCAGGAACCTTCCACACTATTATTGGAGATTACCTACAGCCTAATGCTGTGACACATACTTATCTTCCCACCTGTCATTTTTACCTGAATAATTTATCATGGATGATTAATGTACTGATAGGCGGAACCAAACAAGATAGAAATAAAATCCAAAGAGAGTTTCTTTAAAGCTCATTATACCTTGACAGGCGAAAGAGTTTGGTGTGACTCTCAACTTCTCTCATGTGATGTGATTCTCATGTTTTGGCTACACAAATACTAAAGGTGGGGTAACAAATACAATTAGGTGATGATGAAAGGCTGGAAGCCATTCTAGTTGATGTTCATACTCAAGTAATTAGTGTGGTCTCATTCAGTTTGCTTATGCCCCAAAGGGCGAAGAGCCTTGTTATTTGCTCGTAAAATATAAACTTGAAACTGCATATGCACATGCAACTCAAACTACATGCTGTGAGAAGGGGCTATATTTTTAAGCATCAGCCAGACAATTGCATAGCCATAAAGGATTCTTATGGACACAAGAAACTGGTTTCATCACACAAGCCCATAATCAGTTCAGAAGTATTAAAATGTGATATATTGGTGGCCAGTTAGGATGTCAAATAATTTTTCATTTCTTTTCTCTTTACTTCTACAGTACAGATTGTGATATATTGTTGGTCCCCTTCCTTTTCTTTCTCTCTCATGCAAACATATATTAAAGTTGTGGAATGATTTGTTTTTCCGTTCTCTACAACATTAGCTTTGAAAATGAATTGCAAGTGCTCATTCGAAAACAGCAAATATATCTGAGGACCTGATATTTTTTTTACAGGGCATTTAAAGAACAATTCAAAAGAAGTGTGGGTTCACGTTGACACCTTCTCAGCAATGAATGGAATCTCGCGTTTCTGTGAAAATGATGAGCCATGGCGGTATGCTTGAAAACATTTTCCTTTATGTTTGTTTCTGTTTTGGATATATCTTTATAGCTTAGTGTGACTGTTGAAATTTAAAAATGGGGTCTAATTAAGAATTATAATGATTTAGATAGGTTTTTAATGTTTGGTAGAGTTTCGGATCATAGATAGTAGTTTGAGTGATACTTGTTAATTGCTCTCGAAATATGTCAAACTTTTTTCTTCCCAAAAGCAGATAATATCCAGGAACTTTCACCTTTCTAGTTGTTTTATTTTTCAAAAGCATGTGTATTTCCAGCAGCTTCACCCTTTTGATCTAAAATCAAGATGCTGAACATAATTGAGATTTTCCTATAGTTCACTGGTGGCGTGGAATTCAATTCAGTGATTTCAGTCTTGGTCTGTGTTCCTGCATCACTTTTCCATGTAGGTCTTGGTATTTATATATATATATATATATATATGTAAGGAATAGAAGAAGTTACAGTTCTCGTGCATTGTATTCACTTCTTTTCCCAATCTTAATGTTGGGTGGTTGCTTGCACTGGATGGTTTTAGTGACTCAGTAGTACTTGTCCTGCGTCGTTAGGTTTTTGAGGATAGGTGATAGGAGAAACCATGTTGCAGCCTGTAGAGTTTTATCATTTCTCACTTCTTTTCTCTCAAATAGGTCTTAATGGTGTAAGAACATTTTGAAACAGAAGTTTGGAAGATAAATAATTATTAGATTCTCTCTCTCTCTCTTACAAACACATGGATACACATTCATCTTTTTTTCAGTTGACTGATTTTGTAATGTATATGGATCTGCTTGCTCTGCGTTCCAGTTTCATATTAACCCTCTCCAAGAAGTTCCCTTTGTGAGACATGATTCCTGCTGTCCACACTCTTTTTATATCTGTAGATAAAACTGTTTCAGAAGGATAAGTATGAAAACATAAAACTGAGTGTCTAATAAAGAAATTATTCCTTTACCACTACTTGGTCCAAGCTCCTCATTTGACTATCCGACTATTCCTTGGTTCAGGTACTCAAAAGAAGAAGGGATTCCTCTGCAAGAATTTCAGAGTAGAAATTTTACATACCTTTTGAGGTGAGTTTCCTGAAATTGTATATACTTGTCAATATGGTTTAGAAGCATGTTGATTAAGGGGTGTTGCTTTTGGGGACCATTTATTGGCCTCAGCATCTCAAAGATGTTTTAAAGCTGGTCAGGATCGTGGCTGGTTGTGGCTATTATTCACAAATTGGTTCTAGCAAATTTTGTTTAAATACAACAAATTCAAATGGTACTTTATCACGCAGTGAATGTGGATGGAACTTGGACTGGTTGAGAGTTCATTACCCAGTTAACCTGTTTTACATAAACTTTAGGTTTTAATTTTGACGCAATGCTCTTATCTCAAGTAGTTATCCTTGTTAAGAACGTTTTTCATAGTGGTTGAGTTCTATAGTTTTCCGTATTTGAGGTGGGAAGAGAGAGTGGATTGAAATTACAATTTAGATTTTAGGGATAAATGATTTAGATTTAAGGGATAATAGAGGGAACTCCTCCGAGGTTGGGCGAATTACAGATTAGACCCTATGGGTTTCTGAATTTATACCACCTCTCTAGACATTAGAGATCTCTAATGGAATGGATGAAATGTCTTTTTTTTTTCTTCAGTTAAGAATTACACAAACCTCCTTCGAAGTTTGTTCGAAAATATGGGGACCTCTCTTGTATTAACCTTCAAATAAACCTGCCATATACAAACCTGAATATCCAAATCCAATTTCGGCACTGATGTACGATACAATTTAGATTATGACCAGATATGGAGATGCAATTTTGAGACAACTGAGATTTTTCAAAACTGAACATGGATTCTTTTCAACTTTCTTAGATTATCCGTCACAGACGCATGATATATGGATCTCTATATTTCCTTCTGGCATTGATTATTCATTTCTCTGTCACAAAATAATGTCAGAACCACCTTTTTCCGGGCTTGTTTGTACTGCAGTGAGCATGCTCTAATTAATGGGTATAAGTGTCTATTTAGCATAAAGGGATTTTCTGGAGCTCGTGTTCATGCTGGATTTCCTCCGATATCACTGGTAAGTGAAGAAGCTCTATCTCATCTTTTTGTCTGAATATTACCAGCATGGCAGACTTATTACTTCTATATATTCTACAGGTCAAAAAACCCAAGGTATATGTACATGGAAATGCGGAAAATGGGGAAATAATCCATAGAAGCTGGCCGGGATGTTAACTTACTGATTGATGAGGTAAAATCTCAAACAAAAATCTAGTTGCCTTAAGTAACATACAGAACAGAGAAAAGACTGTTGCTTATGGAAACCTGTATGGAACGGAGAAATGGTTGTTGCTGTAAGAAACAAATAAGGGTATCTTTGTAATAGGCCAAATCAGCCACAAACCTTGTCTATGTCGTTACAATCTCATTACATTCTAACTATTTGGATCCTATTGTTGTTACACATTTACAAATACCTCTATCTTAGATCATATATATCATTACTCACTGAAAATACTTTATTGAACTCATGGAGCTTATTTTTATCCAAATTCAATATCCTACTTTTAAAACAAGACACTTTTACTAATTTCAAAAATCCTCATAAGCAGCTCTAAGTGCTAATTTCGTTAAACGTTTTCTATATATTCTAAAGGGTGAATTATGAAAAATGCTATTGACTTTCAGTTTAACTAGAAAAAGAATACCTTACTAATTTTCAAAATTAGCAATACTTCTTTGATATTTGTTTATACTAGTAGTCTACCCGTGCGATGCACGGATTGTATATTATATAAAAAATAATTTTAATTTTTCAGAGATTCAAATAGTTATATGTATATAATATTCAGTATTCGGTATATAATACGGTATACAAAATCAAATTACTGGTACATTACTGAATACAGAGAAATCAAAAAATTTAAAAATACTTTGGTCCAACGTTCTGTATGTATCGAATTAACGGTACTTGTGCGATCAGATCAGTTTACCGTATCGTGAACAACAATAAATTCCTTACAAAATCTATCAATATGACATTTAAATTGTATGTCCAATTTTATTTATATTTTTAATTTTTCACCTGAGTGATAACTGATAATGGATGTCAACCGGAAAATACACAAAAAGTTAAATAATTATGTGGCTAGGAATTTGGGATTTTGCTGAAATGGCTTATGAAAATTTTCAAATCCTTGATTTTTTAATAAATTGAGATGTAATTTAAACTTATGATTTAATATCTATGTTTTATTTTTTTTTATTGTAACGTTATTTTTTTATATATTTTTAAATATGATAATTCATTATTATTTTTTATCAAAAAAATTATGAGTATCTTGTACATTTGGCAAGACTATGATATTGTTTTTCATCTAACAGATCCAACTCATGTGTCAATAAGCAATTTTCCTCCAAAACCTTCAAATCCTCCCCCTTTTCTCTCTCTCTCTTTTTTTTTTTTTTTTTGCCAAATCTGCAATTCTTGGTGACCACTGACCAGCCATGCCAACATTTTCCAGCTGAAAAGACTAAATGTGCAAGATTTTAAAAGATACAGGATGTGAATTGCAAAAAAGCTAAAAATCAGACCAAAATCGAAATGAGTCAAACTTACATGACCAAAATCATCCACATATTGAAGAAAACAAAAAAAAAATTAATCTTCACTGTTACATATAAGATGTATATCAAATTTTATTTATGTTTTAATTTTTTAGGTGATGACAATGGATGTCAAATTCAAAATAAAGAAAACGTTAAATATAAAGATAAAAAGCCATATACATATATAACTGTAATGATAATTAAATAAAATAATTAGATTTACTATTCACAAAATCTAATAATAAAATGAATTTAATGAACAAATTCTTTTGGATCTTGATTCTTATCTTCAGAAGTATCTTATGAGAAAATTAGCTACGAAAAGAAAAACTAAAACATCCAAATGGGGCTACCGAATTAAAAAATAATAATAATAATAATAATAATAAAATAACAAAATATGTGTCTGAATTTGAAGCCCTTGCCCCATCCCAACTTTTATCTCTCTCTCACTCTCTACTAATTCCCTTTTAAGAAAGTCACTATATGAAAACATCAAAAACATGAATTTTATTCCGTGTTTTGCTTTTCCAATTTTCTAACTGGTTTCGAACCCAAGCAGTATGATTTTACCTGAAAAAATTAGGTACATATGCTAATTTTTGGGTTTTCAGTCCAAAGAACTTTATATCTGAAAATTTTATAATTTGGATCGGCAAACAAAAATTAAAATATTCAGTTTTGTATATTTTTTGTTCGAATGAAAATAATTCCTTTTTTGTGGTTCTATTTAGTTATTTAATGATGTATGTTCTATATGTTTTATATGTATTTTTTATAATTATTTTGAATTCTTTTAGCCTGGAGTCGATTTTCATTTGAGAATTCACGGTATTTCATGTTCGGAATGAACATATACAATTATTTTTGGAATTTCTTTGTTAAATGTCTTTCTGGCAACGTTAGGTTCTATACCGAACATTCAAAAGAAAAATCTTCTCTAAAATTTTCTAATGGCAAATTAGAATTTGAAGAAGGTTGGGGCATGGTAAGCATATAAAACTTTCTTGTTAAGATGTAAGTTTTGAGAATCATTTTTTCTTGTTTTGCTGCCTTACTTTTGGTGACCCAAAATATGTAGAGGTAGCAAATAAAAAGTTTCAAGATGGTTGAAATCATCATCATTTCAAGCACAAGCTGCTTCCTTCAGTTTGGTGGTAATATTCTCTTTCTCCTCAGAGTCATCCCAAAAGAGTGGAAGAACGCATTAATAGAGGAAGGGTAGTATGAATAGATGCCTAAAGAAAGCAGTAAAATCAATATATAAACTATTAGGCCGAATGAGAACTTCAAAAACTACTTTGGAAATTAAACTAATTTGTACAATAAATTTAAAACACACCATTTCTTGAAATTAATTGTGGTCAGCATATGACTCTTACTGTTACAAATATTGCTTTATCCTTCACTTTCCATGGCTGCGAAATTCGAATGCTCTAATTCCCCAATTCCTTCTTGTTCTTTGTATCGATTTCTTCTGAAAATTTTGTTGGATACATGTAATCACATAGGAATGACTTTATGCTATGAATGGTACGTAGTAAGACCTATCGAGAAACTTCAAATTAAAAAACAATTTGGCCTGAGTTTATATAAGCATGTTAGATGAAATATGAAAAGAATGTATTGAAACTTTTGATTAATTGGATTATGTGAAATCCAACTATTTGAAAAAATAGGATTAAATAACTGAGTATTGAAGAAGGCTGTTACATAACTAATTATAGCAAATAATAAGAACAAAACTTGACAAAGAAAAAAAATTAAATGCACAAAAGAACGTTAAAAAACCAAACTGAAAGAAAGAACAACTATATATACTTGTGTGTGTCATGAAATAGGCATTTTGGTCTAAAAACTCTTGAGCTATCTCCATGTGTAGGTAACTGTATACTCGAACCAGTCAACTCCAAGTGTCCAGAACATCTTCGTCTGTTTGGACCCTTAACTAATGTGAACAATGGAGCAATGTTGGAGATTTTTGGGTATTTAGTTGGCAGCATACTTCATGTGTCTTTTTTAACAGTCCGATGCATGCCTCTTTATACAAAAGAAATTTTGGGTTAACAGCCCAAGAATATTTATATTCTTTTCTTATTTTTTGAAATATTTATATATTAATTTCGCAAAAAAAAAATATTTTATATATTAAATTTTTTAGTATTGGTGTTTTGAAATTTTGGCTATATAGAGACATGTATTTATTCTGATGTATTCCATTTAGCTGCCCAAGATTTGTAATACATTTTATTTTGTAGGAAAAGATGTGTAATACATATATATATAATATTTGTTGTCAGTTTTTTGTTCCCAATATAAAAATATAAATGGTTGTCTGCTTTTTGTTCCCAATACATAAAAATATAATATTTGTTAATGAAACCATACATGAAATAAAAACTAAATAAATGATTTTTGGTTCCCAAGATAAAACTGACTCAAATTGCCTGAAAAGTATTTTGCATTTTGAATTTGAATATTAGAACGATTTAATGTTCATAATATTAATGAATCCCACCTGCTACCATTCAAAGCTCCTATTCCCTATACCAGATATCGATTTCCAAGACAGAAAAGTAAATAATATACAACAAATAATAATAACTTTTATTTTTTACTTTTTCCAGAGAATTTCCAAAATTAGAAACTGATTTTTGGCGAGAAATTACTATAAATACCACTATTCTGTTTTTATATATTATATAGATTTCATATATTGCACCTGAGAGGGTATTTGTTAAGTAAATATAAACTTGGTATTTGTAATTTTGAAAGATAATTGAGATTTTCTTTTGTAATTAGGCTAAATTTCCGGGTTAATTTTTCTAATTTACACTCTTCTGAACTCCAAACACATCTTGAAAATTATTAGACCTTATTTTACGTACATGAACCTCCTTCCCAGAAAGCTAAGGTGTATAAAAGTCTAGCATTGACTTGACTAATTGCATTTAAAGCCAACCCCACTTTGATCTATACAACACTAAATGTCACAAGCTTCATATGCTAAAACTCCCATTAAATTATACCATTCCTTTCTTTCTTCCTCTCAAACATGGCTAGTTATGGCACCACCACACACAGGCCATCCCCGAATTCTCCACCACCTCCACCCTCTCAAGACAATGAATCCGAAAATCCATCACCAAAAAAGCTCTACACTTTCAGCTTCTCATTTCCCTTCAATATCCCTTCCACCCCAGAATCAGCTGCAGTTAGAATTATCAGAAACCTCGAAAACTTCAGTTTATACTATGCAATATTTGTATGGACTGTTCTCTTCATCATCCTCATCCCCCAACGTAAAGTCTCGGTTATATATTTGGTTGCAATGACAGAAGTGAGTTTCTTGTACTTTGTCGTGCTGCGCGCATTTCCGGATTCTGTGATTCTTCACAGGACAATCGACAAACGATTGGTGTTGTTTCTTGTGTTTGTTATTACAGCTCTTGAATTGATTCTTACACGCGCGGCGATTCATCTGTTTGTAGTTCTTGCTGCAACTGTTCCAATTGTTATGGTTCATGCAGTGTTGAGCAAAAGGGAGCTGGATGTGATTGTGCACGAGGGGGATGGAGAATTGGCTCGTCTCGTGCAAGAAAAGCTTGGTGATGATGGTTCTATGTCTGAGAATACGATTTAGATATTCTATTTTGTAGGATCTTTCATATCCTGTTTCATTACCATTAATACACGTTCGGCGTGCGATGTTGTGATGTTGGAATCCGAGATGAAATATTATTTTGAGATAGAGGATTTGAAGTTGTGAAGTTATGGTCTGAGAAGTATGGATTTTAATTTTAATTATATGATGATTGTTATTTACACGGGGATTTGTGAGAAAGTCTATGCTTGAATGATGAGATTTTAGTTTTTTAATGTTTGTATTGTATTCTGCTGCAAAAGTTAGCTGATGAAGAGGGGAAAACAGAAGCATTTGTGTTAAAATTTTATCTTATGATGCTGGGTGGATAGAAGATTTGCAGATACATGTAAAAGGAAAGGAAACGAACTGGATAAATCAGTAAAACTGATAGATATTAGAAGATTTAGACCACATGGACCATGGTTCCACCAGAGTAATTATAAATATTTATTTGAAAAAATAAATAAATTGATTTTATTTCTATGGAACAAGGGTATTTAGGAAACTCATACTAAGTTACCAAGTGTGCTGTAGTAGAGTAATTTATTATCTTTTGTAATTTGTGTTTCATCATTCTTTTCCCCAGTTCGTCGTCACATTTTAAAGGCAGGTATTTTCATGTTTGGTTTCAATTGCTTGTGTCTCTTAGCTAAAGCACATTTACTTGATGGAAGTACAATGTTCTAAAAGCGCTAGGTGGTATGCGGGTGGCAAGTTGGAGCCTAGTCTTGGCCGAGATCTGAGTGGGATTAGGCAAGGCGCATGCGGGGTTAGATGTGGCTGTCGGAAGAAAAACATAGCCAGACAACAGGACAAACGGATCCTGAACTAATCGCAGTTAGGTGGAGATTTTTAGAATAAAGATACTAAAGTTGACTTAAGTCTTTGCAGCATGTTTCCATGGAAAAAGCAACGATTGGATGAAATTCTTACAATTGACTTGACTTAGCTTCACTTGACTCTGATGGTATAACCTAGATTCTTAATATGACAAGAAAGAGTTAAGAAAACAGTGTCTTGGCTTTTAAATTTATTTTTATCATCAGTATTTTAATGATTAGAAGAAAAAAAGATGTCATTAATAATCAAATTCGAGTGAGAGAGAGAGATACACTCAAAACAACATTAAGAATTAAGCAAAAATTAATAAAACATTTTGAGATATCATGGTCAAACTCAAATAATGACAATAGGCTCAAGAGGTTTTTAGTTTACAAAATTGGTTTTAAGAAGGGGTATTTGTTAGGCAAATACAAACTTTACGTTGTATTTATAATTTTGAAAGATAATTGGAGTTTTTTGTTATTAAGTTAAACTTCAGGGTAGTTTTTGTAATTATTCCTACTTTTTTAGTGTTGAAGAACCCTTGCTGAGGAAAATAAAATTTGTGAGATGAATTTGAAGTAACGTTCAATAGGTTGGCTATGACATGTTTTGACGGCCAAATAGGGAATAGCATCACAAGCCAATATATCATACACGCACTAGTAGGGAATCGAACTCGGATTATTTGCCCTTACAACACACGTCTCAACCACTGAAGCACATTATTGATCCCGATGCAAATAAGAATTGATATTAGATTGGGAGGAGAAAAAAGGAATTTTTAGGTAAGCTCAGCAGCGCCACATTTCGTCTGAAGGAATCAGAGTAAGCGACCGACCCATTGGGCCGCACTTTGGCGCAGCTATCATCATCGCTTGCCTATTATGTACAAGCAAGGATTCGAAGACGCGTCCACAAAGAATGGTAGGACAGTGGAAACTATGCCTACCGCTAGGCCACTAATCCTTGTTGGAGAAAGTGCATTTGTCATTGAACTTGTAGAGTTGCAGATTGTGTGTTGGAGGATTCTATCTCAAAGAATAAGGTTAGATACTTAGATAATTAGATTGTTGATCAATCGTGGAAATAGAAAACTTGCATTAAATGTGTTTGAATAGAAATAAAAAAAAAATAATTGGATATTACTGAAGACAAGGCTCTATGTAAGCTCATCTCTTATGTAATAAATGCGATGAGGTACCCAGTTAGGGGTGACAATTCGGATCATCAGATTAGATTCGTATTTTGTTTCAGGTTGATTATGAGTTTATGCTTAAAAAATATCAAAAATTAATTAAAATACAAAATAATTATATTTTAGACAAATCAGTAACATTGTGTCAGATTCATGTTAGTTGTGTTTGTGTTCAGGTTACTCGTATTCATTTTTGGGTTTCTCTCAGTAACTTTGGTTCGAGTTCGTGTTGATTTATCGTGCCGTGTCAGAGATTGCAACTCCTAACCCCAGTAGAGAATGACTAGAGTAGAAAGAATTAAAAAAAAATAAAAAATAAAAAATAAATAAATATAACAAAGCGTATTTTAGGTAAAAAAAAACTTAACCACATGTAGTTTTTACAGATAACCATGTGTATTCAATTGTATGAAATACTGATATATATATATATATATATATATATATATATATATATATATATATATATAGGATATGGATCAAATAGGTCCTCCTACTTGGGGTGAGTCCATGGGGACACATCCTAACCATAGATCAACAATTTTGGGTGATCCAGATTTTTAGGGCTTTTTTATGTTTATTTTTTTGTTTCAACAATTAAAAAGGGTAGGGTGGTAATTTGGCACTTTGGAATCGATTACTAAGATTTCATTCCCTCTTTCACGCGATTCACCCACTCTTCACGCATACTCTCTCTCCAGCGTTTCGATTTCAAAAAAATTCTGTTGCTTATGTAGTATAGGGTTGTTGCTTATGCCTTGCTTATGTAGTTAATGTATCCGTGATGCATGTGTAGTGTATATTCGTTGCTTATGTAGTATATGCTTATCGCTTATGTAGTATGGGTTTGTTGCTTATGACTTGCTTATGTAGTTAATGTATTAAGTGGTGCATACGTAGTGTATATTTGTTGCTTATCTAATATCGACTTGTTGCTTATGTAGTATGAGGTTGTTGCTTATGACTTGCTTATGTAGTTAATATATCGTGGTGCATACGTAGTGTATATTCGTTGCTTATAGTATATAGACTTGTTGCTTATGTAGTATGGGTTTGTTCTATGACTTGCTTATGTAGCTAATGTATTCGTGGTGCATACATATTGTATATTTGTTGCTTATGTAGTATAGGATTGTTGCTTATGTAGTATGGATTTGTTGCTTATGACTTGCTTATGTAGTTAATGGTATATAATAACACAATGACACATCTACGCAAGCAACACATTACATCTTCATAAGCAAACTTCAAAGCAAGTCAAGCTCACAGCAACTATGGCAAATTGTCGCAACTTTTTTCACACAATGGTGCGTTGAAGAAGAATGATGAATGATTTCTGTGAGTTGAAGAAGAAGGAGGATGATTAAGGAAGATGAGATTTGTTCACGTTGAATTTGATGTGAGATTTGGATAGATTGTGTGATCATAATGTGAACAGAATCCCATGAATATTGGGTGATTTTGTAGGATGACCAATTTACCCCTTTCTCTAATTACCAACATTTAATCTGAATTTTTAGCTCTAAAATTACAACCATTGAAAAATCTAGATATGTGGCTATGATTGGTCCCTATGGACTTACTTATGAGGTGGTCTCATATAACCCTCTCCTATATATATATATATATATATATATATATATATATATATATATATAGGGAGGGGATCATGTGAGACCACCCTACTAAATGTAAGACCATAGGACCAAATCTACACCATAAAAACATAAATCAATGACCAAGATCTAAATAAATTTATACTGACTTTTCACGAAAATATACATTGTAGGGGGTAACATAGGAATCCAGCAAATTATATATAGTAACCGCTTCCTAAAAATTAGGGACGTGATCTTGTATTGATCACATCCCCATAATCAAGCGATTCACCTTTCTTTTCTCTCCCTTCCCATTCGAACCTGCAAATTATTCAAATATGACAACACAATCATGCAACAATTAATGAAAAGTATACAATTACACTAAACTAACTATACATTAAAATATTACTAAATATACATAAACAATTAACTAAATATACAATTACACTAAACTACATGTACATTAAAATATTACTAAGTATACAAAAACATTTAACTAAGTATACAATTACATTGAACTAACTATACATTAAAATATTACTAAGTATACATAAATATTTAACTAAGTATACAATTACACTGAACTAAATACACAATTCCACTAAATTACTTATATAACTAAGTATACAATTCCATTGAACTAAGTATACAAATCCACAGAACTAAGTATACAAATTCACTAAACTATTTACCAAACTACTTATATAACTAAGAATACGATTCCTTGAACCAAGTATACATATACACTTTGAACTAAATATACAATAAAACATGGTTAGTATACAAGTCCACTGAACTAAGTATACAATAAAGCGATTGTTCACAAATATGACGGAAATAAGTATCAATTTTGAGAAAAAAAACGCTTGAAGTTGATGATTTTTCCTCCCTAAAAATTGGGTAACTGAAAATGTAGGATTATGTTTCCTTAAAAATAGCTAATAACCGTTCAATTAACAAACTTGATTAAATATAAAAGTACAATTATACCCTTATAAGCCTAAATTAACTAAAATGATCTACACCATCCAAAATTTTAAATCAAGAGTCCATAAGTGTTCTTATGGACTAACCTAAAGGGATTGGTCTCATTTGAACCAATCACTATATATATATATACACACACACACATGTAGGGATAGGATCTCGTGAGACAATTTCTTATCGTGAGACCGTGAGGACTAATCACAACCCATCCCATTAAATAATTGATGCATGCTGAGATTAGAATGGATGAAATTAGTTTAATTATATTGATTAATCACAAAAAGGGTAATAATTTAAAATCACAATACAATGTAGCCATATTACCATTAAAAATGGGCAGATAAAAATGAAAATAAAATTAAACAATATCAATCACATTCCATACATATATCAATCCCACAATAATCACAATCTCTCTCTCTCTCTCTCTCTCTCTCTCTCTCTCTCTCTCTCTCTCTCTCTCTCTCTCACACACACACACACACACACACACACACACGCGCGCGCGCGCACACACACACACATAGTTCCACCATTAACGCATTACATAATTATTGTTACTCTAATGCATATTTAGAATAAATATACTACATAGATAGTTATCGGACACTGCATAGTTAGTTGTTGTTTAATGCATATATGGTTATAATATATTGCATGCAGTCATATTTTTTTTTTGGTGCATATATAGTAATGAGACAATATTAAGTTAATTGATGTTTGATGCATATATAGTTATGAGACAACACATAGTTAGTTGTTGTTTGATACATATATAATTATGAGATAATTTGTAGTTAGTTATTATTTGATGCATGATGGCTCGAAAGCTACTCTAAAAACCTTAGGCAAGTGCACCTTTCATTTTATAGTATATATTACCGAAAGCACTCTGGAGTATCATTCCCACGAGGATTATGAATACTAGTAATTACCATTTTTTCGTTATCTAATCTAACAATTTTCAGGAGTTTGTTTGTATGAAAAAGAAAATGAAGAGTGTCAACAATCAACAAATTACAATTGATAAAATAAAGGAAGATTGTAAAATAAGAGATCAAGATATATAAATGTGTTCGAATGTAAATCCCTCTAGAATGTTTTTGCGATTTTAATAAGATAAAATACAACCTTAAACCCTTAAGCAATTACCATCCTCTTTTAACATAATCTCATATTTCATGGACCGTAGAAATTCCCGATTTAAGTTAAGCCCTCTTTCAAGGTGAAAAACTCCTAACCTCAAGTTGATTAACCGAAATTTCTTTCTAGTTAAAACCTCCAAGATTGCATTATAATGATTTATGAATTCTCATATTAGGTTTGACCCCAATCCAAAAAATTTATGTCGTTTTATATCTAAGATTGCATGCAAGAAAATGAACCAGTGTGTTTATCTTCGGAAACAAATCCAAAAACATATCCAAGTTTCACAATCGATAAAATGCTCTCACTTCAACTCTCAGACTAAACCTACACCAAAATTTCCACACACGCCCATGCTTCTTCAACCCACCATCCCAAAGCGCCTCCAAATTATCCCCCACCAAAATCTTAGTCTTTTATACTCAAATGCACTCTCGTTCTCATCCGGGTTTTGAAAGATTCTATATTTTTATCCAAACAACCCATTATATCCACAAGCTATAAAACCCACAAAAATCCAGTTTTTATTCACTACTACAAATTACCCTTTTTACATCGGTTCTGGGGGCATTTCAACATCGGTTTTGTAACCGATGTAGAATGAGGCGTAGTGGAAGATATGATTTTTCTACATCGGGCACGGAACCGATGTCGAAAATCAGATTCTACATCGGTTCAAATCCGTAACCGATGTAAGCAAAAAGGTAAAAAGCTCTGTAAAAAGACAGAATTTACACCGGTTATGAAAATAACCGATGTAAATTTCACATCGTTTCGAAAAGAACCGATGTAAATGTCACATCGTTTCGAAAAGAACCGATGTAAATTTCTCATCGTTTATGGAACGAACCAATGTCAAAAGTGCATTTTATATGCTTTATATAAAGCTATTTTCAACCTGCCCAATACAAACTTCAGTCCAACAATGCAATGCAACCTCCAATACATCTGAATTCAAAATCACTCATGTCAACTCAAAATAGATTCATATATAACCAACAATGCAATGTAATAATCAACATAGTAACCATAGTTCTTAAACCAAGATCACCCATGTCAACTCAAAATACATTCACATAGAGAAACCAACAATGCTTTGCGATCATACACACATAGTAATCGCGAGTTCTTGAACCAAGAGAAATATAATCTCCTATATTGTATTGCAAACTCAAATAAAAGTTGTACATATATGACAACAATGCTCATTATGCACTCCCAAAGAAAGAGTAACCTTCTTGGAGAATTGGAAAAATAACATTGACCAGGAGTTAATTAGCCTACATGTTTGCCTATATATAGGAGAAATTTGCTCTCCCTGGTCCGTTAAACAAGTGAGAAGAAGAAATATATCGAGAGAGTGTTACGAGAAGGCAAAAATAAAATTGAGTGATATGTACCAGCACATAATATGTATTCTATTGTGCTAACAACTAAAGGAAACCAAATTTTATTTTTGATGCTTCTTTGTATGTTCATGTATCGCCAAATTTTTAACAATGTTTTCTTATTTTAAAAATGTCAAAAACTGAATGGAATTTTGGAGTATGCTTATTGTTTATGCAAGATCAGGAGGAAAATTAAGCCCTATATTAAACAAGTGCATATTAAACATGTTCATCGATATCAAAGGTTCATGATTAAGGAACTATGGACTATGAGAAAAGGCTTTATCTTTGACGTGGAATTCTATATACAAGAAAATATTCATGGTCCAGATTTCACGGGTTGGTCGAACCCGAATAACCCGCTAATTAAATAGGTTGGTTTCGAGTCAACCTTCTATAACTCATTTAACTCGTATAACTCGTTCGTAAATTTAAAAGAGAACTAAGTAAATAATAAATTATAACGAAAAAAACAAGACATGTCCTTAAAACTAAATGCGAAAATCTCATTCATTGTGTATGTTGTTATTATTTTGTATGTCTTTTTTTATATAATCCTTAAAATATTATTAGTATTTATGTTATTTATGTAATTATTTTGTTTCTTTTTGTATGTTGTGAATTGTGAAATTTTATTGACTCAATAGTGTGCTAAGGTATTTGATTTTAAAAAAATTAAATTTATTCAATTTAAGTTATTAAATATATATATATGATTTTATTAAACGTGTTAAATTGGTTGGATTCGGGTTACTTGTGAAATAAATAAGTCAGGTCCGGGTTCAAATCTTTTACACGAATAATTAAAAATTTCGGGTTGATGATTCGACATGCGGCCATGAACTCAAACCAACATAAATCCCGATCCAACCCAATTGACACCTAGAAAAATTAGTGTCATGAATTTGTTTGGACTTGAAGTAACATTCAATATGTTGGGTATGGCACGTTTGACAACCAAAGAGGAATATCATCATATAACATAGATCGTCAAAAGTGCAAAGAAGACTTAATGGTAGATTTGGGGAAAGATAAAAAAATTTGCTTGAAAAGAAAAAAGAACAAAAAGAATACAAGAAGCTCGGCCACGCCTACACAATTCGTCTGACGGGAATCGAGAAGGCGACCACCCATTGGGTCGCATGGCGAAAGCATGACTATCATCATTGCTTGCCTATTAAAGGCGGGTGCGGGTTGCCAGCCAACATTCGAACCAACATGAGAATAGCAACTATCTCCGCCATGGGCAAGATTACTTGTTGTAAAAGCCGTATGTATTATTCTATTTGTAGTTTTGTTGGATATCGGATAGAATTTTTGATAAATCGTGGAAAACGAAAAGTTGCATTTAATGTGTTTGAATAAATAAAGTGAAATACTTAAATGGATATTACTAAAGACAAGGCCCTCGGCCCCTCTGTAAGTATAATAGATGAGAGCCGAATATTAAAGTGGATGGAGCTCATGATTAAATTTCAGTTTTGAGTAATCTCCTATAATTAGAGCTAGGTGTTCGTTCGCCAAATGGCCAATCGAACAGAACCAAAATTTTGGCCAAAATATCAAATGAAACCGAACAATATTTATTAATTTCGGTTCGGTTAAAAATCGAACAAAATTTCGGTGTTTCGTTAAAACCGAATCGACCGAATAGTAGCGACCAAAAAGCAATTTTAAAATGCTTTTTGCAAGCATGTCTTTTGGATAACCTTGAATAGTCAATACAACATTTAAAAACCATTACCTCCTTACAAAATGCATGAACCAAAGAAACAACATGATAAAAAATTGCTCACATTACAGTCTCACATAGAATTGCTCACATTACAACATGAAGAACATGAACCAAAGAAACAACATGATATTCTCAAAGCGAATTACGGTCCCATAGAATTCTGATCTCATAGTCCCATACATTCTGATCCAATAAAAGTGCTCACATTACAAATCACACCTAAAGAAATGTAATCATTTAATTACAAAATATCAAAATAAACCACGGTTTCATGACCCGTCTTGCCCTTGTATTCTCGAATTTGTCACCTTGAGAATTAACCACCTATTAAAGAAGAATTGCAATTAGAAAATGATAAAATTATTTACATAAGAGAAAAAGAAATATTCTAACCCATGTTCAAGATATTGAACTCTCCACTAGCTTTTGACCATTTCTACAAGAAAATACAAACACAAGGATAAACATTGGAAATCATAAAATATAGCTAAATATACCTATATGCAAACAACAAAATAGTTACGCAATTGATATTAAAATAGTACATTTTTCAATTTTTTGAATTGTTTCGAAAAACTCATCTTCTATAGACTTTTTCGGAGCATGGCGCATCCAATCTTGGCAACAAATCAAGACTTGTGTCGTTTGAGGAGTCAATGAAGATCTATATTCATCAATTATACGCCCTCCGGTGCTAAGGCGGACTCGAGGAAGGCTACAAAGTAGAAATAGGCATAGCTAAAACGTCACGAGCCAATTTGGATAAACGGGAACCTATGGCTCAACACTTTCCACCAATCAAGAATACTAAAATCTTCAGATGGTTCCTCTAAAGAGTTTTTAAGATACCGATCTAACTCCAAATCAATACCTTTGCCCCCGGCTTCTGTTGCATGATACTTTTTTATCTTAGTCTCGCCACTATCAATACTTGAACAACTCATATGATCCATGTCTTTGATGTAGATGAAGGTGAAGAATACAATTTCTTATATTCTTCAAAGAGATCGTAAAGAGCATTTTTCGCCACGTTCGCTATGTTATTGCCATCGGTTAACCCATGCATATTACACAAAATGAAATGCAAGTAACCAAATTTATGACGAGGATCAAGCATAAAAGACATATATAGCATCATATTCATCTTGTCCACATTTCCCCAGTATTTGTCAAACTTCGTTTTCATCAGCAGCACCATATTTAACAATGCATGATCATCACCCATGAGCCAATCTTTCATAAGATCATTAATATCACTTATATTTTCCAAAAATTTGTTAGATATCACGTAAAAAGAGCCAGAAACTTTGACAGTTAGTTTATAAAAGTGAGATAACACTTTCACAAACCGCTCAGCCACAATCCAATCAAATTTTGTTGGCAAACCTATAGTACCATACGTTCCACTACTCGCAAAATCTCCACGAAAATCGGCGTCTGAAACCTCATATCTATCAAAGACATCTTTAAAAATCAAAGTTGTCTCTAAAGCATTTTTGTAAGTAGAGTTCCACCTTGTAGGAACATCTAAACAGAGAAATTTTTTGCTATCAACTTTCTCCTCAATACAAAAATCATTGAACTTTTTCATCCTAACGGGTGATTGACGCACATATCTCACCACCCCTCGTACACGCTCAACTGACTCATTCACGTCTTTTAGTCCATCCTTAACAACGAGATTTATAACATGAGCCATGCATCGCATATGCAAGTATTTCCCACCCATTATTGCAGTCCCCCAATTAATAAATCTTTTCTTCAAATAAGCCACAGTGGTGTCATTAGAAGATGCATTATCGACATTAACTGCAAAAATATTTTTTATTCCCCATTCAAGCAAACATTTCTCAATTAATAGACCAAATTCCTCACCTTTATGATTAGGACAAGGAATGAAATTGAGAATCACCTTATGCAATTTCCATCCTTCATCAATATAGTGGCCAGTTAAACACAAGTATGTCACTCTTTGAATAGAAGTCCATGTATCGGTGGTCAATGAAAGTCTTTGTCCAGATGAATTAAAATAATTTTTCAAAGTCTTTCTTTCATCTTCAAACACACTAAGACAATCTCTAGTCATTGTCGTTCTTGAAGGAATAGCAAAATGAGGACATATAGTAGACACAAAGTCCCTAAATCCTTCATCCTCTACATGTGTAAAAGGCAATTCACTAATAATAAGCATGCGAGTTAAAGATTTTCTACTAGCCTCTTGATCAAACTTCCAGTTATAAGACACGTCTTTCATATCACCAACACTTGACGAGAAAAGGCGATATTGTTTGATTACCACCAATGATTTATTCATCGGGTTATTCTTGCAAACTTTCATATGATTATTCATCGTTGAAGTCCCATTTTTAGAAGGATCTGTGGCATAAGTTTTGTCACAATACTTACATTTTGACCTTTGCCTCCCACTTTCGTCTGAATAAAGAGTAAAATGATCCCATGCCGGAGCTCTCCTACACATTTCTTTCCTCTTTGGCCTTTGACTCGATTTTAGTTCATTTAGTGTATTCAACTCCTCCATTTCTTCTTCTTCAATTGATTCTTCATTATGGGTTGGCAATTGACCACTTGAAGGAGTCGAACCAGGAAGTTGAGTATTCCTCGATTGTTCATTTTTCATATCTGAAAGTTAAAATATAAACTCAAAATAATCAATTTATACCCAAATAATCAAATTTATACCCAAATTTCAGTTTATGAGTTTACAAAACACATATAATCAATTTATACCCAAATAATCAAATTTATACACAAATATTCTACAAATTTATACCCAAATAATCTACAAAATTATATTTCTACTGATTAAAAACCCAGAAATAGGAGTAAGAACTAGGAATACCAATTTATAATCAAATCCTCTACAAAACCTAATTAGGGTTGTGCCAATTGAAAGAAATACATATCAATTTATAATTTAGGGTTGTGAAAGACATACCTTAACCTGGTAGAGATGCGAGAGAGAGGGGAGCGAGAGCGAGCCGGAGAGACAAAGCGAGAGCGAGAGAGATCGAGAGATGTGAGAGAGCGAGAGAGACCGAGTTTGAGACTTTGAATGTTTTCTTTTTCACTTTTTTCGAGAGAGCGAGATAGGCTGAGAGAACGTGAGGGACTGAGAGTAAGAGTTTTAGAAAAAGTGATTTTCTTGACCAAAAAAGTGATTTTTTTGTGTTATTGGTGTTCAGCCCTCTGTCGATTTTTTAAGAAGCAAAAATTGCTTTTTTTTTTTTTACGAGAGTTGCTATTCCTATTGGCAACTTATGATATATATTAAAAAAAAATTCTAAAAACATTTTGGTTTTCGGTTCGGTTAGGTTAACCGGCCCCCAAAAACCGAACCTAACCGAAAACCAAAATTCTAAAAATATGAAAACCAAAAACCGAACCGAAAATCTCGGTTCGGTTTAGGTCAACAAGAATTTTCGATTTCGGTTGGTTGTTGATTAATCGAAGCTGTGCACACCCCTAATTAGAGTTGTCAAAAGACCGGGCGGGCCGGGCCAAACAGCACATCGGGCCGAAAAAATGGGAAACCCAACCCGGCCTATAAAAGAAAATTGCACTGAAAAAATCGGGCCTCTTGGGCCCGCTGGGGGGCCGTTCGGCCCGAGCCTTGAAAAATAGAGCCCAACCCATTAGAAAATCGGGCTAGTTATAATAGTGATTTGACTAAGTAAATAAGCCACCACCTAAGGCTCACTCACTTTGGACAATTTAGATGGATGACTTAAAACTGAACAGATATTAGGCTAGTTGGGATGGCCCCAGGTTAAGGCCATCCAATGTTTAAGTCAATTCCGATCTTGAGGTAAATAAAGTGAACAACAACAACAACAAACTAAGCCTTAATCTCACTACGTGGGGTCGGCTATACGGATCATATTGCGCCATTGTTTGCGGTCATAAGCCATATTTTCATTTATATCTAGGTATAACATGTATTGTTTAATAGCTTCTTTCCAAGTTTTTTTAAGCCTGCCTCTACCTCTTTTGATTTGTGTGAGTGATTCTCTACATTCTAAACTTCGCACAGGTGCATCTAAGGGTTTCCTATAAACATGTTCAAACCATCTTAATCGTGTTTCTCTAATTTTCTCATCTATTGGTGCTACTCCCACTTTGTTTCTAATGTGTTCGTTTCTTATTCTATCTAATCTAGTGTGTCCGCACATCCATCTTAACATTCTCATTTTCATTACCCTCATTTTTGTTCGTGTTCATATTTAGTCGCCCAACATTCTCGCTCCATAAAGCATTGCGGGCCTTGTGGCCATTTTATAAAATTTTCCTTTCAATTTTAATGGTATTTCACGGTCACAAAGGATAGAAGATGCACTCCTCCATTTATTCCAGCCCGCTTGGATCCTATGTGTGACATCTTTATTGATTTCTCCGTTCTCTTCAATTATAGATCCTAAGTATTTAAAACTCTTTGTTATACTTACTTCATGTCCATCAATTTTAACTTTCGTCTCATTGTTCCTGTTGTTTTTACTAAAGTGGCATTCCATGTATTATGTTTTGGCTCTACTTATAGTAAAACCTTTTTATTCGAGTGCTTCTCTCCAACCTTCCAATTTTGCATCTACTCATTCCCTTGTTTCATCAATTAAAACTATATCGTCCACAAATAGCATACATTTAGGGATGGATTTTTGTAAGTGTTTAGTGATTTCATCAATTATTAGGATAAAAAGGTAAGGGCTTAAAGCGGATCCCTGATGCAAGCCTATAGTGTTTGAAAATTCACTAGATATTCCTATTGGTGTCCTGATACATGTTGTTATATCATCATACATATCTTTTATGGCATCTATGTAAGCTATTTTTATTCCTCTTTTTTCCAATATGCGCCACATTATATCCCGGTTGACTCTATCGTATGCCTTTTTAAGGTCAATAAAAACCATATGTAAATCTTGTTTCCTCTCGTTGTATTGTTCACATAATCGACTAATTAAGTGTATAGCTTCAATTGTGGACCTTCCTGACATGAAGCCAAATTGATTATCTAATATACTAGTTTCATTTCTTATTCTTGCCTCTATAACTCTTTCCCATATTTTCATTGTATGACTTAATAATTTTATATCCCTGTAATTTGCACAATTTTGTATATCCCATTTGTTTTTATATATAGGTATCAATATATTTTTTCTCCATTCATTAGGCATTTTCTTAGTTTTTAGGATAACATTAAATAATTTAGTAAGCCATGCAATTCCAACTCCACCTAGACATTTCCATGCTTCAATTGGTATATCATCTAGGCCAACTGCTTTACCAGTTTTCATTTTGTTTAGTGTTTTTTTTTTCTGTTTTTGAAGTTGAATCCTACGATAAAAGGTACGGTTTCTATTCAGTTCAGATTGGCTTAGTTCCCCTAATGTGACTTCATTCCTCTTTGGTTCGTTAAAAAGATTATTGAAATACCTCTCTCATCGATCTTTTATGTCCTCGTCTTTCACTAAAATATTATCATTCTCATCTTTTATGCATTTAATTTGGGTTAGATCTCTTGTTTTGTTTTTCTCTAAATTTTGCTATTTTATATATATCTTTCTCTCCTTCCTTAGTATCTAGTTTTTTTTATAGAAATCTTCATATGCCTTGGTTTTTGCTTCATATATTACTCTTCTTACTTCTTTTTTGGCGCCTTTATATCTTTTAAGATTTTCTTCATTTTTACAGGAATAAATACTTTGTAACTAGTTCGTTTTCCTTTACCTTCTCTTGGATTTCTTGATTCCACCACCATAACTCTTTATTCCATTTATTTCTTTGTTAAGTTGGTTTTATACCAATGTATTGAGTGCTCTAGACTAGGATTTTGCATTGTTTTTGGGTAGTTTAGTGTCGGTTGAGTCGAATTCATGTAGTTAGTTGTCGTTCATGAGTCGGGACTAATCTTGGAAGCCGAAATTGATTAAAAACGATGAAAACGTGTTTGGACTGCTGTGAAGATCGCATTTTAGAAGTGGAAAAATGGAGAAATATTGAGCATGATCAGCGCCGTGATGCAAAACCCCCACGCGCCAGCAGTCAGGGGGGTCGAAACAGGGGCTGAATTTCAAGGCGTGCGGCCAGAATAAGGGCGGCGCCGGTGTGCGGCATGAGAATATCCTCGGCCTATGTTGCGGCTGAGGATGAAGGGTCTGCGGTAGCGCCAACTCAAATATGCAGAGCGGCGAGGCGCAAGCGGCGTGCGGCAATCAAGCACAATGGGCGCGCAGTGCGGCGCTAATATCCTATTGTACTGCAGCCACAAGCGACAACACCAACACCAGAGACAACGCAGCGCGCGTCCGGGCGTTATTGGGTTGAACGTACGCTGATTATATTTTTGCGCCTTTTTGACGGATTTTTGAGGGTTTCGACTTATAAATACACCACAGAATCGTACGGGACAGAGGGTCGGACATTATTTTGAGCACAACGCAAGGCAAGAGACACGAAGCGAGGGTTCGGGATGGTAATTGGAGGCACTTCTCGTCTGGAGACAGAGAGAATTCTTTCTCTTTTCTTCTCAATTCTTTCTTTGCTTTTCTTTGTCGATTTTTGAGATGTGTAATTATTTCTCCATGAATTTTTGTACATCCATTATGAGCTAAACCTATTTTTCTAGGGGATTGATGTAACTTACGTTTGAACCTATGTTTTGATTTCCAGTTTATGAAATTCGCATGTTTATTAATCTATTTGTGCTATTTGATTTGATTGTATCTGGATTATCTGATCAATAATTTAGATTGTTTGGCGTGTTTGATTTGACGCTTTCGAGAGAGGTAATTGACGCGCTTTTGTCCATAGAATAGCACAACCTAGGGTTTCATAGAATCGAGAGATTTATGAATCTTTTGAAGCCTGTGATAGAATATTCATTGAGCGCATTAGGGTTTAATTTATGATTTTTATAGAGATATCAAAATCAGAAATTGGAACCTATAATCACTTGGCACTCGAGAGAGAAGTGATAAAGCGGTAGGAATATTGGCTTATAGATTAATAACTTGTGATTATTAAACCGGATTGAAAACATAGGGGATAACTAGGTGAAATCAACCCTCAGAATTCATCTTCTAAGTGTTTGATTAATTGTCCGAACCAATTGTTTGCTTATTTTTAGTTTTCTTTTTAGTATAATAAATCATCATCTCTTTTCAATCTCTAGATAGAATTAAGCTATTTTAATTATAGTACTTAGTATAAAATTTGATAAGAATCCTGTGGAGACGATATCCCTACTTCCAAAACCTATACTAAAACTTGACACCGATCGCTATGTGTAAGATTTTCGCGATCAAGTTTTTGGCGCTATTCTAGGGGTTGTTTTATCCTATTTTAAACTAATATTTTTACCACGTAGTCTTAATCCTAATCTAGACTAGTATAGGAATTAAAATTTCGTTTTCTCATTTGACTTGTCTTTTTTATGCGAGATTCCAAAGATATTAATTTGCTTCCTTTTGATCCAGATTGAAAGGACACTTCGAGCAATCCGAGCAGCAAAGCGAGCAGAGAATCGAGCAATGGCAGATGGCGGGGACAATGAGAATAATGGAAATCAGGTCGTGAATGTGCCACCATAGCCTGAGGCACCAGAAAGGGCAATCCGGGATTACTTTCTGCCGACCGTAAACCAGAACTACTCCAAAATTGTCGCCAGCCCATTAATGCAAATAATTTCGAATTAAAACCGAGCTTCATAAGCATGGTTCAACGAGAATCCGATTTGGGGGAGTCCAGTGGATGATCCGAATACACATCTGGCCACATTCTTGGAGATTTGCGACACCATCAAGATGAATGGTGTGACTGATGAGGCCATTAGGTTGAGGCTTTTCCCATTTTCACTTCGGGATAAGGCCAGGCAGTGGTTACATACGTTCGCCCCTCGGGAGTATTACGGTGGGATGATCCGACTCAAAAGTTTTTAACAAAATTCTTCCCTCGATAAAGACACTCCAATCAAGAGCGAGATAGCCCAGTTCCAACAGTTGATTTTGAGCCGTTATATGAAGCTTGGGAGCGATTTAAAGATCATTGAGGAGATGCCCACAACATGGATATGCAGTTGTGAGAGGGTTGATATTTTTACAATGGGTTGAATGGGCATACGAGGACGATACTAGATGCGGCATCGAGGAGGTACATTGATGGCTAAAACAATCGAGGCCTTACTTTTACTTGAAGAAATGGCCACAAACAGCTATCAATGGCCCTCCGAGAGGACATCACCGGCCAGGTTGCCAGGTGTTCTTGAGCCGGATACAATGTCGCTTTGGCGGACTCAAATCTAAAGTCCGACAAAGCAATTGGCAATCATGAATATCGGTAGCACACCAACGAAGCCGCACTCCCACCCGCCGTTCATCATGCCGCCACTCACGAGGCCGAGCAAGTCAATTATGTGAATAATCGGGATTTTAATAATAGAGGTAATTCATTACCAACTCACTACCACCGGGACTTCGCAATCATGAGAATCTCTCTTATAGCAACAAAATGAATGTATTGAATCCACCCGGGTTATCCAAACCCATCCGGTTCAATGCACTCGGAGGTGAAAAGAAGCGATCGGCTTGCGGAGATGCTCGGCTCATTCATCGGAGAGCCAAGGAATCGAATGAATAGGAGTGAGGCGCAAATTGATGGTCCGAATACTAAGATGAGCACATTAGAGACACATATTAGGTCGATCGAGACACAAATGGGTCGATTAGCTACGGTAGTGAATTCATTGCGGCAGAAAGAAAAGTTCCCAAGTGATCTGAGAGGTTAATCCAGAGAGCACTTTGCAATGCGCTTTACGTGAAAAAGGAAGCAAAATTTCAGCCCTAGCCCAGAAGAATCACTATATATGCGAAACCAATGGAATCCAAGAAAATAAAGTTGGAAGATTTTGAGACTGTCTATTTGACATATGAGTGTAGTGCAATAGTCCTGAGTAAACTACCTCAGAAAATGAAGCATCCAGGGAGTTTCACCATCCATCCAGCCAACAAGCTAAAATCTGACATAAATAATGGTAAGCAGATGGTTGGGGATATAACTGAAGACATTGGAGGTTGGGAAGTTTCTAAGGGCAATGTGGATAACATGCCTATTGGAGCCCCAACTTGAGGATAATCTGACATAGTCTGGCTGAAGACTGTAAACTTAGCGCTTCTTGGGAGGCAACCCAAGCCCCTTTTTATTGCTTTCTTAGTTTTAATATAGTTAATAGTTGTTTTTGCTTTGTTCTGAATTTTTTTGCATTTTTAGGAGTAGTAAGTTGCATCATACCCCACCCCTCTTATTTGTGAAAATCCCACATATCCCACTCCATCCTCATAAAGGAGCATTATGACACCACACACACCATCTTCATCTCATTCACTCATTATTTGGTAAGTTTGCAACTTTCTAAACCCCACCCCATTTTTCCCATCTTGTGATTGTTGTGTGGTTGGATTGTAGTAGTGCTAGGATAATTGTTGTTGATTTGTGGATTGTGGATTGGTTGCTCATGCTAAACTTAGGCTTGGTGCTGATTTTTGGGATTGAATTGAGTTATCTATTGCATTCACTATCTTTGCCCAAATTCATGCATATGAGGTGTTTGATAAAATGCCCCAATGATAGTTTCAAATTGTTTAGTGCTATCTTGCATTTCTATGCTTATCTTTTTGACATAGCATTATATTTTCTACTTGGGTGCATTATGTATGGTCTTTGATTTTCGATTTCTCACCCATAACCGAAGTTCTTGGTTCCACGAGTTTTGTTTCTTGTCTACCTTTCTAGGTTGCAAAAATACGAAACCAACGAGGGATCGGACTAAGGCGAATGGGAAGAACATGACCACACCTCGGAGGCATACAACACCCGCGGGCTCGTGCGCTAGGATGCATTGTTAGCTTATACGAGACACCTCCTACATGTAGTAGTACCACATGACTTAAGGAGCCTTCGCTCCTCAGCTACCAGGAAAGTCCTTTTTCCCACCTCTCCATTGGGGACAATGTCGTTTTAAGTTTGGGGGGTGCAGTCTATTTTCATTCATCGAGTCGGGTATGGAGTCAAGAAAAAATGAAAAAAAGAGTCTAGAGTCGAGTCGGGTCGTTTGTAAAACTGTGAAACTGCATGATTAAGTGAATTTGTCGAATATGAGTTGAACGGTCAAGAGAGAGCATGTGTTGAATCGTGATTTAATCTTCTTTCCATTAATTTCATCTATGTGCTTAACTCGTTGATTTATTTGGGGATGATTTATGCAATTAAGTGGTTCCTTTATGATCCCACCGGATGCTAGAACTTGTCTGATCACTAGTCGAGGCGAAATCCTAGGTGAAGTAACATTAAGGAAGTGATTTAGGCCATCTTTGAACAAGCCAGAGCCTAAAAGCCTACCTTTGTATTATATTTTCCTAGAGTCCCCTTTGAGCCGTATAAACCCGTTTCTTTGGCAACCAATATAATACCCAGAGCCTAAATGTGAATATCCTAATTACCCATCACTCATACACACAAAGTATAGAAAAATATTGGAAGTTGAGGAGGGTATGATGAGAAGGGTATGTATTTAATTGAATGAAGTTGCCCGAGAAAAGAAAAATATGAAACCCATGTATGCAAAATAATAAGTTTGGGGTTCAAAAAAAAGAAAAAAAATGTGTGAAAAAAAGAGAAAGAAATCAAGCGGGAAAGTTCATAAACATTGGGGATGTCAAAAAAGTGAAGGATAGTTGCTAATTGATTCAAGTGATAATTGTGTGTTTGGGTGATTTGAGCCACTTAATCCCATATTTGCCTACCTCACCCTAAGCCCACATTACAAGCTTTAAAAGTCCTATTGATCCTTGTGTTACATTAGCCTACATTAGTGGAGATTAGTGTGAAAGACAAGCCTATGGAGTCCGGTAAGCATCTCATCTCTATATTCAAAAAGTGGATTATTTTTGAAAACACTTGATTGTGTGAGTCTATCCGGATAATGAAAACAGAGTTGGCATGAGCATTCCACCTTCATGATCACATTGTGAAAATACGTGCTTGATTGATAGTAAAACGAAATTTGACGAATGAGTTTGGTTGTGAAGTTTCGCAGTTGGTTTGTTGAGTCAGTCATCTTCTTTTTTTGTTTCCTTCATGTTTGTCGCTTTTTTTAGAGTCTGTAATTGCTTGAGGACAAGCAAACGTCTAAGTTTGGGGGTATTTGTTAAGTTGGTTTTATACCAATGTATTGAGTGCTCTAGACTAGGATTTTGCGTTATTTTCGGGTAGTTTAGTGTCGGTTGAGTCAAATTCTTGTAGTTAGTTGTCGTTCGTGAGTCGGGACTAATCTTGGGCTTGAAATTGATTAAAAATGATAAAAAAATGTGTTTGAACTGTGAAGATCGCATTTTAGAAGTGAAAAACGGAGAAATATTGAGCATGATCGAGCGCCATAGTGCCAGAAAACCCCTGCGCCCGCTTGTGGGTCGAAAAATGGCATGGGATGAATTTCGATGGCGCCTAGTGCCCGGGAGTAAGGGTGTAGCGCCTGGTGGCAAGATCGAACATCTCGGCCCGCATCTGCGGCGCCAGGGGATGAAGGGCTGCAGCGCTAACTCAAATAAATATCTAGCGGCTGACAAGGCGCCCGCGCATCAATCGTGCATCAATCGAGGGCCACAAGGCGCGCTAACAGGCAATCACTGACTGCGGCCCAGCCAGCGACAACACCACACCAGGAGACAACGCAGTATGGGCAGTTAGCCCAAGGCTGGAAGAGAGCTGCAGCTACGCGTCCGGGCGTTATTGGGTTGAACGTTACATAGCGTCGATTATATTTTGGGCCTTTTTAACAGATTTTTGAGGGTTTTGACTTATAAATACACCACGGAATCGTACAGGACAGAGGGTCGGACATTATTTTGAGCACAACACAAGGCAAGAGACACAAAGCGAGGTTGGGACGGTGGTGGAGGCACTTGTCCTGGGGAGACAGAGAGAATTCTTTCTCTTTCTTCTCAATTCTTTCTTTGCTTTTCTTTGTCGATTTTTGAGATGTATAATTATTTCTCCATGAATTTTTGTACATCCATTATGAGCTAAACCTATTTTTCTAGGGGATTGATGTAACTTACGTTTGAACCTATGTTTTGATTTCCAGTTTATGAAATTCGCATGTTTATTAATCTATTTGTGCTATTTGATTTGATTGCATCTGGATTATCTGATCAATAATTTAGATTGTTTGGCGTGTTTGATTTGACGCTCGAGAGAGGTAATTGAACGCCTGGCCATAGAATAGCACAACCTAGGGTTTCATAGAATCGAGAGATTTATGAATCTTTTGAAGCCTGTGATAGAATATTCATTGAGCGCATTAGGGTTTAATTTATGATTTTTATAGAGATATCGAAATCAGAAATTGGAACCTATAATCACTTGACACTCGAGAGAGGAAGTGATAAACGGTAGGAATATTGACTTATAGATTAATAACTTGTGATTATTAAACTGGATTGAAAACATAGGGGACAACTAGGTGAAATCAACCCTCTAGAATTCATCTTCTAAGTGTTTGATTAATTGTCTGAACCAATTGTTTGCTTATTTTTAGTTTTCTTTTTAGTATAATAAATCATCATCTCTTTTCGATCTCTAGATAGAATTAAGCTATTTTAATTATAGTACTTAGTATAAAATTTGATAACAATCCCTGTGGAGACGATATCCCTACTTCCAAAACCTATACTAAAACTTGACACCGTACGCTCATGTAAGATTTTCGCGATCAATTACCATTTGACACCCCTAATGTTTCTTTTGCGGTCTTTTTCATTTGGGTAGTTACATTGTTCCATGTATCATCGGCTTTGTCTTCCACTTTCCAATCAATGATTTCTACTAGAGATTTGACAAAACTATCTCTTTTTTCTTTATTCTTTAAGTTTCACCACTTAATTCTTGGTATGTTAATTTCTTTCTCTTTAAGTGTATGTTAATGAGTTTGATATCCAAAACTAGTAGTCTATGTTGGGTGGTGAGACTTTCTCTAGGTATTACTTTGCAATCTTTGCATATTTTTCTATCGCTTTTTACGATTAGGAAGTAGTCAATTTGTGATTTGTTAGGACCACTTTTAAATGTAATTAAATGTTCTCTTTCTTTTTTAAGAAAGTATTACCTATAATAAAATCTTAAGCAATTGCGAAGTCAGGATGGTTCTACCCTCATTGTTACGCGAGCTAAAACCATATCCTCCATGGACCCTTTCATAATCTTCATTTTTCGGCCTTCCCTAGCCCCCTTCATCGCTTGTGGGTCGTGGGCCTCACCGCAGCATTGAATGAATGAAATGTTTCCCACATGTCCATTTAAGTCTCCACTTATGATGACTTTTTTATTTTGAGGATTGATTGCATTAGGGTTTCTAAATCTTCCCAAATTTTAGCCTTTAGTAGCATCATCTAATCCTAATTGAGAGTGCATATACACTAACAATATTTATAAGTTCGATTTACCTACTACGATTTTAAGGGTTATGATTATATCTCCTTTTCTAGTTACTCCTACTATTTGATCTATGAAGAAAGGATCTACAATGATACTCACCCCATTCCTAGTTCTATCATTTCCACTATACCAAAGCTTATAACTGTAGTATCTAGTGTCCGAGCTTTTCGCCTACCCATTTAGTCTCTCTTGGATACACATAATATCTATGTTTCGTCTTTTCATAATATCTACTAGCTCGTAGTTTTACATGTCAAAGTACCTATGTTCCAACCTTTGCCAATTCTATATTTTCTAATTTTCTTATTATCAATCTTATTAGTGTGTGAGGGGTCTTGTGTATCTTTTACTACACCCAAGCCCTTATGAAGGTGTAGCGGTCCTTTCCAAGACACTGTAGCCGGACACTGCGGCGCACTCCTTACGGAGAGCATCCTAGCCTTATCACGATGTCTCATATGATCCATACCATAAGGGAGTGACAAGAGTTTTATCTTTGGTTGTCGACTTATCAGTAACCCTCCTCCTTTATCCGGGCTTGGGAGGTCCGGTGTCGTCGAGAATCAACGGTGCCCAGCCATAGGTTTGGTTCTGGTCGGGTTGGGTCATAATGAACCCAACCAAGATATAAAAAACAAATCATGGAGCTTACCTCCCGTGGGATTTGGGCTCTTTTTAAGGGTAAAGTGGTAAAATCACTTTCTTGGTTTATCAATACTCTCCAAGCTTCTTTTATTTTTCTAAGTAAAAGAAGTTTTGATCTAGTTCATAAATTCTAAGAATCATGAATCGAGCTTCTAACGGTGGGAGAGTTAATAAGTATTACATAGGAGGGTAAAATTTTATTCATCTCACCTTAGTAAAAAAGTGTTGCATTCTAGGCTCGACTTTGACATCGTGTTCGGTCCTTGAGATCAAGGTAGCCTCTTCTTCTTCTTAATCATACCTTCTTCTAGTTCATCCGGATCTACCTCTCACACCCATGACACTAAAGCAGGATCTTGAGGTCACGACTCTCAGGCTCTTTTTAGATCCACCGTTGAGGGTCATGAAATACCTTTTATCCGTAGGCGATTTTTTATCCCCCGATAACTTTGAGATAATAGCTCCCACCTTAAAGATATGATTGATAAGCTTCCACCTCAATGCCTTGCATTTCACATAGCGACCTTGGAGGCGGGCCTTAGGTTTCCTTGTTGATCACTTAGAAAATATTTTAACTGGTTTAGAACAATGAGATTTATTATAATTATGCGTTTCTTTGATGTAGTTCCCATTTTCCTTGGTCCTTATATTCTATGAGTTCCTCAACAAAGACGAACCCGAGGCCTTGGACTCCCTACATGAGATGAAAATTTTGTTTCCTGTCAAAAGTGTTAAACGAGGTATAGATAAGTGTTAGAAAATTTTCTAACCGCAAGTCTACGGTGTCAAGTTTTAATATAGAGAAGTAAGGTTGTCGAATCCATGAGAGAATAATTATCATATTATTGCTAAGTACTATAATATAGTAGTCTAACTTTATTTAGAAATTCAATATTTGATGGAGTTGATTATACTAAAAATACCAAAAATAAATCAAGAATATGAAAAATATAAATGAGTTTATCCAAATGATTGAATGAATTCTAGATTGACAAACCACAATTTAAAAACATAAGTTCAAACATAGATTACATCATCCCTCTAGAATTATAGAGTTTAGCTCATGATTGAAGAAAATGAATCCATAAGAACATAACAATACATCTTACAAGATAGGAGAAAGTAACAAAATAAGAACAAGAGTTGAGGATCTTCTCATTTCTAGATGATAAGAGCCTTCAATCTTCTTTCTCCAAGCTTGTCCCAAGATGTTTCTATTCTTCTCCCTTGTCTTTCTTGTTGTTTTGTTGTCTCCCAAATGGTCCAAGATGCCCCGAATTCTCGCCCATATGTCTCTATTTATAACCCCTCAAGATCCAAGAAAAAGGTAGACAAACATAGAATTTCCGCCCGAGTGTCTGGGCGCCAAAGACGATGTTGCAATATTGCAGCCGCCTACACGCATAGCTCAAAGCCATCTTCCGCCGGGGCTGCGGCCACACGCATCCGCCAATCCCGCTAACCTGTCACATGCAGTGGCTGCAGGCTCGCCCGTCCTAGGGGCCAAAATGCGATTTTTTTCTTTACGCGATTTTCTTCTTTCTTCGTGCCGTTTTTCATCGTTTTTTCATTTTTCGGCTACCAAATTTGTATTGACTCTTCATCGACACTAATTGAAATAAATTGGACTCTAACGACTCTAAAAACACCCAAAAATAAAACTAAATCCTAATCTAAAATACTCAATTAATTGGTAAAATACCAACTTAACAAATACCCCCAAACTTAAGCTATCGTTTGTCCTCAAACAATTATAACTCCAAAATGAAAAACAAACAATACAACAACACAAGCAACTACAAAACTCCACAAACCAATAAAATTTGTCTAAATACTCATTTCACTATCAATCAAGCATGCATTTTGACATTGTGATCAAAATTGTTGAATATTCATGACAACCGTTATTATTCAAATTGATTTACGAATCCGAACGTTATCAAGATGTTCGCTTCTAGGTATCAAAAGATAATGACTACGGATTCCATAAGCTTGTTATTCACACTAATCTCCACTAATGTAGGCTAATATAACACAAGGTTTAATAGGACTTTCAAAGCTTGTAATGTGGCTTAGGGTCGGGTAGGAAAATTTAGGATTAAGTGGCTCAACTCACCCAAACACACAATTATCTCTTCAAATCACCAATTGCCAAACAAAATGGTTGGTCACCTACACTTTTGTTGAATTCTCAATTATTCTACCTTTCCGAGCCTCTATTTTCATCATTTATTTTTTCGAAACCCCCAAACTTAATCTTTTGCATATTCTAACACATGGGGTTTCATATTTTTTTGTTTTTTCGACAACTTCATGTGAGTAAACACATACCCTACTTATCATATTCTCTTCAACCTTCAATCATTGTGTGTATGAGTGATAGGTAATTAGGATTTTCGCATGTAAGCTCAAGGTAAAAGATAAGTTGCCAAAGAACAGGTTTAATAGGCTCAAAATGGGACACTAGTGAAATTATATCGTATAAAGGTAGGCATTTTGGCTCTAGCTCATTCAAAGATGGCCTAAATCATTTCCTTAATGTTATTTCACCTAGATTTCGCCTCAATTAGTGATCAAACAAGTTCTAGAATCCGTGGGATCATACAAGCAACACTCAACTTCATTAATCATTTTCAAATAAGTTTGAGAATTATGCATGAATATGAAATTCAATGAAACAAAATATAGATCACCACTTTAAAGGCATGCTCTTGTGACGGTTCAACTCGTAATCAACAAATCTACTTAGTCATGCGATTCTATAGTTTAGCAAACTATTCGACTCGACTCAACTCGATTTTTTTTTCGACTAAAAGACACAAAAACACACGACTCAAAAGACACAAAACAGTTACACCCCCGCAAAACTTAAATTGAACATTGTCCTCAATGGAGAGTGAGAAAAACTTTCCTAAGTAGCCGGAGCGCCTAGGACTCTCATCGGAGTTGTGTGGTGAAAAGTGAGCAATAGGACCAGTGGTGGTGGTGCCGGGGGCTGGAGGCGTAGGTGCGTCGCTATAAACCGCAAGTACTGCTCAGGTTGTGCTCATTCACATATTCTTCCCATGCCGCTCTGTGGCGTTCGCCTACAAAAGCCCTTCTCAATTCTCGTATTTCGCGAACTAATGCGTCCGAAGGGTTCTTGCTATCGTGATGTGAGCGTCTGGAACGAGAATGTCTTGCCGCCCCGAACCGGATGGAGCGTCGATATTCTCGTGGTTGGGCATGAGTATTAGGCTCAATAGCTGGTAGGGCAAATTCGGGATCAAGGATATATCCCGCACCGCCCGGATTAGGCACACCACACCGCCCATTCGTCATAGGAAGCCAATAGTAGCCCGAATCTATAGGTCCTTAGGCTTTTCCAACGACTGAGCTATCCCACTTAACACCCCTCTTTTTATAACCCACAAATTAAACTCGGTAAGACTAGTCCCGGATTTGGGATGTAGCATTTTGTGACAAAGGGGCGTTGCAATAATTACGCCGGGTCGAATTGTATGTCAAGGTAACTAATGCATATAGAAGATGGGTTCGTTCTTTAGTGACATCACCGACATGCTTGGTTGGTATCAAATTGTTGCATATGAAGTGGTACCAAGCTCGCCCATACCGACTAAGACTCGTGTGCGGAAAAGCGTAAGACACCTCCCACAACTTTAATATGACGTACCTCGGTTCCGGGATGACATAAGGTATTACAAATCTCCTCCATACTCGGTGGTTGCGAGATAAATTCAACATACGGTGAGTGATCCACCCCGGTAGTCCATAATATCTTTATTATTGCTCGTATCGATGGTATACTTTTGTACTCCACGTATGAAAACCTCCGAGTGATTGATTTTGGACTTCGCGATTCGCATAAAACTCTCCGGACAATATTCGGTGCGAATGGTCCAGGTTAGGCACAAAGTTTTTTCCATTGCTTCGATGTATCATTTGTGCAAGTTCACCATCATTCGGCCCCGATTGTAATCCCGTTCCGCCGTTATACTCTTCGAGCATAATGTGTCATAATACAAGCTGTGCTTCAAGTTAATAAAACGGTCTTCAACATTTTCCTCGAAAGTATTTGCCACGCTTTTGCCCTTGCTCGCATTCTTTGTTCTGGCATTGTAATTGATCCGGAAATCACGAAAAAATAACACAAACAAAATAACACATAGAACGACAATACGAGTTAGGGGTTAGGAATTTTGCAACAACTCAAGAATTATGCATCCCCCAATCATCAATTCATGATCAAATAACCTTTAGTACACAATGATGACAAGAATCAAATGCCTAGGTGTAATATTTTCATTGAGACATTTTAACAAACACCTTGTAGGCATATATGCAAAGTTAAGAGATGAACACCAAATTTGAAATTCAATTCATGCCCAATTTTTACACCAACTAATTCAAGCACAATATAGTCATATATCATCACAATTTATCAAGAATTTATCAAGAATTTCGAAATTACAATGATATTGAAAATTCCCACATTTCAACCTAGGCTAAGAAAATTTAAAGAAAAATGGTGTACAATTGAAGCTCACTTACCCAATTGATGAAGAAGATGAATTTGATGACCAACTTGTTCAATTGCCCACTTGAATGATGTTAAATGGAAGACTAGGTGGGATTTTTAGAAGAAGAGGAAATGGGCGTGAGGGTGTGTGTGTTGTGTTTTAAAAAAAAATGTTGTGAAGAACAGCCTTATAATTCCTCTCACATCGATCGGGCGTGTTTTCCGACATACCCTCTACCGCTCGACGCCCTATCATGGTGCTGCCGCCCGCCCCACTGCCAATTTTATTTTTTTTTATTTTTTTATATATAGAATTTAAAATCACAATCAAACTCAAAATTTAAAATCACACACGAATTAATTCACACAAAAATCACTTGGGTTGCACTCCCGAAGCGCTAAATTTAAAGTCGTTAATGGACTCAACTACTTCAGGGCTCAAGAAATTTCATCACCAAGTGGAAGATTTAAAACCTTCCTTGCTTCATTCCCTAAATAATGTTTCAATCGTTGTCCGTTTACTTGGAACGAATTCCCATCGCTTCCTCTCAACTCGACGGCACCATAAGGAAACACACGTTCAACCACAAATGGTCCAGGACCATCGTGATTTGAGTTTACTCCGAAATAGTTTCAATCTAGAATTGAACAATAACAACTTGTTGGCCGGGTAAGAATTCACGTCAAAAAAATCATTTGATCATGCCATTTTTTTGTTTTTTATACATTTTGGCATTTTCATATGATTCGTGATTTAAATTCTTCCATTTCATTTAATTGAAATAATCGGTTTTCTGACCTCTTTCAAGTTAAAATTCAACTTCTTAATTGCCCAATAAGCTCGATGCTCAAGTTCAATCGGGCAAATGGCACGCTTTACCAAACACTAATCGATATGGTGACATACCAACGAGTGTTTTATAAGCCGCGTCGCGATAAGCCCACAAAGCATCATCGAGCTTTTGTGCCCCAATCCTTCGATTAAAACTCACCGTTTTTCAAGAATTTGTTTCACTTCACGATTAGAAATTTCGCTTGACCATTAGATTGCGGATGGTAACCAAGTGCAATCTTATGACGCACACCAAATTTAGAAGGTTATTAAATAATTTATTACAAAAATGCGTACCTTCATCACTTACAATAGCTCGATGAGTACCAAATCGGGTGAAAACATGCTTGTGCAAAAAATTTAGTACTACCTTAGCATCATTTGTTGGTGTAGCATTTGCCTCTACACACTTGGAGACGTAATCAACCGTGCAAGTAAAATGTACAAATTTCCATAAAGACGCAGGAAATGGCCCATAAAGTCAATACCCCATACATCAAACAACTCGACTTCCATTATATTTGTCAAGGGAAGCTCATGACGCCGTGAAATATTACCAACCCTTTGGCATCGATCACAAGTCTTTACAAAAGCATAACAATCTTTGAATAATGTTGGCCAATAAAAACCAGATTGTAGTATTTTGTTGTTTCGGGTTGGCCCAAATGTCCCGTAAGATGAGGAATGACAATGTTGAAGAATCTCTCCAATTTCTTCCTTAGGAACACAACGGCCGAATGATAGAATCAGCGCATCTCTTGAAAAAGAACGGATCATCCCACAAATAAGACTTAACATCATGTAGGAATTTTTCTTTTGGTGTGAAGTCAAGTCCCGTGGCAAAACTCCTCCCAAGGTAATTAACAAAATCTGCGTACCAAGGTAATGATGTCTCGACACATGATTTGTTCAATCCTGGAAATGATTCTTTTATTGGGTTTTCAATCACCTCGTGAGGTTGCTCAAGAAAGCGTGATAGATGGTCGCAACCACATTTTTGCTTCCTTTTTTTATCCTGAATCTCAATATCAAATTAAAAAGAGCAAAATCCATCGAATTAACTTAGGGTTTTGCATCCTTTTGGAGAAAAGATATCGGATTGCCACATGATCCGTATAAACAATCACTTTTGTACCCACCAAGTATGCTCGAATTTATCAAATGCAAAAACTACCGCCAACATCTCTTTTACGTGGTGGTGTAGTTTTTGTGGGCATTGTCCATGGTCATGCTCGCATAGTAAATTGCTTTAAAATTATCTCGCCTCTCCGACAAAAAACGACACCTTTGCATAATCACTTGCATAACATAAGCTCAAATGGTTGGGTCGAATCCGGTACTATCATAATAGGAGCCGAAATAAGTGTCTTTTTATCTGTTCAAAATCGCAAACAAGACTCATCAAAAGAAAAGAGAGATCTTTTTCAAGGAGATTACAAAGTGGTTTAACAATTTTGAAAAATCTTTTATAAATCTCCTATAAAACTCGCATGCCCTAAAAGCTTCTTATGCCTTTCACATTTGAAGGTGGGGGTAGCTTTTCAATAGCCACAACTTTCGCCAATCAACCTCAGCACATGCAAAATACGATGCCCAAGTACAATCCTTCTTTGACCATAAAGTGACATTTTTCCCACGATTAAGTACAAGATTAGTTTCTCACAACGTTGCAAAACAAGAGATAAGTTATGCAAACAATGGTAAAAAGAAGTACCAAAACAAAAAATCGTCCATAAAAATCTCCATGATTCCTCAAATCATCATGAAAACCATACCATGAAAATCCAAATGCCATCACATGGACATGTAAACTTGAAGCAAATTTGATTGTACCCTCAATAGCTATCATAATCCAAATG